>JAUKNK010000522.1:0-600000 GCA_030765055.1 Mantis religiosa | reverse complement strand
TGAACCTGGTAAAGATGTTAAAATAACTTTAGGAACAGAAAGGCATATACTGTTTGCTTTAGGATGATATGAACATTTAGACGACCGGAAACAGTCCTCGCTCCTTTACACTATCATACGAAATTATGAGGGCTGTTCAATAAAGAATTATCATAATGTTTTACGGTCATAATTTTTCGCACTAAAATTCAATCTCATTATATTCTATTAGCTTAATGGGAAACAAACATGCCGTAGTAGTTTCATTATTGGTACTCCTGTTTCCTACCTGTGAGAACCAGGAATGTGCAGACATGTTCAATATCGCCTACCGCTGCAATGGAGGTAACACGCGAGGAACAATATGAGGCTTTTAAATTCTGCTTTCGTCTCAACAAATCTTCAGTTGAGGCCTATACAGTATTACAGGAGGCATATGGAGAGTCTGTTCTTCCCTACAGCACAGCTCGAAGGTGGTTTAAAATGTTTAAAGAGGGGAGAAAATCAATTTCAAAGGAAGGTGGGCCAGGTGCTTCAGTTACTGCTATTACGGGAGAAAACATCAACATTGCTGCTGCCATTGTGAGAAAGGATCGACGAATTACCTTAAGATCACTTTCTGAAATACTGAACATTTCATTGGGTGCCACCCACACGTTGGTGACAAATTACACATGAGATGTGTTTGTGCGCCATGGGTTCCAAGACTGTTGTTTCCCGAACAAGAGGACACAGCATGCAGTTAAAGTTGATGTTAGAGGAAGATCCGGAGCTTCTTTCAAACGTAATCACTGCTGATGCAACTTGGTTACATCATTTTGATCCTGAGAGGTAGGCTAGGTGCTCCAGTTACTGCTGTTACGGAAGAAAACATCAACACTGCTGCTGCCATTGTCTGAGAGGATCGACGAATTACCTTAAGATCACTTTCTGAAATACTGAAGATTTCATTGGATGCCACCCACACGTTGGTAACAAATTACACATGAGATGTGTTTGTGCGCGATGGGTTCCAAGACTTGATTCCCGAACAATAGGACATTCGCATGCAGGTCTGCATATAGTTAAAGTTGGTGTTAGAGGAAGATCCGGCGTTTCTTTCAAATGTGATCACTGCTGATGCAACTTGGCTACATCATTTTGATCTTGAGAGAAAACAGCAAAACTCAGTGTGGAAATCTTCATCATCAACCCACCAAAAAGCAAAAGTGGTTGATTCTGCTGGGAAAGTTATGGTCATCTCATTCTTTGATATTCATGGAATGGTTATTAGCATGTTGTACCTGCACACACATCAGTAACTGGACAATACTACAGGGATGTCCTGAAAGCATTACAAGTCCATATCAGACGCAAAAGCCAACGTTTCCGTGAAGCAGGCTGGATGCTGCACCACGATAATGCGCGGCCGCATATTGCCAATGTTGCGTTAAGTGCATCCCTCACCCTCCCTATAGGCCGGATTTAGCCCCATGTGACTATTTTCTTTTCCCTAACCTTAAGAAACGCCTTCGTGGGAAGCATTATCCATCATCACAAGCAGTGGTGAAGGCTGCGGAGGCGATTTTGAAGGATATCTCAAAAAATTATTTCCAGCATGTCTTTGAAGACTGGCAGAAACGCCAGGACAAGTGCATCGCATTAAGGGGAGACTATTTTGAGAAGGATCATCAAAATAGGATGAGTAAAAGATATGTTATCAAAAAAATTGTGATCATTCTTTGTTGAACAGCCTTCGTAAATCATTTTACACATGCGCAGAAGAAGGTGTCAATCTAATCGTATTAGCGAGTTCCGCTAAATCCACAGGGTTGCTCTGGAAAGGGTGAAAGAAAGCTAACGTTTTATGCAGCGAGAGCAATGTTTAAACGAGTTGGATTGATGTTTGGCTCTCAAAAGATATAAATAATATTGTAAACTTACTAAATAAAGTGTTACTTACCAAATCATCAGCAAGGATAACGATGATATGAGGCCTTTGCGTGTTGGAAGGCGCGTGGGATGACTTGCTTTCCACTAAGGGCGCAGCTATCTGGGCCACCAACACCGCCGCAACCAGCAATATGAAGCGGCTCTCCATCACTCAGCGACTCTAAAAACATATAAGGGGACACTTAATGGCGAACATTGACACAAAATTACATGTTAGTTGTTTGTACAGTATTAAAAATGAGTTTATCTTCAAAGAAATGTCATTTTAGGCACAATACTTTTATTTTCAATATACGTTTAAAGAAAAAGTACCACTTGTCTTTAAGTGCCGCACTGCTTCACAGTAGGAATGAGGGAGAAAAGAGAAGTAACTTCTACCCTCTTGAGAATAGGCAAACTTTAGTCCATCTTTAAGGGAACTATTGTCAGGTAGGGCAGCTTATGTGTGCTCAGGCAATGTAGCTTGTTTCTTGGCAAATACGTATATGTAAGTTTTTCTGCATTTTTAAATTACAAAATAACATTTTCTAGTATTGGATTTATTTTCATTAGAGGGCAAAAATGCATTTCTTTCAGCACCGCTTTCCCGCTGGTGATTAATAACTTCACCAATTAAACAAGAGCAATAATCCACATAAGTTTTATTTAATTTTTCTCATAGGTTTAATTAAAATTGCAAAAATATATTTATATAAAAATAAAATAAATAACACAACCATTTAATTCAAACAAATTTGAAACTAAGATAAGAAAATAAGCGTTTTATTGTTTGGTCTCAGCGGTTTATCGGTTTCAAGCCAATTTTATCCAAAAATAAGTATGATTCCATAGTTATTTATGTAAAGACCGCATACTATTTTTGGGACAGTGCTCACACAACCTAAATCAAATGAAGAGCACGTTGCTTAACAATGCATGTTTTATAGTCTTTGTGTCTTTTTTTTTAATCATATTTACCTTCTTTTTAAAGGTAACAAAGTTATGTGTTCTACCCCAAAATTCAACACTGTCGAGATTTTAAACGGAAATACTGGTTTTGAGGTCCCTTTCCCACAAAATTTTTAGAAAAAGTCCATGTCTCTGAACAGTGGAACTCAAAAAGAAGGTCTATAAAATATCAAATTAGTTATTTAAATTGAGCTACAACCATGAATTCAACAAGAAGATTTTAAAGAATATCTCACCCCAACTACAATTTATATGAAACATGTTTTGAAGTTTTCGATTTTCTCAAAAATATTTCTACAATTTTGATTAAAATATAATATACTTAAAGATATTTATTTGATAAATAAAGTGTATACCTTTAAATCTTTGAAATGGTGTAATGACCTCTTCATTCACAAGAAATTGTGTATAAATATGAGGGAAAATACTTACACTCAAAATATTATATAAATTTATGAAATATCAGGTCATTGTTAAATGCAAAGGAAGTTCTAACTTTCTCTGTTAACGTACGTCAGTGAAGGAAATATTTTATTGCATTCAAAAATTAGATATCGAGACTTCACAAAAATACTTGTTTTGAGCTTCTCTGAATTAAAACAGAACCATTTTTAAAAACGTCCTCTCTCTCTCTCTCTCTCTCTCTCTCTCTCTCTCTCTCTCTCTCTCTCTCTCTCTCTCTCTCTCTCTCTCTCTCTCTCTCTCTCTCTCTCTCGCCTGTGTAAGTAGCTTAACTAAAAATGAATGTGGATCACATGGCAAACTTGATATTTAGGTTTAACATCTTCCAGCGACGCGGCATTAAAGATCCCCTCCCCCCAAAAAAAAATCATTCCACTTCAGATACCCTCTACATGAATATTTTTCGAAAATATTTATTTTCTGAAAAAAATCGAACAACATTTTATTAATTTACTAGAAGTTTGAGATTTTTTCATGAAAAATTAAATTCAGATGTTGAATTTTTTGGGAATGTCCTCAGAAGTCCTCTACACTCAAGATGACGTGGTATAATTGGTAAACAGTAAGAGATAGAAGAATATACCTTTCCAATTTTTTTATCTCATTACTAAACGCAAATTATGTCATACACTTTTGTTTTGGAATGAAGCATTTCTGTGTTATTTGAATTGTCCAGTATTTTTACTTTCCTCAAATGGAAGGTCGTCATTTTTTCATGAAGGTCGTTCTGGACATGTAAGGAGATGTCATACCGGCCAACTTTTAGGTATTTGATATCGTATTAGCATATTACGACTGTAGCTAGAATAAAATAACAATAAGGTAATGTTAATCTCGATTAACAAGTAGATAGTGGAACATGCGTTCTTAAGAACATCTATATACAAGAGTAGAGTCACGTGAGTGCAACACATCAGCTGTTTTGTTAATAAAATGTTAGCTTGCGTTGTATCAGGGGTGGACACTGATAATGCATATAGCGAACTAATAATCCGGAAAAGAGATTTCCAAGGCAATTTTCAGTTTTAGCTGAGGCGTGGTCAGAGATGACACTGGCAAGTTGAAGTCTTACAGTCACATACCGCACTCTGAAAGAAGTCAAAACACTGTTGAATCAAGATGAACCCCAAGGTCCACGCTGAGGTGATGCGGTTAGTCCAGATGAAGCAACACACCAGCTACTAATGAGCAGGCGACAGCTCCATCTTGCCATTTATACCCCATTATCTCTATTCCTTAGGAGCTTCCTTAGGTTCCCCCAGAAACACCTGTTCTGAAACCACAGTGATGACGCAGACGTGTCATTCTGTACTGGACAAAGTTTTTCCCCCTAAAGTACGCGTCATGCAGGTTGGCAGGGCAAGAATGAATGACCTAGGAGTTAACAACTTTCTTGTTGTCTGGTCACCGCAAGAAGTGGGTATAAGGACTTGTTGAGCGGTGTTGGACTTCCCAGGCGTACAAGAGATTTTAAACCGGTCTGCTGTACTTCCATCCTCGTCTCCCCGCAACTGTGTTTTGCTCACGTGCATGTCAACAAATCTTTCCTCCTAACTCACGACCATATGCTTAAACCTGTATCATTGGCAAGTTCGTAAATAAACACTGACATGCACAAAGGTGATTACTGTTTGATGGCGGCACTAACTTTAATAATCCATGATGAAATATCTCGTATAAATGTCTTATGTTGTTTAACGAAACATGCAAATAATTCTTACTCCCTCCTCTAGAAGGTCAAATTATGTTGCATTGGTTCAGTTTCTCCTCAAGTGCCAGTTATAGTTTAGTTATTTCATAAACGATATCGAACTATCCCTTCATTTTGCTAGCGCTTATAACATTGTTAGGTTCGTGTTTGTGTCTCTGAATTATTATTTGTTACCGAGAGAATTATTATACTGGCTGGGTGGAGTCAAAGGCTAAAAATAGGAACTTAATGTGAAGGGGAAGAATACTGCCAGTTGTTATGCAAGTCAGTCTGCATAATTTATAAAGCATCCGAAATGTAAAACTACCCTTTTATCATTTTAATGAAATCTTCAAGTCAGCTGTGATATATTGCATTCTTAGTGTACATTAGAACAACTTTTTGGATATAAATTTTCTCTCAAGACATATAATATTTGCATATGAAAAATTGTCATTATTTTATTCCTTTTGTAGAGTTGGTGTGCTCTGTTACGGCTCTCAACAGCAATGGCAACGATGAAGATTTTCTTCGTAAACTTCAGACAATATCATTTCATATAGATTTTGCTTGCCACTTTTTCATCTCTCTGAGAGGGAACTAGCACATGCTGAAATGCTTTAAGGGGGGACGTATGCAAATATTCAGGGTCTTACATAAATAGCCATAACATCCAAAGTTTTCAAGTTAGAGAAGTGAAACTTAGTATACTCATTTACGATAATACAGTTAATATGCACAAGTGTTTTCATAATTTTCAATTGTTTATAACTAATGCTACATATCTTTTCTATATGCAGAGATATTTACAAACTTAAGCCCATTTTTTTTTTCAAAATTCACACATGCTATCTTTCTGAAATTTGGTATGTTATTTTAAAACACACTAAAAATGATTTTTTTTTTGGATTTAGATTTCTTATTGAAGCTGTATAGAATTTAAAAAAAATGTTAATCATATGCATCCTTTAAAAATTAAAATAATTTCATATATTTTGTATCATCACATTCCATCTGCAGCTTAATCCTAAATTCTACAACCAACAAAATGTTCATTGTGGCATAAGAAAGCTGTGTGCTAAATGTCATCACTGTAGATGAAGTAGTTTGAGAGAAAAATGGGTTGAAGTTGTAGAAAATGCAAGTTACGGGAAAAGGCAATTAAAAATACAATAAGTATTATTCAGCTTGCCTTTTAATTTTAAGTCAGAAATTTCCATATCCATAGTATGTATCCTCATTTTGGTCTTCTTCAGCCTTTCTTTTTAAATTCCTCTTCTGTCTTGCTTCTTTCTGCATTCATTTCATAGCTCTTTCTGCGCCAGCGATGCGAATGTTGTCGATACTCTGCAAAATTGTTTCCATAAACACACCAGGTTGATACCCTAACTGGTGCATAACTTTCTTTCTGCCAACATTCCCATCATTAAACACTATTGCAGCATCAAATGTAGCAATTTTCACCACTATGGAAGACACAAATGATATTTTGGGACACCTTTTCCATATCAAACTGTTGAGGCTTTCATTTGGGTTTTGTGTCTCTCCATAGAGACATATTTTTTAGATCTGGGTGTCTGGGTGTGCTGCAAGTCTGAGTGTGCTAAGAATTCGTAGGTGGGCGTTATAGATTCCAAAACAGCTGATGGAAGACTATGTGTTGCTACTATGCTACTATGCAACACTAGGGCATTTAATTTTTTAAAGGTACATACAGACCACGTACAGTCATAATATTTTGGTGTTTGATAGCCAATACTATATACTATTTTACAAAACAATAAAATAAATTATATTTTTTGAACATTTTCTCGTACGTCCCCCCTTAAATTTTAAAAATTCCATATTTTAAGCTCTAGTTTGATAATCGACATTTTATAAGAACAATCTGGACTATGCCCAGCGCCTCCGTGGGGCTTTCCATAGGGCAAGACCTAGAGACTAACAAGCCTTCCGCCCATCTGGTCCGAAAACACAAGACGGGATGGAAGTGGATACGCCACTTACGCGCGCGCAACCCCAAGGGGGGAGTCTACCGATCAACCTCGGTAGGGTCGCTTGCTGATTAGCACACCTTCTAGCTATGCAGGTTAGTACGACACTGGTCAGAACAAGCCACATTTAAGTTTATAGTGTACAGAAAAGTTACAACAAATCTACCACAAAAAAAAAAAAAAAAAACATCGTCAGTCTAGGCGGCGACAGCATCATATCAGTAGATTTATGGACATGTAATTGAACTCCTACGCGAAAAAAATTTCCATATCGGCGTCGTTGATAATGATCCTGGAGTCGAAATATATATTTTTTAAAATGAGTTTGAGAATATTTATCTTTTATTAATAAAAATGTCAGAATTCGGAAGTTACATTATATCAGAGGGAATATACAACCTCCATTCTTGCACATAGATGATCTATCACGGCCAGTCAAAATTTGGCACCAAAGATACTAACCGTAAAGATATACGCAGCAGTATTTAAGCATCTTGAAGGTATAGTGTGATAAAATTATGTATCAAAGATGAGCCAGAAACCGGTTGTGCTGCATAGCACTCTCCCATATTTTTCACTTTGCTTTAACAGAAGCAAAACAGACTAATAAGGAAATAGTATCAGAGAAAATAGTGTCAGCTTTCTACGATTAGAGCGAAGCATCATTTTTTCAATGTTCATAGTGAGATATTTAACTCCGTATTGATGTCGTTTACTTACTACTTGCACAAAATAATAGCCATTGGCCGCTGTATGTATCTGCAAAACATTGACGAAGCTGCAATTGGAAACACTGCTGAAGTATATTCCAGCAACGCAAAGAAGGTCCCTGTAAGGAATGTCCTGTGTTACACTGTGGGATAAGGACAGCGAATGTGTGTGGCAGAGAACACCTGCTACACAAGGAGCAAACCGTTAAAAAATCATGCGCCCTATTCACTCTGTTCACCAAAACCGAGAAGATTCAGTCACCAAAGTAGAAGCCGTTAGAATGTTTTTAAATGGTCTGTAACTTTACTGACATGGGGTGTCATAAACCTGTCCAGGGAGGGTGTGGGAACCTTCGCCAACCCCCCTGCGTCTCATCCCTCGGAGACTTTCTCTCCTGTGGAGGAGTATATATTGACACCCAATTATCGGAACGCCAGACGAACGACAACTGAGAAGGGACCAGAGGCAACCGAGCCACGCCCTCCCATCAGTCTCTGTCACTGAGGGGATGATTAGGGAAATGTCACTTGTCGCTGGCCGCCTCTTTCCCCCCTTCCACTGCCATCTGGAACCTTCGCGTGGATTCACGGAAACTAGAGACTTCGAGAAGACGGCGATATTCCTATAAAAAGGGCTGCAGCGGGTGAATTCAGTCAGTCAGTGCTTGACGTGCTAGCGAACGGACGAGAAGACTGTGTACGTGCATCGGAACGGTAACAGACGAACTGGTGAATCGTAATTGTGTGCATTACGTAATTCTGTGTAATTGGCAAGTGTTCAACTGTAAGTCGGTGGAAATAAAGAACATTGTTGAGTTTGTGTAATTGGACTTTTCATTTCACGGACCCACAAAGTCACAATATTGACAGGAAACTCACATATGGCCTTTTTTCATAGCATTATTTGTATAACCACTTTAACTTTTGTGGCTATAGGATTCTTTGATCTAAGTAACAGTTCGTTGATTGTAAGTTAAGTTGACTTTCCAGACGCAATGGTGGGTAATAGTGATTTTAATTAAAGAAAAACTGTTCTGCACCATACAAATATTCAATTACAACCACAATCTCTGGGTTGAGAAACCGACAGTATTATCGGCCGAATATATCTATATCCGATAGTTTCAACTCAAGCGAGGAAAAAAAATAAATGGTGCTATTTGAGATTAGTTGAATGTGGAGGGTGTGGCAAAAGAGTGATTGTCTTGTGTTTCTCTTGGACAATAACGTCAAATCCTGCAATCTTCCCATTGGTCCGGACATAGCATACTGTGTTGGGTAACATTTTGTGGCATGTTCTGTGGGCCAGTAAGCTATTCATTCTCCAAGCAGCGAAAAACATTGATACCATTTAAACACAGTAGTTAGATCCAAGATATCACCACTATACTTCTTCAGCTGAAATTTTTAGCTTAAATTTTGGCATTACTTAATGTTTGTTCGTCGCCCAAATTGCGGCAGTTTCAGTTTCGATGCGCGCATTCAAATCACCTCCACAGCAATGATCTACACACATTACACAACTGCTTCTTGAGGCGACGGGAAAGTAACTGGCATAGCACTCCATACTTAGATACCCAGTACGTATGCCACTGATAACATCCAAACCACATAATTTAAATACCCACAGATTTCAAGTAGAATTTATTTTGAGGTGCACTGAATTAATAAGTAAACAAAGGCATTCTTATCTGGTCGTATATGAATAAATATTCAAAGAACAAATTTAAAAGAATATAAACTTTGCAATGCCAGGTTTACTCCTAAGAGACAAAGTGAAGATTTTCAGTGCATTTGTCCTAGCACTACTAATCCTTCAATTTACTGAGCGAAGTAGCGCAAAATAACGTGTGAAAATATTCGGGAGGTCACGAGTCGACTAACCAGTCTGACCTGAGTTTTAACGTACTTTCTTCTAGTCACTTACTCGACGGATTCCTATCCTTTCTCACTTTCTCCCTTGTCATTTTTCAGGTGTAAATGCAGTGCGGATAGTTCTGGTGGATGCCGGCAGATGGTACAGATACATACACTAAATAAACGTCCTTTTCTGCCCTCCCCCTTTTGATGTAGCTGCCCACACTGCTAGGGTCGCTAAATCTCATCTCCCTGGGAGGTGGTGAGAAGCTTCGGTGGTGCACCGGGTATTAAACTGTTTAGACTTCTGTGTGTCCCTGAAATTTCACTGACTCCACCCTGTGAAGTCTCCTTTCGCTTCATCCCTGTAGCCTGGGGAGGGTTATAGTCCACAATAAATCCCTGCCTGGGCGAGTTGGCCCCCTTTATTCATTACATATCACATCACATCACTTTATTAATTTTTCTACTTCTTAGTTGCATAAGTAGAGGAAATGTTGCATATCACCTAAAACTTAACATGATATTTCATACAAAATGTGCGTTCTCTATACAAAAAGCATTATTTGTGGTTGAGAAACGTGTATTTGTCAGTGTAATGCTAAACTCAAAATGCCGTTTAAATATCAAATTCTGCAATTAAGTTCAAATGTGTCATGGATGCAACACGAAGAATTTCAGAGCCCCCATTTTAAAGAAAGACCTGTGTTTTAAAGATATATACTTTTTGTTTGGTACGTTTCGTTATATGTACCAGTGATACAAAATTATACATATCTTCCGAATAAAGAGAGCCTCAAAGGTCACTGCTGAAAATTCAGAGCATATTCCAGCTGGACCAACTGTCCTATTCTATCCTATGCCTTCGTGCCTTAAAACAGTTGCGGAACACAACGGGGAAATATCAGTATGCACAGCAGTGGTGTGAGCGGACTACACAGACTAGTTCAATCTTGGGAACTGTCTCTCGTCTTTCGGAGCAGAACCAGGTCCACTCACACCACTGCCGTGCCTTTAATGGAATTGCCCCGTTTGGTTGTGCCACTCTTAATGCACAAAGAGATATCTGCTTACGTGAAAGACGGGGCAGTTGGGTAACCTGGTATATTCTATTTGTTATGTACATATCTTGAATATATATTTGAAACAAAACCATTAGATGTTTTTTTTTTTTTTTTTTTTTTACAAAATCAAATGTCGAAAAGTGTTCCATGTATAAGATAGCTTAGTATCAGGAATTTTCTAGAAATTCTTCGTGTGGAATATTTGAAAAATGCTAATCTTAAATACCAAGTTAGGAGTTTATCTGGGATTTGTTTTTGAGTTGCATTGCTCACATACACACACCGCTTTGACTTTTTTGTGAGTGTTAAAGCTGCAATGCGTAAGAATGATTTATTTCTAATCAGAACATAGGTACGATTATTTTATTGTTTATTTTTACAATAAGGGAATTATTTGCATCAATTCTATTCATGAAATGACCTATTATATAATAATAGCAGTCGGTTTCGTAAATTAAGAAACATCTGAATTGTGGAAATACTTCAAAACAAAGTACTGAAAGCTTCAATTCAATAATAATGAATATCTCGGGAATGGTTGTTGCCACAAGAAACTATTAAGATTAACTGCACATTTTAAAGATATCTATGTCTTGTATATTTATTTTCTATAACTTAGGGTTATCATTAATACAAGTGACTAATTTACATCTGTAAATGTAAAGTGTACCTATGTTCATGAAGTGGTTTCCATAGCATCAGTTTTAAGTGGGAATTCTACAGAATAAGAATGAAGCACTTTATTAATTTTTTTCTTCTCTCAGCTTATATGTACTTTTATTGGAATTTCAGTATCTTATTAGGCTGCAACAAATTTAAGAGTAAAGCTGTGATTAACGCCGCTTAATTGTGATTTCAATGGTGTGTTACTCCGACAACTCATCTCTGACTACGCGGGTCGGTTCAAACTAGGGCAGAGTCAACTAGGTAAGGCCATAATTTCATATAATGCAATCAAAATAGAAGAATAGAGTACTATGAATTAATACTTAGCAATCTTTTACACAAAGAAAACTCTACAGTATCAAATAGTAAATAACAAAGGAGCATCTAACAAACAAATGAGTTGTCTATGCATTTGTCAAAACAAAAGACGTTCTCCCCTGAAGTGAACTCTAAGTGAAACAATACACATACGTGTAAGTGATGTAATGTAACAATAATATACAGTATTACGTTGCGAAATGGGACACATTTAATAAAATATTATAAAACTGCTGATCACCAGGCAAAATTTGTGAACCGGCTACCGAAGATGGCTTAGATTGGGTTTATTTATATACTATCTTCAATGTTCACAAGAATCAGAGTGGTTAGTATGCATTTCAAAGAATGCTTTGCCAAACATTATGATCTTAAAGTGAGCATTTCGCTGTAATCTGTTCACTAATATCAAAGCTGAAATGATTTATATTACAATAAATTTTCTAAGAATTTATTCCCAAACATAAGTATAAAAGTAGATAATTCGAAGACAAAGTATTCCTCTTTTCCGACCGAAAAGTTGAAGTGTGTTTATGTTCATCCATGAAGTAAATAGTTGTTCGTGGTCTACCACATGTTTTAAGCCTCTTTTGCAGATTTCAAAGTTATTTCAGTAGTTCTAAGTGAATATCTATGCTCCTTTATTCATTGATAGCAAATTATTTTAATCATAGTTTTGTAAATGTTATCGGAAGTATACTGCGAAACATTCCTTTAAAAAAAATATAAATATAAAGGAATTTTTAAAATGCATATCCCAAACTGTAAGTTTTCTGTACTAATTACTTAATGGCATGTTTTTCCATGATGTAATAATATAAGAATATAGTATCTAATATCGCATGCATGCGTCTTTAAATATATATCTACTTTTTAAGCTAGCAACACTCAGTTATTGCATAAATATTTTTTCGCACTATTTTCAATCTATTTCACACACACACACACACACACACACACACACACACACACACACACACACACACACATGATGGCTCCGAGAAATAGTAAACATTCAGTTGACAACCCTGCTTTTATCTGTAAATGTTTTACGCCATCTGCCTCACCCAATTGACTCAAATATTGAGTCATGTATGATGCATGGGCGTGATTTCTGTTCCCCGTTTCTCAGCTATATAATGAAAAGATCCAGATTACCCCAAAGCTGAGTTCATCGTGTGTACTACTGAACTGTCTTTGGGCCATAATTTTTAAGGCAACAAAGGTCATTCAGTGACAGTCAATTCCGAGCGGTATGTGGCAATGATTAACAATTTATTCATTCTGCAAGTGCAGGGACATTGCCTTCTAAATGAATGCTTTCAGCAAGATGGAGCTACAGCCCACATGGATCGTATTTCAATGGCTACACTGAGGTGCCACTTTCCCAATCGATTACTTCCAAGCTGAGATCACCTGATCTTTCAGTTCCTGATTCTTTTTTCTGTGGAGTCATCTTAAGAACAAGGTCCTTTTTTACGGCTACTCCACAATACTGTTGAGTTGAAAACCACAAACTGGAAAGGCATTGTGGTTTTGCTCAACAAATGACTGAGAACGTAATAAGGAGCTTCCAAGAACATCTTTACCAATTCATCGTCAATGCTGGACGACATTTGCGTATATACTTTTTAAGAAATGAACTTCTGAACGGAAAAAGTTCACACTTTTATCATGTTTCACAAACACTTTGCCTAACTGACAAGTAAGCGAAAATTTCATACCTGCGAAGGAACTCCCAAGCAGCAGAATTTAGACTCGATGTCTACGACACGACGGAAGATGCACTGATGCAAAACTCATCTTCATTTATCCATAAACTCATTGCATTGTTAAAGATGTGACTCATCGTACCGACGTTTAATCAGCATCCAATTTATAAGCGACTTCTGTACAGGAAAACGCTCAGTGAAAGATGCACTTTAATTCATCTAATAATGCTTTGGACTCCAACTGACGTAACATCCAGAAATATGTATCAGGAAAAACATGCAATGATTCGTCCAATTAGATCATTACTTTCTCTACTACTTGAGAACGTTAAGTATTGTATTCTAACTAAGAGTTCATGTTGAGATGCTATTGGAAATACATGTTTTGAAGCCCTCAGAACCCAAAAGACATGCATATGTGTCTTTGAATGGCACAACCCAAAACCGAAAATGCTGAAAAATATAAATCTTTGTGTATTAGTTCAGTTCTTACAAAGATGTGATATGTAGGTTAAAAAAGAGACCAAGCCACTTAAAACTACCTTTGCTATGAATTTTATTTGGAGAAATTTTATTTTCTAAGAAATGGTTCAACAATTTTGGTTTAAGTCCTGCGCTATGGCGTAGTGGGTTAGGGCGTTGTGCTCTGGTTCCGTGCCACGGAATGCCCAGAGTTCGATCCCACCCTTGGGAGGTGCGGATCTGAAGTCCCGAGTGTTTTGTTTCCAGTAATTTACGTCCTCCAACGTTAAGTCATATCGGGCGATGAATGAACTGGGTGAAATGATGCTCAAGCCCAGGGTCCATAGAGCTTAGAGTTACCCGACAGTCGTCTGTAAGGATAAGGGAAAACCCTAGAAAAACCGTATCCATGTAACTCACCCTGACCGAGATTCGAACTCGGGACCTCTTGAACGTGAGACAGACATACTACCACCATGCTAACGAGGCGGGCTGAAGTCCCGAGCATAGGACCAGTGCCTCCTCAGCATCGTGAGGAATTTGAGAAGCTACGATATGTAGTGAATCCCGGTCAAGATAGCCAACTTTCCGGCTGGAGGTGCCATGATGCTGACCACATCTTCTCCCGGTATCGGCTGGATTTAACCTTTGCTTATGTGGGCGTAGGGCCGGCAGTCGAGTTGACAGGCTCTGACTCGCTTGCGGGCTGTTACGCCGTGGCTTACATAATTTTGATTAAAATGTATATCTTATTATAGCACACAATTTGTCAGTCGAAGGCGATTTTCCCCCCTGGTCATGCAAAGAAAAACAATTTCAAAGCCACCTCATAGCAACCATCCATCTACCATAGAAACCATATTTCTATATTGAAGTGAAATGGAAGAATAACTATTCTAGAGAATATCTTGTTGAAGAATGTGCAGAAAAGGCTATGTGAATGTGACATACGATTATTTTCCTTTTACTTTATCTGGCAAATTCAAATTGCCGCTTAAATACTGCTCGCTCACCTATGTGAAATATATTCTTTCAGTATATGAATATGCGGAAATCGTAGAACATGTATCCAACCCTATGTTCTGTGGAGTGATTACCAGACATTGGATCCCGTACACCTTAGAAATCAATGTACGCGCACAGGTACCATACAAGGTGAAGCGCGATATCAACAAACGTCTGTGTCAACAAGTATAACGAAGCGCTGTGTGTGTACACTCCGGTATGGATACAAAATGTAACCTTACGTTACAATAATATGCCATCCTCCTCATTGCTTACGTTGCGGGAATTACAGTGTACAACCATGCTCATTCGTAAATTGTCGAATGTGGATGTTCTGCGCCTGTCACTGAAACAATTTAAAAATAGTGGGAGAAAGTTCGTTCAATGTCACGTGACGGTAATGGTGCATATGAGTAGTACAAATCATATTCATGGGTTTGTCCGAGACAGTTTATTTCTTATATTACGCAGCGTTGAAAATCGAGTATTTTTGTGTCGAATACTGGACAATTCATTTTTTGTTGATTTGGTTGGTAGTGCATTCTGTGTATTGTTAATTTTTGCAGACACCTCCTCGACTGCTTTTAGGAAGCTCAAAATTACATTCTTCAATCTGTTTCACGGCTGTTGATAATACCCAAAACTTTTGATTTATAAAATGGAGATTGTGGAAACGTAGAGTCAGACTGAAATATTCAATGCCATAGCCGGGATTTGAAGCACGGATCTTCTGGTTTCCGTCCAGCCGCTCTACCATTGAGCTACTATGACCAACGTGCCGATATGACAGTAAATTCTCCAACTGACTCGTATTTTCCCGGTAAACCACTTAGGAGTTCTCATAAACACATGAGACAACTACCTTAATGGCGACTTACAACATGCAAGTACTTTAAGGCCCGGGCTTTATAGTTAACCACTATTAGGTCAATTAATGGCAAATCAATTGTTCTTTCACACTGGCCGTGTGTAGGCTAAATTGTGGAACCGTAGAGTCAGACTGAAAATTTGTCATATCGGCACGTTGGCCATAGTACGATAGCTCAATGGTGGAGCGGCTGGACGGAAACCAGAAGATCCGTGGCTCAAATACTGGCTATGGCATTGAATTTTTCTGTCTGACTCTACGTTTCCACAATTTAGCCTGCACACGGCCAGTGTGAAAGAACAATTAATTTGCCAAAATGGAGATTGTCCAATAATTGTTGTGAAAGTAATGCTATTAATACAATATGTCAAACACCTTGCACTCCCTGAAAGGCAGATTTACCTGCATGGCGAGCAGTAGTTGTAATGAAACTAAAGTTACGCGTTGCGAACCGGACTATCCCTGCGTGTTGTCCCCGTGACTGACGTCAGCAGTTTTATACTGCGAGACTCGCCAACTTCATATATCTTTAAAGGTGTACGGGCTCCGATGTGTGGTGATTACAAAGCAAGAACGATACGATTTTTTGTGCTTTCTAATGTGATTACATGCGAAAACGATGGTATCTTTTTGTAATTTTGCACCACTGAAGTGCTTATATGATTCATCTTTTTGTGGATATATGGATGTTGCACCGTTACTTTTATACTGATTTTTAATTCACACATCGCCAATCTCGTTATGTTTAGTCTATACCAACCACTAGTAGAGAATAGAGTTTTTGGGTTACTAGTCGAATTGGAGAAGATATTATAGCAATGTGAAAATGAATATGGGAGAAAGAACTAACCTTTATTACTCTTTGAGCATCATTCTTTTAAATTATGAAGTTTATTTAGTAAATAACGTCTTGACTGAGACCCTTGCTCGTGTTATTAGATAAACTGATAATTTTAAACGTTACGATTATCTGTGCGGTTCAATCTACAATGTCTGGATTACTAGAGACAACATTACGATTGCACTAATTGTGTCTGTTAGCTGTTCTCTTGGGATCATTTTCTACATTCTATAATTCCCCGCATGAGTCATATGGTAATTTCGTTATATATGACTAAAGCTTTTCTTTGAAAATATCAGACATTTAGGTTGATGAGTATGCAATTAACAGTTGAGCGATGACTATCTCTTCAGGGGTTTTAAAGTTTCCATAAACAGATGTTATCTTGCTTGAACATATCCTGAAAATAGACTCTTCACCTCATCTTCTTTCCTTTGGAAAATATGTATTAATCACTTAATAGTTAATACAAAAAATGCTTTAGAAATTTCAAAATGTATAATTAGTATATATGAAACAAGGCTGACATAAATGTTGCATGTAATTCAACTATATTAGTGTTCAAAAACAAGTGAAGTGAGATCAAATATCTAGAATTCAAACCTGCTGCCACTATATACTTACGATTTTAGGCTGTATATAATAAAATAATGAATAAAGTATTTTACTACATCCAGTATGGTAGAGTAATATTTTATATAACTTTAAATCTCACAAGTGCGCCAAGAAGAGCACTACAAATATTTATTATAGACTTTAAAATTTCTAGCTTTCCTTTATCCTCTCGGTTTCTTTTTTCTTTTATTTCTGTAGGGGGCATACACATTTTTTCCGTATCCTTGAACCTACCTTTATAATTCAATTACAATTTATACGAAGAGTACTTGATGTAATGTTAGGATCAAGCAAAAGAAAAATGTCCTAAATATACAATTACAATCAAGTGCAACCAATTTGAGAAATGCCTATATCAAAATTGGGTGCTGCACAATCTTGTTTGTAATAATGATTGTACAAAAACTTGAATAATATGTAACTACTAAATATAATTTAGTCAAATAAAGCAGATCACCATAGCGTTAGGCTTGCGCTGTGCAATCGCCCCCCCCCCCCCACCGATTGATAGTAATGCAATTTTGAACATTTTAAATGTAGGTATATTTCAGACTTGCCTTTCGGAGCTACACTTTACTTAAATACATATATATTTCAAAAATGTAATTAGTTGCAACCTTTGTACTTCACAGGGAGATTTATCTAAAGTTTTGGAGTGATTGATGCCATGGGATTTCATTTTATATATAAAATTTCATACCAGTAATAATATTAAACTCTTAATATATCTTTAAATCGATAAGTATCTACGATAAATAATTGCATGATGATACTAATCCATCTAGTATACGCAAAATTAAAATTCAAAAGTGACAGCTAAAACAAAGAGTTGCGAACTCACTTTTCATAATGCACATAATGAAAGTAATTTTACCTTATTTCATAACATTTAGCCGTATAAGCAGTTTAATGTTTAAAATAGTCTATGAAAACATTTTGGATCAATAGTATATGGAGTATTTGTGAAGTAGTAACGGGTAGAGAAATTCTATGATTTGTCAAATTTACTTTCTACACGACTTGCCTATAAAAAAGGTAGAAAAACTGTATTCCAGCTAAATGTCTGATTCAGAGATTTTCTGGAAATACCACGTTTTGGGCCTCTCTTACTAAATAATTTAAAAAATTAATTATAAAATATGTCATGCCATGCCATGTGGTGCTGGCTGGCTGTATACAGCCAGAAGGTTTTTGCTGCGTGCCCACCCGTTAAGGGTTTTACCGCAGGTAAGATAGATTTCGGGATGTTATAGGGTGAAATGTGGGTTTTTGGATTGGTGTTGTTTATGAGGTTACAAGATGTACCTGGGGGCTGAAGGACAGGATGCAACGTCTTGCACCCTGGTGTTTTTATTTGTTTTTACTTTGGGGAATAATTTTGATGCCAAGCAGCTTGGAAGGATTATGTGGAGCTCAGCTTTAGCTGCTGTTCGGATTAGCTCCTGGGTTATCTCGGATGCCCGCAAGCCATGCGGCGTAACCGGTGCTGTCTAGAACGGTATATATATAAAATATGTGAACGTAATGTAATGTTTATATATGCACATGTATATGTGCTGCTTTATAATTTAACCTCCTCCAATGTTAGATCATATCGCATTATGAATGAAATAATGCTCAAATGAACCCAGGATCCGTAGAGCTTGGAGTTATCATACATTTGTCTTTCAGGCTAAGGGAAAGCCACTGAAAAATCTTGTCCAGATTAATCACCTTCACTGAGATTCGAACTAGGAAGCCCTTGAATGTGATGCAGATATGCTGCCATCTAGGCTACAGAGGTGGACGTATGTGTGCGTGTCTAACTTGAAAACGAAGTCGGTGAAGTTTCTAAACTTATACGAGTATTTAGTACAGGATTTTACAAAACTTTACGATACGAAGATTTTAAAGTCCTTTGCATTCTTTTTACTTTAAATTTCTCATGATGGTAACGGTTTTGATATAAACGCCGTATTTTTAAGGCAATTGCATGAAAAGTTGAGCTATTTTTTATTTTGTATGAATACATATTCATTTTGAAATAGCTATGTTTAACCAGTAAACCGTAAGTGATGCACTTCTTACTCTACCAAAAATTTAGATTTCGTTAAGTGCACACAATTTACCTGAAATAGATCTTTTTTGTTGTATTAACTATCACTATTGGATTAAATTTTCAAATGTGTAATTCTTTTAGAAAACGCAAGATTCAAGTTTTCTTTCTTTTTCTTTTTGTTTTGTTTTCTCCTCATGGCCAGTCAAAGAATATGACATTTCGAAACTATCACGCAGTAATTAGCTTTTTAAAAATTTCACAATCGCTTTAGTATACCACATTCTTTTACCTATAATTAATTAATCCCGTAGGGGAGGGGATCCGTCCCCTTCAGCTGCCATGGTGCGGGCGCTGCGGACCCCTAGCACTCGTGGTACCTCTGACGTTACTAGAGGAACCTCGAGCCGAACATTCGAGCCCCTCCCTGATAGGGAGTTGTTCGGATTGGGTTGGACTCGAGGGGGCAGTGGTTCCCGATACCCGTGGGAGATCGGGTACGTCTCTGGACAGGGTTGAGGGAAGCCATTAATATTCCCACGTACTAGCCAGCATAGCTAGTAGAAGTTGTGCTAGATCACCAGGCGGCCCTACCAAGGTCATATCGGTATCCTTCCCATTTTGGAGTTGGCGTACGTAAGTGTCGTATCCACTTCCATCCCGTCTTGAGTCCATAGGACCAGATGGGGGCGCTTGTTAGTCTCTAGGTCTTGCCCTATGGAAAACCCCACGGAAGCACCGGGCGCCCTTTTGGGACAGCTCGGTAACTCCCTGGTCGAAGGAGGCTCGGATTCTTGGTCCTACGGGTCCAGGACTAATGGAAGTAGAATCTCTGGCATAACTAACTGTACCTATAATTAAACGTGTAAATAGTAAAGAAAGTACCTGGTTTAACAAAAGAATAAAATTAAGAGTTACTTTTGAAGTACGAATACAAGTGATGAGTGCAACATCAGATATTAAAGAAATATGCGAACCATCTACGTACTTGTGATTCTAATAATGGAAAAGTTACGGATCGGAGATATAATTCCTTTGAGTGCAACAATATGTAAGAACTTCACTGGGACTGGGACATAAGAATAAGGCAAATTAAAAGAAAAGTGAAACTTGTGCGTTCGTGTTAAGGTCAACAAAATGACCAGCATAAGTAGGAGGAAGGCATCGTACGAGGAAATGTAAACAACCAGTTCTCTTGAGTTATTTTTATCCTATGCATTAAATTAAAAAGGTTGTTTCATAAAGTTATGACGCAAAGAACTGAAGTGGTAGCCGCAAGCTTGGAAATACCCAGAAGGAAATGGGTGCAACAGCTTGTGAGCCAAATATCCACATAAAAACAAGATACCGAACAGTTAATGATCCTCTGAGTCAATGGATGGAGGAATAACGAATTTGACTCATTACTTACGTGAGCAACGTTACTCGAAATGGAATGTTTAAGTCAATGCTGAAAATTTCAATTGTCTCGAAAGAAATAGCAACCTGCCTGAAGTAGGTATTCTTAAATATTCTGGATGACATAGAAATGCACTTGAGTTCCCAGTTTCTTAAAACACATACATAAAATAAAAAGAAGAAAAAAGAGGCAGTTAAGATTTTGCTGTTAATCTATTTAACGAGGGAAAGGGCTCCACGTTAATCCCCGGTACGATTCTCAACGGTGGCCTCTCTTGATGTGCTTTCTACCCTCCTTGGTTTCCCCAGGAGAATAATTTTTACCACAAATTTCCTGTTCGTCATTTTCTGTCCCTAGCATTTCCTTTAATTTTCTCCCACCTCACCTGTTTCAAGTAGCAGGACGGTGGTTGTATGTTGTGGTAGTACGGTGGAAATTGAGCTTTGGAAATTTCTCTTCGATACCATTGGGGGCCATTTTTCTGCTAGGGAATGACTTCTCTACTTCTGGAATTCTTAGGTTACAGGTAGCTAGCAGGGTTAGCTGTGTTTGTGTAAGGATTGCTGTCATATTGGAATCGTTAGGGACCCCATCCTTGTTGGTCAACATCACCCTTCGGATCTCCCGTTCATCACCTCCCAGAGCTCAGTTTGTCACTACTGGCTTACATGCAGTGTTGTCCCAGTGATACCACGTTGACTACTTTTAACTAATATTCCTAATTCCTTAATTTATACTAGATTTCCCGAATTGAGAGCTTTCAAAATGTATATTTCTATGAATATTTCAGTCTGGCTTTACCCTTTCATTTCTATGAATATTTTTATGAATTTGTAAAGCTACATTTTCCATAGAATACCATAATTTATTTACTATGTCAGCTCTGTAACCCTTGACTTTATCAGGAGAAACATTTAATCCAAACAACTTGGAGAGAAAGATCCTAGTAGTTAAGCACTACAACAGTCGGAAGTATACTCAACAATTACGGTGATACTTGGAGTCATTTTGAAAACGTAGCCGTACGTAGAGATGACGTCACAATGTAATTTTAAACATGTTAGATTATTAAGATTTATTTAGAAAATGAAATGGTTCATATTTTATAACTTTTTCTTTAAGAAAATGTTAATATCTCACAGAAAATAATATCGCTAATTTAAAAATTGAAACGCCATATGGAATTAACAATAAATGTTATGTTTCATTTGTGTTTGCCAAAATTCGCAGAAATCAATAAATTCAATACCGAGTATCGTTAAAGCTAAAACGTTTCGCTGATTATTTTAACATTAAAAGCCTACCTATATAAATATTTGATTATTAAAAAGTAATTTTTACTTTCTCTACTGTATATCTGGTAATTATCTTCAACACAAGTTTTAGCAAAATATTCAGTTGACACCACGAAAAATTGAATAAAACATAAAATATAAACAAAGAAGCCAATAAACATAACTGTTGAAAGAAATGGTACCTTTATGTGCCTTCATTTAGGTGCTTTTGCTGTTTTTCTCTTCTTACAATTTGCCCACAAACCAATTGCATAGATTACTGCCTCATGTTTTCTGCATGGTCGTAACTACGCCACGTAATGAAGTCAACTTTCTGTAAACTATCAGTTTAGTTTCCACATTTTACACCTTCTGCTGGTCTAGGTATTGTGCGGTCACTAGCTTTGCAGAAAGCATTAAAAAGTTCCGGTACAACATTCGTTATTGAAAGGCTGGTCCACTCTGCGTTACGTCTCTTATGGAAAAATATACACACATGTTAAGGGCAAATATTACTGTCCTCAGTAACCAGTGCAAATACCTACTCTTATAGCTCTAATAGCCTGTATAAAAGCTATTCAAAATGAAGAGCACCTCATGGGCTATTTGCAGAAAATTTGTTATGTATTTAATTTGTTCTGCAAATATCTTATGCATTAGTTATTTTAATCTAAATCTAAAATTTAAATAACGAGCTGATCTTAAGGATACTTTATTTTAATTACGAGATAATCTTTCATGCGATACCTTTTTCTAAAAATACGCTGTTCAGAGAGCTTCAAAATGTATGGTTCTGATATCGAATTGTTGGGTGGAAGGCAGTATTTTCATCATCAACCTTCAAGATAGGCCAGATAGGCCTGTTTCGGCTCAGAAGGGATCTTCCCAGCGTCTCCGTGGTCTTCCCACATCTCTAATACCAACTGGTTTATACTGCAAGGCCTGTTTAGTGAGTCTTTCTTCTGGCATTCGAGAGAGATGATCTTGCCATTTCAGTTTGTACTCCCTGAGTTTGTCATTTAAAATAAATATTTTTATTTGTTATCTTATTGTTTCACTTTTAATGTGATCTTTAAGACTACAGCCAGCCACGTGCCTCCCGTTTCAATTATTCTTTTATCAGTTCTGTTCAAGGTCCAGGTCTCGGCTCCATAAAGATATAACAGGCACTTCCATAGTTTTATAAAACTTTAACATGGTGTCTCTTCTTTTGTTTTTCATTGTTCGTTTTATAGTGCCACATATGTTTTGAAATTTATAGATATTTTGTTTTAAATCTGTCACATTCGTAGGAAATATCACATCCTAAGTAATTAAAATATTTAACTTGTTCTAGTATTTGGTTTTTGAGGAGCATTTTGGACCGTGTTGGGTATTTACCAATAAAAGCCATCACTTTCGTATTCTCTGCTGAAATGATAAAACTATATTTTGACATTGTTTTGTCGAGTTGGTACAAAACTATTTGTAATCTGTCTTCAGTATCTACCAAATTACCAGATCATCTGCAAACAGGACTGTATTTAAGATTGTACGACCTAACTTAAAATCTACTTTCAACTGAGCTTGCCATTCGGCAACTGCTGCTTCGCTATAAATAAGGTAATTTACTCAATCAGCTCAAAAGAGACAGCATTTTCTCTACTTAAAATAATCAAAACTGAGCTCCATGGTTATGCCAAGGGTCAAAATCGGGTGGTCCTGGATTCCACTCTGAGCGTGGGTGGCAAGACTAATACTGGAGTAATGTGTCTTTACCATGGCTTTCCCCTCTACCCTCTCCCATTTACCTTAATTTTGTCTTCCTCTTTCATGTTAAAGGACGACTTCGAGACTGTGTTTAGGTTGACGACGGATAGATGGCGCAGAGACTTGCGATTTGAACCTTCTCATTGTGTCCGTTGGAGCCTGTACTGCGGAGTCGAGCTTTTCCCGATTCCTGCTGAAGGGAACCTCTTGAGCCGTCCTCCGTCGTTTTGGGTAGTTGCCACCAACGCCTCCCAGCCGGGTGGTCAAAACAAGAACTGTTAGGGAACTCGGCGCATCTTTGCCGCTTTCTGAAGCCCATACCTCTCTTAAGGTTCCTCCATCTTATCCTTTTTTCCGGTGGGTATATACACAAGAGATACAATTGCTGTTCGAGGTGCTAGGTGTCCTCTCCATTACCTACCTCAACCTCTGTCAGTAATTAATAGTAGATAAAGTAAAATAAAATTTTGAATATTTACTTTAGCCTATTTAAGAATAGTTTTAAGAAAGACAAGTACAAATATTATATTTTATTACTAAATAATTCTTTTTAAACTGCGATTACTTCAGTGTGCAAATCCTCAATGTTCTTTTTTTTCGAGTTTGGCCCTTTGCAGGACCAGATCAGCTGATCAGTGGACTAATCAGTTTTCATATGATATCACAAAGACAAGGTAGCTTCAAGCACTTCGTTGATAGTGAATGTATAGTAACCTTGAGTTTGTTAAAAACTTTGTTTACGTTTTGCTGAAGATACTTCAGTGTCGTACTCACGACTTGACCTTTAATGAAGAGAAAGGATGATATTTATTTCGAATAATTTTCACGGTCAATACTAGCATGTAAATTACGTTGATACGATCTTCCGAGGTAATATTATATCTTATACAAGTACATAATTATTCTAATGACAGCATCTGGTTGTAATTCACAAGATCATTTGTTGCCGAGGAGCTTCAACTTGTTTTATTGCCTTCAGCTTCTTTTGTATTACTGCAAACAAGTTACAGATTTATTCTTGCTATAGGCGTGAGCTCAAGTAGATTATCATATCTTGCTAGCTGAAAAAAATAAAAGAACCTACGTTGCCTCAGCGATGATTACTAGTCTGAAATAATAAACCTGTAGATTTTGTGCTTATTGCTAATAGCCAGTGTCTTTTTAGAATGCCACAACTGAATTTTTTATTTGAAAGCTACTTTCTCTTTTGAGTGCTGACTGGCATATAGTTATTTATTTTTATAATAATTTATCACTTAAAATTTTATGTTCACCCAAAAACGAACCTGAGTAGACAATATTTGCGATGTTAAATAGTCATTAATGCCCAAACAATCAGAGATTTGTCTTAGAAATTAATTTTGGCGAAGCTCCAGCTAATGCAGCAATTTATAATTGGTACTGGAAATTGCTGCTGTTCTTGAGTAACGCTTCAATAAGATTGACGGACGGTTTATTAATTTATTCGAAATCTATTGGGTATTTATATAAGTCAAATACAAACATTTTACGTTAACATAAGGGGCCCGCCTCGGTAACGTAGATGGTAGCGTGTCTGCCTCACGTTCAAGAGAATCTCGGAGTTACCTGGATAAGATTTTTCATGGGAGTTTCCCTTATCCTGAAAGATGACTGTCAGGTAACTAAGCTCTAAGGACCCTGGGCTCATTTGAGTATCATTTCACCCATTTCGTTCATCGTCAAATATGACTTACGTCAAGATTAGACATGCGAAAAGTTTGTTCAATGGATTACAGATAAACCAACTCCCTTTCAAAAACAACAAAGCATTGATTGGCGCAGAAAACTAGAGAAATTGCAAGGTAGTACTTCAAATTTGGTTTAGAATAATGTTACTGGTGATAAATCTCAGATTTATTGTTGCAATACTGAAAACTCAGTCGGCTCAATGTTCTTTAAAACAGAAGCCTAAGAAGTCTTACAAATTCGTAGTTATGGTAAGATGGTTGGTTATTAGTATTTTCTTCTTCTAAAATGGGTCATATTGCGTTAAAGCATTCAGTCTGAGAAAAACGTCCTAAAGGCAAAATAATTTTCATCGTCACATAAAACTACTTTGTACCTGGCTGCCCTGAAGTCCGAAACATTGCCCCTCCAAACAGACACAGAACCCACCTTTTGATTTCAATTTTTTTTAAATTAAGGATAAAATGTTTGGAATCATTTTCTCACTATCAATGGTGCATTACTAAAACATGGTTTCTAAAGTAGCTCAGGAAGATTGCTATCATGCTTTCACGGGAGATCAAAAGATCAGTTGAGCTAAAAAGTGACACTTCCTGATTTTAGAGTTACAATAATTGACATTTTTGCACATTTTAAATTATAGTTTAGTGTTAGAAAGGCATTACAAATATTTATGATATATTTTTGAAAATTCTGCTGCATCGGTACCTAATTTTCATCATTTCATAAAAAAACCACGTAACTTTTGAACCAACTTTGTTAAAAATAAGAAATTTAGTTCATTTTATAAAGGAATTTAAGCTACAGCGATTGGTACCACTGCTGCTGAGATGGTTGCTGCCTGTGCGAAGGAAAAATAGTAAACATTGGAATTTTAAAAGAGATGTTTTAAAATTTTTCCCTTCATTGCAATATTCCTGTAAACTACATTTTCTGTTACAAAGGTACAGTATTTTACAGAAACTATTAAAGACAAATATCTCAAGTTTTCAATATATATCAAGTACAATATAACAGAATTGAGGATCTAATTGTGTGTTGGTCAGTGAAAAATGTTTTTAAATTGTTTTTTGTATAGTAAATTAAAGAAAAGATTTTTGTAAAAAAATTCTAACATTTATGTAAATAGACCTTATATAAAGCACACTTAAAAGCATTGCCTAAACTGCCATAAAATTTCACAGTGGCATATGTAATAGTTACAGGGAAAGGCACTTTAAGTTATCAGCTTTAGCATTGGCTTAAGGGCTGGTTTTGGGAATGTAAAAATGTATTGGTGTTAAAGGGGAATATTTTGGTAAACAAACTCATTTAAATGCTTTAAGCTAATCTTTATTTGATTTTCTAAAAATGTGTTCTGTTGACTTTGTATCTCTGTAGTTACCCACAGTAATTAGAGGAACTATCGTACTTGACCCAAAAACTTCTAATCGAAATTTAACCGGAAATAAACGTTTTGAGGCTTCCTGAATTAAAACAGTGTTTTAAAAATATTCATATATCTGTAAACAGCATAGCTTAAAATTTAAAACTTGGAATTGAAGCTCAGGTTTTCAAAAGATGCAACAGGAAGATCTTCAAGAAACTCCACACTTCAACTACTCTTTACATGGCAACCTTTTTAAAATTAATTTTCTCAAGTACACCTCAAATATATTGTTTTTTAATTTAACATTTTATATTGCAATTAAAACGTATATCTTGAATTTTCTGGAATATCCGAAACGCTCTTTCCATTCAAAAGGAAATTCATATAGCTGATAAACCATAGGAAATACATAAAGCGTAGTCCACAGAAGCTAGCAATTTAACTGAAACACTTACACTGATTCAGTCATATCTCATACAAGAGATCCATTGTTATTGGTTAAACTTTTCCGATACATTCTCATTTCTTGAAATATGGGCAGCCTTCAATTATTTCTCCCACTGTCATGGAAACAGCATAAAATTCCAAAGCCAATATCGTGACTAGGTAGTATATGTTTACAAATTTATCGTGATTATCTTGAAGTAGATAGAATAAACTTTCGCAACAATAGTTTGTAACAGGTTTTTATAAGTAAACAGTAGTGGGGTAGATAAATACGTGTCATTGTAACACATAAGATAGTATAGCATTACCTAGGCAACAAATTTTCAAAAATCAGGCTGTCGCTTTATCCTGAATTCTTTCACCTACAACCAAACATTAAATGTGTAATGAAAATGTATATTAAAAAGAAGTAAAAGAAAAATACGGGTATTATCTCACTAAAGTGTGATTCCTAAGAGGAATTAGAGGCAACAAGAATTGGTGATGGTACTTCCAAGGTTATTGGGAATTTGGCGGTGACAAACGGAGCAGTTGGAGGGATAAATAGACGTGGTAGCGCTCTCGCCATAAGTAAGTACGATAACCAGGATTTTCTAGAATATTTCATTCTCTCCCCTTCTCGAACGTTCTGAAACTTTGTTAATTACCAATGCTTACACAAGCGACTGCTCGCGCCAATTTAGGAGTGCACTTCCGGCGTGAGAAAAAGTTCTATTCTCCGTGCAGTGAGTGCTGCTAATTCTGTGGTTTGAGGGACGTTTTGAGATCGACTCCAAAGCCGATAAATTGTCCGAAGAAGAAGCTGTGACTGAATATGTGTGTATATATATATTTTAATTGTAAACGTTTTTAATACTATATTTTTCATACTATACTAGAGTGATTTTCGTTCTGGAAGACGACGATCTTGGCTGCGAAGTATAAAGCATGCATTAGAAATATTTCTTCAAAAGAGATTTAATCAACTACGAATTCAAAGGCCGCGCCGTGGCTCAGTGGTTAGACCACTTGACTCTCACCAAGACGGCCCGGGTTTGATCCCAGGCGACCGCAAAGTGAGATTTGTGATGGACAACACGGCACTGTGGCGGGTTTTCTCCGGGCTCTCCGGTTTCCCCCGCCATCTCATTCACCGGAGCTCCATTTTATCTCATGTATCATCAATGTCACCGCCTGCGGTGCCGTATGTAGTAAAAGCGGGCGTTAAACACTACACATTTCATTTCATTACGAATTCAAACATCTCATAACCTTTCTTCTTTTATTTATTTTCAATAATTAATGTTCTCGAAAACTTTATTTGATACTAAACGCTAACGAGAACAGAATCTGCAGCGAACAGTACACATTATATAAATTTGGCAAAGAATATAATTAAAAGTATGTGCAAATAAAACAAAAATAATGGTACACTATGGCAAATATCCTGTCAGATCAAAGATATGGCGTCTCTGCTTCACATTCAAGACGTCCCGAGGGTCTTTCTCGGCCAGAGGAAGTTACCTGGACGTTAAACTTTTATAGAAATGTTATTTGGTTATCTCGAGGAATATTTGTTAATCGGTAGGTACTTTTATTTCTGAACATTGGAGCACTCAGAAATTACATCCGGTCGTAAATCATTCTGGTGGATTTCTCGATCGCTGTAAAGGCGACATTTGCAATAAATGACATCAGCAAGCATGTAGCTGGTGCCGATTCAGAAGAGAAAGGATGTCCTTGAACTTGATGGGAGTTGCTCAAGGTCTACTCGATGCTCGCGTTTAGGAGGATGGCAACATATTCTAGTGTTACGCAACGTCCTCGTTTACTCTTCGGAACTTGTTTTATCCGTTAAGAATGGGCAGTATACATGCAATTAAGGTATGTTAAGTGTATCAAGGTGTTGATAGTGTTGGTTCAACCAGGGGTGCCCGGTGCTAACGTACTGTCATGTATGCTAGGCATGCAAAACTTAAACAGAAACCAAATCCATTCTGGTGCCATTCACATTTTGTTCCCTTGATAGTTAACGAAGAGTAGTGGCTGCACGAATAGAATCTCAACGAGCACCATTCTCATTTCAGGTTTTACTCAGTTTTCTTCTTCAATCCTATTTAAATGTCAAAAAGATGACGTTTAAATTATTGTGAATAGGGGCGAGAAATCATAAAATTTGATCATTTTGGCCATTTTAAAATGCCTCCATTGATAACAATTTTTCTATGGTTTCATATTTTCTACAAGCCTTTTAAAGTAAAAATAAAATAAAATCTGCATGTCTAATAATCCGGTTTCTGGAATCTATACCAGGCCTTATGCAAACTTCATTTTTAATTTTATTCATTTTTAAATCAAATTACACAAAACAATTTACAAATTTAGCAGATATAATCTACTTTCTACCTGAACTAACTAAACCTACAAGATTACTGGATTCCAGTAACCTTACAAATCTACTCATCTAATCCATCTAAAACAGCCTTTCTTTACTTTACTCCTACACCAACAGTATAAATCAAATCTACATTTCTACTACAGCTTTAATTGCTATAACAAACTACGAAAGACTGTTTCCTACAATTTTAAAATGTCCTCTTCTGCAACTGGTATCCAAAGCTTCCTTCTACTGGTATCCATCTCCTAAAGGGACTGGTTGGAGAGGGTAGATGGAGCTGGTTCGTCAGTTACAGATATCCGGGTTGTCATCTTTCCTCTTCTGCATGATCAGTTGTCTGTCCCGCTCTGATACTCTCCATGTATCTCCTCCGGCTCTCCTGGGATTCTCCTTTTTTCTATGGTTTGTGCTCTCCTTTTCGATATCCATAACTGCGTCTTCTATTTATTGGTAGTGTATATTAAATTAGGTCTTCAAGTCTGATAGTCTGTATCTGTAATCTGTTTCTCTTTGTCCTATTTCCTTGCGACGATCTCTTAAATAATATTCTTTTCTTGTAGATTGAAATGTTCCTACATTTATCTCTTTAAGTCTTTTGACGCGGGTCATATATTCCTCTAACGCCTTAGCAGATATTATCTGAGACACATTCTCCAAATGTGCATAAACTTCTGCTTCTCTTAATATGTTCCATAAACATTTTCCTTGAAGTTTCCTTCGATCGTCTTCTACTAATTCACTATATGTGTTCGCCCACCTCGGTAGCGTAGGTGGTAGCATGTCTGCCTCACGTTCAAGAGGTCCCGAGTTCGAATTTCGGTCAGGGCGAGTTACCTGGATAACGTTTTTCCCAGGGTTTTCCCTTATCATAAAAAGACGAATGTTGGGTAACTCTAAGCTCCATGGACCCTGGCCGCACCGTGGCTCAGTGGTTAGACCGCTTGGCTCTCACCAAGGCGGCCCGGGTTTGATCCCAGGCACCCGCAAAGTGAGATTTTTGGTGGACAACATGGCGCTGTGGTGGGTTTTCTCCGGGATCTCCGGGTTCCCCCGCCATCTCGTTCCACCGGTGCTCCATCTTCATCTCATGTATCATCAGTGTCATCGCCTGCGGTGCCGTATGTAGTAAAAGCGGGCGTTAAACACTACACATTTCATTTTCCATGGACCCTGGGCTCATTTGAGCATCATTTCACCCATTCCATTCATCGTCCTATATGACTTAACGTTGGAGGACGTAAATTTACAACAAAAAAACTATATTTATTGCACTCAAAAATAAAATGCCTTTGAAAGTGAAAGAAGAGGTCTATTGAATCCTTCCATAATATTAAGAATTGTGATTTCGTCCAGGTTTTAAGTGTGGCTTCACTCAGTTTTCACTGTCACTTAAGTAGTTTAATTTTCCCTGATGTTTCACTGAACTCACACTGCCACTTCTCTACCACCGTTCACTGTGCTTCACTTTCTTAACGAAATACGTCCGACGTAGCCACTTCTTCCGATGGTTTAATTGCTTATTCAACTGCAGTAACAAAACTCTCTGCATGTTCTTTACAGTGTTTACAATTTCCTTTGAAACTCGCACTCATAAACTCGGTGACTTGCTCACCATTAAGTCACTCTAACTCCGCCAAACTAACTCGCTTCTTGCGAACACTCCCTTTATAGCCATAGAACGCAGAACGTTCAAGCTGCAGAAACATCCAGAAGCCTCTAATTATCTTGCGATTGCGTTTACGCTGAGCGAACGCGCTGCTTATGTGTTTACGTTTCCACTGCGGTGCTGACCTCCCAATCACCTTGCGTATAGACACTGTCATTCTTTGTATACTTGGTGCTAATACTTTAATACATGATTGATTTTTAACAATACATTTACTACATACTTTTGTTTTTGGGAAAAAACCATGATATATGATAAAATTAATCTTTAATCGTGAAAGCTATATTACAGGTATAACGCACGTTTCAAATATTGTGACAGCATGAGAGTAAATCTTAAATTGTTTTATCGAAAGACATGGAATCATGAAAATAACTTTTGCTTTACTCCTAAGTAAACCACTTAGGAGTTATCATAAGCACATGAGACAACTACCTTAATGGCGACTTACAACGTGTAAGTACTTACCGGGAAAAATAAGAGTCAGTTGGAGAATTGAATGTCATATCGGCACGTTGGCCATAGTAGCTCAGTGGTTAGAGCGGCTAGACGGAGACTAGAAGATCCGTGGTTCATATTCCGGCTATGTCATTCAATTTTTCAGTCTGACTCTACCTTTCCATACTTTAGCCTACACAAGGCCAGTATGAAATAGCAATTAATTTCCATTATTTAACCTAATACTGGTTAACTATAAAGCCCGGGCCTTAAAGTACTTACACGTGGTAAGTCGCCATTAAGGTAGTTGTCTCATGTGTTTATGAGAACTCCTAAGTGGTTTACCGGGAAAAATATGAGTCAGTTGGAGAATTTAATGTCATATGGGCACGTTGGCCATAGTAGCTCAATGGTTAGAGCGACTAGAAGGAGACCAGAAGATCCATGGTTCAAATCCCGGTTATGGCATTGAATTTTTCAGTCTGGCTCTACCTTTCCATAACTTTTGCTTATAAATAACTTTATAATTATATTGAAAATTCTCTAACTACTACGCACGTGGTACAGAATGTAAAAAATGGAGTGTTTCGAATACGCATAACCCTATCAAAACAAATGACGGTGTAATTTATCTCCATCTCTGTGTATTTTATGTTTATAAAGACTTTAGATGCTACTAACACAAATTCAAGATATGCATTTAATATCTAAAATACAAAGCAGAAATAGTGTCAATGCTCTCTGAATCTAAGACGCCAGAAACACAGTAAGTTGTCCATCCCTGGTTTAATTTGTATCGCTAATGCACTTGGCTAATACAAAAGTAATATCTGCGACTAAAAACAGAAACTAAAAGGATTTCCTGGAACGTGAAGCACTTTGCATTGCCTAATCCTCAAGTCGTTTCTGTCAAGCAAGATTGGTTCAAATTTTAAGATTATACATAGATAATCGGGCAGGTCCTACAGATTTAGACTGGTATTTCTACTGCTCTGTTGATACATTAAGTATTAGCATAGAAGTTAGTATTAGATGGAATTAGATAAGAAAAAGGGAAATAACAAAAAAACTAATGGATGTGGGCTGTGCATCGAATACAAAGCAAGTTGGTTAAAAGCTAGGAAAATATTTTCGCTATCGAACCCTACAATTGCTTTATATTGCAAAGGGTTTCAATGAACACAAAATTTAAGGTAAAGTATCTTCAAATTTTACCAAAATTGTAAACAATTGGAAACTTAAAATTTTCATAATAAAATGTGAATTTAAAAATTTTAAGAAAACCATTTTTCCACTGGTATATTGAAAACATCATTTAACTGAAGCAATAAATGTGTAGGCGCGTGCTATTAGTGGGCTTGCCCAAATTGAAACCTCAAACTTTTCCATATTTTTCCATACTCAAAGTTCTCCACACGAGTAATTTGTATTGCTTATTTCAAAGTTGCTACCCCACAAGTAGGTACATCAAAAGACGTGATGATATGTTTTCTAAAAACTATTCCAATTTTGAGAAGTAAATTATAAAATTGAAAAGTCAAGAACTTTTAGTAACACAAAAAATAGTAATTTTTATAGGTTAATATATATTGTGACTTTGTGGGTTCGTAGAATTAAAAGTCCAATTTGCCGAAATTCTAAAGGTTCTTTATTATCCGTCGAAATACACTGTTCAATTCTCACGTAACAACATTACATCACATACACACAGTCTTCCAAGGTCGATGACAATAACAAACAGCGTTCAGTTTACAACATTCCACAGCTGACTCTCGTGTTACAACTACACTCTCGTTACACACAACTGACTCATCACTAGTCATTGCTTCTTTTTATACACCCAGTCATGAATTCCAGACTGTTCTGTCAATCACTAGATTTTTTTGGAATAAACAAGGCTTCTAATGACGTAATCCGAATGTTCTATCACTTTCGAGAAACGTGAAACCCACTCTGGGCCGGCAAGTCTTTCACCTCTGTGATAAACTATCCGTCTTTTGCTTACCGGCGCTAACGTTAAATATCGGCGCTTTGTGAACGCTAGCCGCCTATCAGTTCCTTTGTGTACACTAGCCACGCGATCGTAAACTGATTATGTAAGCTCTTTATTACCGTGAAACATTATCCGCCGTTTGTTTTCTATTTGTGACGAAACTTTTATGCCTGTTGCCGCGACTATATATATATATATATATATATATATATATATATATATATATATATATATATATATAAGATGTGTGTAATGGATGTATGAACGTATTTGTAAAATATTTTACTGCAGTGGGAATTGTTCTTGTTAATATATTTTATAACTCGAGAGAGTATGTATTTACACACTAAAATTAAGATTTAAGTACTCATGCATAATTTAAGAAACAAGAACAGAAACGGTTAGTTATGCAGTTATGTTCACTTGCATAAGTTTCAATTCGATATTCTACATACCATATATTGTATATATGGATGCCTTGAATGCCCTATTCATTCACTTTTAAGAACAGATTTACTGAAAAGAGTTTCCTTTGTAAATTGACCGTCTTTGCTCTGACCTTCCCTTGTCCAATGATATTCCCTTGTGCAAGTATTTAAACGTGATAAATAAAGAATGTCTTAGGTTTTGAAAGATTAACCAATATTAGAAGTTACTTTATGAAAATAAATTTTCTTAAAAATTAACAAACGTATGCTGCAAAATAAATATACTTGTATTAATTTATAAACAGTTGCCTTCATAGTGAAAATCCTATAAGGACAAGTATTTGAAGCTTTATAACAAACTACATACCCAATATCTCCCGAAAGCTCTCTGCTTCCTCTGAGAGAATAAGTTTTTAAAGTGTTTGAGATTATAATGTTCTTATCTATGTAAGCAGCTTGATTTCGGTTGGTGTGTACATAAAACATAACTTTCAGAATTTAGAAATTTCAACCCAAGATATCACTTTTTCTTAACTAGAGGACCTCTGTAATGTTAATTTAAAATAAGCTATGCAATGTCCAACAATATATTATTTCTTCTTTCTCTTGATGACTCTCCTCGTATAGAGAACTTACACCCTCAGGGCTTAGCACGTAGGGCCAGATATCTGTGGAGCAAACCCTGGACAACAAAGTGATCAGCCTGAATCCTGGTATGAGAAAGTATAATACGATGATATTAAATAATAATGAAATGGTTGTGCAGGAAACATGACTATGGAGTTGGTGGGATGAATGAGCGTGAGAAACCGGAAAATATGGAGAAAACCCACCAGACGCCAGTTTCTCACCTTGGCAAGAGACAAGTGGTCTACCAATCTGTCACGACATAACTATAGGATGTTGAAACGTTTTAAAAATAGCATAACTGCGTGCTGAAATAATCAGAGTTTACAACTTATATTTTATAATTTACTTATTTCTCTTTTATAAAATTAATTTGGAAATTACTTAAATGTATTTATGGCCGAAAATTAATAAGAGGATATCTTCAACTGTACGTTTATCGCGAACCCTAATTGTCGAGAGGGCTTTCAGATCACATTGCTTTACGGTTTTGTCAGTTTTATAAACCAATCAGTGGATAAAGCAACAGCAATAGTAGTAGTAGTAATAATGACACATTATTTTAGTCTACTGGGTAGGGGTGGCTTAGGCAGTTTCGTCTGTGGCCGGCATTCGGTAGGCCAGGGTTCGATTCTCATGACCGGCCTGTCCATGGTTATTTCGGGGGTTTTCGGTAGGTGTCTCGGCGGTGTTCCTGGTAAGCACTTTCGTCCTCCGGTGGGACAGTGTCTGGCCTCCGAGACAGTCTAGTGGACCGTTTCAGCTGGGCGGTTGGCGGGATGCCGGTTGTGAAAGCCTGCCCGGAGTTTCCTAGCTCTGGCATGGCTCCACCCGTCACCGAGCCGGACTGGCGTACTGTTTCGGGCTACGTGGGAGGGATGTCAGTTGTACCGGACTGCCGGGGATTTCAAGCTATAAATGGTAGTTCTTGCCCTCTGCACTGTCGAACTCCTAGGGTTGGTTACCCTAATTCCTCTCGCCTCATCCTTCCTCCCGGAGATGCCCCATTGGGAGCATAGGAAAAGATCAGTCTGGTCAACTTATGCCTGAACCCCTCTGTAGAACTAACTCTATCCGATCCTAGTTTAGTCTAATTCGGTAAACCAAAGGAAACTTAAGATCTTATCGGAGAAAAACATGTTGCTTTTAATTAATGACACGGCGGTATGAGAAAGAGATTTAAACGAATTGCTTTTTTATTTCTTTCATGTTTCTCTTATGTGTAAACTAGAATGCGACAAGAAAACAATAGCATGTACAACACAGTTCACGCCTCCTTAATTACAAGTATCCGCGGTGTCCTGTACTGCGGCTTTTGGCACACGCCCGAGGAAGATCGTTCTGCACGATTGGATACTGGACCTTTTTATAGTCACGCTTGCCTTTAGTGTGTTAAGAGACCTCGTGCCTCTTTTTTGTAACAGGCCTGAGCAATTCAAAACTCTTCTCGTCAAAACGTCTTCATGCTCCTGCAGTTTCAAGGTAATCCTTTCACTGAAAGACACAAAATAAGCATTGTGAGAATTCGTGAGTTGCCCTTCTAAAAATATGTATGAATGTACACTCTGTTATATGGACAATGCAGCTGCCCATAGGAATGTTATCTCTGGGAATAAAAAATGTTTAACAAACGCACGACCTTCTCTTCCATTCCTCAGGTATCCTTGGTACAGTGAGTCCAGAAAATACTCGCTTCCATTTCAAAGCCTGCCAACAGCCAAATTAATGAATCTCAATATAGATAAAGAGCAAACAATATTACAGTTGACGAATATTAACGTTTTGCAACTGAATTTTATTAGATCTGTGTTACTTTACTAATGCCTATAGCAAACATAACTACTTGTTCTATGCAAAAATTTGACACCAAAATATACTGAAGTATTTTCTGGCCTCCACATTCTAAAGATAACCATTATTTAGAAAAACTATCGTCTGCCTTCAACTACATTACTCAAACATGAGGGTATGGGTTAAATACCAAAGTTGGTATATAAGTTCAGCATATTCTAACAATTTCACACGAAGATTTAAAAAACAAATCATTGCAATCTACCCTACAAATGCATACACTTCACATGAAACATGTTTCGTTATTTCTGACTTTTTCAAAATGGCACTTAATGATTTTGATTAAAGTATCATATGTAAATGCTGGAGGGATGCGATACAAAGTTATGCAGAGTATTGTGGGATCGTGAAATTAAAATTCCAATTGCATAAACTCAAAATGTTCTTTATTTCGACCGAAATACAGTTGGAACACTTGCCGATTACATAGAATTACTTAGCGCACACAATTACAATCCACCAGTTCGTCTGTCACAGGTCCATTCCACGCTCACAATTACGTACAACTCCTCTGATACACATACACCGACTTCCAGTCCGTTCGCTAACCTCGGCGCTCCTCACGGCTGCTCGCCAAGAACTGAACTGACTCGCCAACTGCAGGCCTTATATAGGGATATCGCTGTTTCTGGAAGTCTCGCTGTTCAGAAAATATTCGCGAATGTTCCAGGCGCCAGGGGGAAGGGACAGCAACCATCCCCTCAGTTAGTGACACGAGATGAATGGGTAGGCGTGGTCTAAATGCCTCCGGTCTCCTACTCAGCTGTCAGTTAGGTCGTGCTTTCCAATAATTGGGTGACAGTATTTATGACCTCAGATGTACAGCATGGCCGTCAAATGTGCAAACAACTGCCACTGCCCTGCTAGTTCATGCAGACGCAAGGTCAAGGTATAGTATAAGGCGACTGTTTCGTTTCTTCTCGCTAAAATGTCATGGTCAGGCTGTACCTCCCTGCAGTTGTTTACATACAGGTAACAGTACAGTCTAAGTGCTGTATATCTATGGGGAAACGCATGTGCTATTATTTGTTTAAAATGGTACACTTGTACTTTATGAGAATAGCTAGTGTGGCATTCTGAATTTTAAATGTTTTTTGTATCATAAATAAAATATAAGACATAAAAAATAACTTGCTATACAAAAATATAGATCTCATTAAATCACACAGTTTATGGCAAATGATTTTTTTTAAAGCAAACCATTTCCAAGATCGTCTTTCTTATTAGTTTCAATTTTCAGTTTAAGTGAAAGTAGTTCCTTTTTTCATTATTTCCTTCTTCATTTATGTAGTGACCCATATATGGTTTAAGTTGACGATATTTCCCTACTTTTCGTGCATCTACAAGGAAATAATTATAATAAGACTATTTCTGTGTGTTTATCTGGATTACCAGTTCGATTTTACTTGTTCGTTATCTATTAATTAACGTAAAGTAGATAAAGGAATAAGCCTTTATAGTTACTTAGTTGAGGAATGGGTTGAGAAACTATATGAATATAACAGCAGACTTCTTTTATATAATATGTAGGTAATAGTGCCAGAGAAGAAAATCCTTATCCTGTACAACTTGTTACTATTTGTAATAGTTTTAGATTTTCTAAGAATTTTTGGCTCTAACGATTTTGATAACATGTGTTTAAGTCATTTTTATGGGAATTGAAATTTATATTTCCACTTTTCTAAGAATGCTTTCTGAATTCCTGAGATGTGGGCTGTACTGGCCTGTTGGGGAATCTTGACTCCTTTGTTGGGCCGCCCTATGACCACTCTCACCACTTCTTTCCTTCCGGCGATGCCCCACTTGGGACATAGGCTTAATGGATAAAGACTGGTCGCAGTGCCGAATCCCCTCGGTAAGAATTTAACCTAACCTATCCTATCAAATAGCTGCATGCATTAGATTTATTTTTATTTATTTTTACTTTGTTTCAGTTGACCTCCAAGAGTAAGTTTATAGACTGTGAATTAAATTGTACACTGTTGACCGTATTTTGAATTAATATGGTAGTACCGCAGTACCATAAACCACAAACGACCCCTTTGCTTTTAGAATTAACACACCGTAGCGTGCTGTCATCCATGCGCAGGAAAGTTACTAGGGGCAGTTAGTCAATCCACTTCACGCTGACGGCTAGTGAGTTGCATATCTATTAGGATACAAAAGAAATAGGACAACAAAATGCTTCAATTCAATTTGGTAAAGTACGCAAATTTTTTTTCCTTACATTTTTACTTTCATGCTACTCTCTCTCTCTCTCTTTCTCTCTTTCTCTCTTCCTAGGAAATCTGAAATTCTGACCACAGCATATTTCCCCTTTTTCAATTATCAAACTGTTTCTTCCCTAGAAACTTTTGCATGATCAATTCTCTTAACTCTCATCGCTGTTTCAATATTCTTAATCTCTGTAATCTCTCACCATATTAATATTGACCCTGATAATTCTGTTACCACTCTTAGAGTTTCTCTAAACATAACTGTCGCTACTTAAGCGTAGCATTAGATAAGCTACCAAAACTCTTATTTTGAAGCAACCAAGCAACCGAAAGCAGAATGAATATCCTGATTGACTTCAGAACAACAGACTGTGAAGATATTGTCACAGCGACGGGCATAAAAGGTTCGGCGCAAGTAGACAACAGACGGATAGTGTTTCATGGAGATAAAGAGCTTGCATAAGCAGATAAACATAGTGCCGGTGATAAAAGGCTTACCGACACAGATAAGTGAGGTAAATGGAAATTTCTAGTGACTTCTTGATTGATAGAGATTATTTTGTTTCTGGTTTGTTTTAGAACAGTCTAGAAATTACCAGTGAGGTATTTAAGGGAACGACGGCTCGCCAAGAGTGAGTCGCAAACGGAGCAGTAGTAGTAAACAGCTTACAGATGTAACAGGAGTGATGCAAACAGATGTAATCAGAACGCTGTTTCTGTGATCATCGACCTTGGTAGATTGTGGTGTGTATGTGACGTAATGTTGTTACGTGAGAATTGAACAGTGTATTTCTACGGAAATAAAGAACCTTTGGAATATCTGCAACTCGGACTTTTAATTCTACGAACCCACAAGTCACAATATTCGTGTTGATATAACTAGACGAGAAGTGATATACAATTATTTTTCTTCAATAGTTTCGAATTTTGAGAAATATTGGATGAAATGGAATATATGAATGATGAAAATATGAATTGGATGAAATATATCTTAATCTATGATATAATACTGGATAATTGTTTTCAATAAGTAGTAGAGGAAGTATGCATTTCATCCAAAAATTCGATACGAGATTTAATCGCAAATACAGGTTTTGAAATTTCATGAATTAAAAAAAAGGCATTAGAAAATTATGTACGTATGGTTGTACCTGTGTGCGTCTATCTACCAAGAAAACTACACAAAGATTTTCACAAAAATCCTCGACTCCAAACCACATAGGAACTCTTTTGAAAATGCATATTTTCTAAAAACTGTCTATAAACATTATCATTCTTCGAATGGGTAGAGCTAGACTGAAGAATTTAATGCCATAGCTGAGATTTGAACCTTGGATGGTTGCTCTTAACCACTGAGCTATCAAGATCAATATGCAAGCATGGCATTAAATTCTCCAACTGACTCGTATTTTTTCCGATAAACCACTAGGAGCTCTCACATACAATGAGATACGCCCCTGCTATGGCATTGAATGTTTCAGTCTGGCTTTCTACCTATTCAAATCTTAAAGCCTACAGAGGACTAGTGTGGAAAAACGATTTATTTCCATCAATTAAACTAATAGTGGTTTAACTATGAAACCTGGGACTTACAGCATTGTAAGTTGCCACAAATGGTGCATATCTCATTGTATATGAGAACTCCTAGTGGTTTACCAAAAATAGTAATTTGCAGAATTTCATGTAGTGCTGGTGTTGGCCATGGAAGCTCAATCATTAAGATCAATGGTACGGATACTCGTAGACCCGTGTTTTAAATCCCTGCTATGATATTGAATTTTTCTGTCAGGCTCTACCTATTCAAATCTTAGCCTACATACGGCTATGTGGAAGAACGATTGATTTCCATCATCATCATTAAATTGCACTTTTAAAAAATTTTCATGACACAATGATCTTGGATTTTATGTTAATAATCTCTGAAGTTCTCTTCACTATGAATGAATTGCCTAATTTGTAAACTATAGGAGATAGAGAGAATCTTATTACTTAAAAATGTAGATTCTAAAACTATATAATTTATGTAAAGTACAATTGTGCGATATCCATTTCGGAGATATTGCTTTTTGTGTTGAGTTCAATACTTCTCAATTGGCAGCGGCTATTAGTTTTTTCTGTATTCTATTACACGGAAATATACGATGAAAGAAATTCTACAGATGTTTATCTGGGTTAATCTGAAGTTTATATGTAGAAAAATAAAAGTTTGTAAGTAGTTTGTATAAGAGTAAGTACAGAGACTTGTGTGTGCAACAGAATAGGATTTTAAAATTAAAGTGAAAACTAAACCCATCATTTGAAAAACCAAAATGAAAAACAATATCTCCTTAGATGTGCAACCTTAATGCGTTTTCATGTTTCTAATGACTGGATAATTATTTGTTCTAAACTTTGAAGTGACTTTTGAAGTAGGCTGTACTTATTTATGCATGCAACCTGTGTTTGTGTCTCGATAATGCTTGAATTAAGTTTTTAATACCGCATTCAGCTCATTATTAAAATATATTGCATTGATATATCATTCTTGACAATAACTGTAATTATCTGGACTAACAACTTAAACGTCAGCCTGCTGAATTTATGTTCAGCATTTATACTAGTTTTTATTGACATATTAAACAAAGGACTATAAATGCTTATATAAACATAGAAGACAAACATCGAATAATTTTGTTTGCTTTCCTAAACAGTTTACTTAACTCTGTAATACCAGAAATATTATCTGTACCATAATGGATATGTGTAAAGATCAGCGATCGCAACTTGTTTATAGCTACTGAAAATAATATTATTCAGGAAACAGTTGCGGTGTTTTTTTTATTTGTTCCATTTATACCCCGCCTTTAACTACAATGGTCATATTGGTGGCTGTTCTCCTTTGGAACACGTTGAGGGTGTTAACTCGTAAACGTTAGGTTTTAATCATTAGATCACGCGCACATTCACACTCTCGTTCACACTTCCAGACTCTGGGGAAGATGAGGAATTATCTTGGTTGGAGAAAAATCCCCACCCCCACCGCCGGGAATCGAACCCGGGACCCCTAGCACGGCAGAGTTGTGGTGTTGATGTGAAAGGTAGAGTAGTAAATTCGTTTACTTTATGATTTTTTTGGTGAAATGTTAGGCCGTTTATTTTTGAGAAGAATAGGTCAATACTACCGAGAGCCCTGACGATAATGCACTTATTTTGACTTAAACATTGAAAAGTTTTTAATCTATATATAAATTATATTGCAGCTAAAAGGTATTAATGTTGCCCTTAAGCAAAATAAGTCATTTTTTGTGATCCTTAGGTAATTGGCTACCTCTGCTTTCAGAGTAATGAGTTCAAATCCAGGAGAGGGCAACATTGTGACGTAAAAATTCTCAAGCTGGCCTCCTTTTGAAGGAAAATAAATTCGGCTGCCCCATGTCATAAATATACAGTACCTAAAAGACCACCAAGTCTTATAGAAGAGGCCCTTGATCAAAATTAAGCTTTATTTCATATCTATATAAAATGGGAGGCTGGCAACCATGGAAGTTACCGAGCATCCTTAAATAATAACTTATTTTTCTTATGAAAAAGGTTACACTCTTACTCAGGGATTGCTAAGTGGTTATATTGATAGCACTTGTTTTAAACTCAACTCCCCTAATTATTCGGGTGGTAATATACTAACAAATGAAGGTGTAAGACAAGGGTGCATATTATCACACACTCTTTTTAACACTTATTTGGATATCTTAAATAAATAGAAAGTGGAAGCTTCATCTGGTATTTGCATTGTAGGAACTGATATTACAATTTTAGCCCATGAAGACGACCTGTAATTATAGAAGATTTGGAGGAAAACAACTTCAAAAATCAGTTTACTTATTGTATCAAATTATAAATGGATACAGCTTTAAAATCTATATTTCTAAAATCATGGCATTCTAGGGTGAATATCCAGCAAAATATTATATTAGAAAATAAATGTCTGGAATAAGTACAAAGCTTTAATTATTATTTAGGCTGCGACACTACTTAATATTGGAAAAAAGGTCGTTAGAAACAAATTGGTAAAGTGGTAATGTTTTTGTTAAGAATAGAAGACTAATGAGGCTCAATAAAATTTGGACTGTATTTCATCTAAAAGTAAGCGGTAGATCAAGGACGGATAAAACTGTTGCAGAGGGCGAGGTTACGAGACATTCATTGGATCTGATACCCAGATATGCACAGGAGTGGAAAAGCGGCCAGTATTTCTAGAACAGTTTCGAAAACTTTTGGAATGCGATATCTTATAACTGCTTGACAAACACCTTTAACGATCTGTGCTTTTATGCTAATTGGTGGTAACAAGTTACGATAGGAGTAACTTAGAAGCAGAGGAAGTATTGATGTTGTCATCTGATGAGTGCCTTGACATTTCTGCATTGTATTGGTTTTTATCAAGAAAGTTAAAATTTTATTCTAATCAAGCGCAAGTTGAAATTCAATTATGACACTGGTACTCGCCATATTGCTACATTTAGGGCTGTCGTTTTTTCTCCCACTGCTTCCTCGTTTACTTGCATGGTTCTGATTTATAGACGAAGGTAGTTTTCATTTAAAAGTGCTTAATGATACACGTGCTTATGCACATTTTGCTATTTATTTTACATGCTTTAATTACGTGGTCATATCGCGACACGTTTACTTAGGAGATAATTTCTGGATCAGTGTGTCACGAACAGTTTCATAGACTGCTATGTCATATCCCTGTATTACCATGTCATCTCGCTTCGTCACATGTCCAGAAAAGTCTTAGTTTAGATACAATTGTATGGAAGTTTCGACACGTGTCCACAGAGACCTTAGTGCTAAGCAACTGTACCTCTGGTTCTACCTGTGGCGGTGAGATGGAGTTACGATACCGTCCACTACCTGGTTTCATTGTCTATTGTCAGACGGTAGTACATTCTTCAAGTGGAACGTTGCGCAGTGGTATTAAATATCCAGATTTGTTTACTCACGAGATTTGAACTCTTAAGCTCAAGAATACAGGCCTAGGCATTACAATATAATCTATTCAGTTGTACTCGGTTAATTGTGTATTTTATACTGTCTCGTTTTGTAATAAATTACTTTTTAAACTGTTTTTTTTCGATTAGCATGACTTACGAAATACAAAAACCAACTTGTAATATTAACTTTTGCAAGAAGAGTTAATAGTGACTATACAAAAATAAACTGTGGTAAGAGAAAGTCATATGCTTGTAAGACAAATATTTTTTTTCTTGAAATAATAATAAATGCGCTAAGCATTTTAATAATCGTATAATCAAACCTTTTCTGAATATTGGCACTTTTTTTATTAAACTTACCAACTAAAATAAGTATTAACACTGTAGAATAGGGTTGCCACATGCTCCGTTTTTTCCGGAATCCTCCGTTTTCTGTCCCAAATGTTGTTCTTCCGCTTATTATTTACCAGGAGTTCCAAATTCTCCGTTTTTATTTGCCTTCTGCGAATTACTAAATTATATATAAAGACAAATTTTCTCAAAGTTTATGTAATCTTGGGAAAATAGCACTTTATTTTGTTTTATTTCGCGAATACTGGCAACAGAAGTGTCTTCTAAATCAACGTAGGTACATGTCAGTTGCTTTCAGTTCCACTTCCAATACCGTTCTACTCTGTTGTAAAGTTATTTTAAGCGTGGTTGTTGGAAACTAAGCCTAAATTGTTGGTGATCGTGTACAACGATAGTTGGAAAATATTTGAGGGTGACGATCCATCAAAGACTCCTCTACGGAAGAAATTGAAGGCAAAACATCAAACATATCTCAAGAAATTGGAAGACCCGTGAGTAAAGCCGGCATCGGACGAGAATCGGGCATTTTTTACCACGTGCAGGAAAGATTTCAGCATTTCAAATGGTTGACAAAGTGATTTGAGGCAACAGGAACGTTATGAGGGGCATCTAGACAAGGAAAAAAAATGTAATGCTGGAGTTGAAAATAAACTTTCGAATTATTTGGTTAATTTGAACAATAAACAAGAATATGACAATATCACAGCGTGTGAACTTGGTTTAGTGTATCATGCAGCGAAACACAATAAAGTAGAGCTCCAGGTGACGGTGAACTATGAGAATAAATCCTGTTGAGAATTTTATAATTCTGTAAAATGTGATGTGCTGTTATTAAAAATGCCAAGAATTCAGTGAAGTAAAATTAAATGTAGCATGCCAGATTGAAGAGCACTTGGAAGTTTAATTATATGCATAATTTAATGTTTATGTATTCAGCATAATATGTGTTTGCCAATTTATTTTTCTTAGTTTAAAAAGAATGTTAAAAAATGAGTCACTCTGTTTTTTCCTTGGAAATCTGGAAGCCCTACTGTGGAAGGATAAGGCAGGAAACATTTTGTAAGTATATTTTCAATTTACTATTAGATATATATCTGCTAAAAATATCGGAAACATAATTACTATTTTTTAAACGTTTGATTCAGTTCTATTATTTTAAAATAGCAAAAACCTAATATATTTCTACGACTAAGTTGGAAACCTAATGGTTATGTGGTGTAAATAAGACCTGTAGCATTTCATTTTCATATTTTATTTCATGTCATAGAAATATAACAAACTTAAGTTTATGAATATTAGCCCCATTGCCCCATATGGAAATGCATAAAATAATATAAATGATCTTTCAACAAGTTTCCTATCTTTAGCATGTGATAACTGTCCTTATTGAGTTACAGCAGTCATTTTCTCACATGGTTACTGTTATTGACAAATAGCCATGGAACCTTACAGCATCCAGCAACGCGCAGAAAGTGTGAAAATTTATCAAAATAGATCATCTGCTTGCCAAAAGTTCCGTTTATTGCGTGATACTGAGCTATTACAAGGGACTATTTTTGGCCTCAATTGGATACTATAGATGTCAGAAACATCTGGTTCCAGCAAGATGATTTTAGATGGCACACTTCTCGAAACAATCTATATTTTGAAGAAGTTCAGAGGTTTCACCATTTGCCGTGGTGGTGATGTTAACTGGCCTCCGAGATCATGTGATTTAACGCCGTTGGATTACTTCTTGCAGGGTAATGTTAAATCTCAAGTTTATGCCAACGAGCTAGAAACAGTGAATGATTCAGATGTGAAAATGAGCGGATTGAGAAAGTACTGTGAGTGTACCACATTAAATGTAATTGTTATACACCAGAGGTTCCTTTAGTTACAGTAGTTGTGCACCAACAAAAAATATCAGGTGGAAAGTAAAGTAATTGCCGACCGTTAGGGAGCTGCTGTCCAGAGATGGCTCCACCGGTCATATTTTATACTCAGGAATTAAATATATTTTTATTTATGATGTTTTAAAACACATTTTAATTAAATTCTTAATATACAGCTTAGATTTACTTGTTTATTGCACAGAATTTAACAATTGCTAGTATGAATACAGAAGTACTGAAGCAATACATAATTGGAGAGAGAAAGGAAGTCTTGTAAAGAAAGTATATCTATGTTTTTTCGTATCTGTGAAGCATAAGTTCGTTGTGTAATTATAGAATGCAATTGTGATTTTTGTTGGAACTTGTATCTAATTTTAACGAATATCATATTCGGAATGGTTTCTGCTTTTCACTCACTAATGTCATGTGAGAATACTTTAGAAGCATTAATGATTTACCAGAAACGATAATAAAAGGGATTTATGAATAACATCACGCGTGTTATTCAGGAAGTTACACCTAATTTACGCTCTTCTGTCATTGAAAATTGGCCAAACGTATACTCGTAACCCAACGAAGTCGCGGTGGTCACATAACTGCTGTTTTACACACTTAATGACAAATTACGTTCCAAAATATAAAGTAAATAAAATTCTATCATTTATAGAACCTATTTCATTTAAGTTTAAAAATAGGACAAACTTGTTAAAAGAGTTTTTACTTAAAAAAGTGTATTATGATTATTTAAGGAAGCAGTCAGAAATTAATGCCTTAAGTTGGCAAAGCACAACAAAAACAAAGAGATATTACCCGAGGTAGCCAGGTACATAAATGATTAATATGATTAGACCAAGATAACTTGCAGAACTTGCAGATCTATTTCCTTTAATTTGTATAAAGAACAACAAAGAACAAAAATAATAAGATGAGAAAGTAGGTGTCACACAAAAACTTGAATTTCCAGTTTAGGAATCTCAAGGTAGTATTTAATGTTCTGGGAGGAGACCTAATTACATTTATTAAATTTTCACTGCATTTTGAGACTTAAGTACACAATAGCATCCACCTTGCGAGTTATGTAATAGGCGTTCTCCGTTAGGTTTCTCACGACAGTCCAACAAACCTTGACCGAGAATCATGCGTGAAGTGACACAATACTTGGCTGCATCTGTTACTTATTTATGCCTAGCTTCTTGCCAAGAATTTGTAAGAATTGCTATCACTTGACAGCGATCATCCGAAATTCTTATTCAAATACTGAGCTTACAATTATTAAGATATACATTTCTGAGAGTGAAAGAGTTATTGATAATAATCGTATAATAAATATCGTATAGTAACATTATTTAACGCTGTAGTTTAATATTATACTACCTAAAAATACTGTCCTCTTTTATTTGTCCCTTTTTGGGCATAAAACATTATATATTGTACTAGAATATCAGAAAACAAACTCCAAATTTGATTGCACATTTAAATATCACTTTCGATAAATATATGATTAGACTTAGATCTGAGTTTTGGTATAATTTATGTGCGTTAACTAGCACATTTCTGTCAATTTTATCTGCGCATACATTAATTTATATTATCAAGATATTGTGACGTTGCGGTTATGAGGCAAGGCTTTTGAGGTCAGCTCTGGCGGTAAACAAATAAGCAGCGCGACGCCCAGTGTGAACAACTTAAGGCTTGCTAGATAATTAAAATCTTCTGGAACTTTCTCCATCTGAAACGTTATCGAATTCTGTGGAAATGTCCTATGGGTATATAAACGAGAGCTCTTATAAGTTGGATGAGTCATGTGAGTTATTGAGCAAGTCAGCGAGTACGTTGCGACGAAAAGTGCCGTTTTCCGAGCAAGTCTGTAACAATTGTGGGATATGTCATGAGTTTCGAGATGTTCTGAAATCTACTACACAATGGCTAACCGTGCGGAAGAGGAGGTAGCGTCGTCCTGGTTGTTTGATTACGTCGCGAGGAAAGTCAAGTGAGTGAAGTGAATGTGAGCTAAGGAAGTCTTAGGGAAAACTGTGACTGTAAAAATAAATTGAAGTGAAGTTTAAAAACTGGACAGTGTCAAGCTGTGAAAAAATGTTAGCTACTTTCAAACGGACATATTTTAGACCTAAAAGTTATATTTACATAATATGATGAAACAAGAAATGTTATATCCTACTAATATATGATGCAAAATTATCTGCATTATGACGAGAATTATATCAACAGTGTACCTATACATATGTGGTATCTATAGAGGTAGTAATACTTTTTCTTCCAGTGATAGCCCAGCTCACGTCCCCCAGGAGGGTATTTTACAGTGATGGTGTACAGTGTGAAGCTGTCTTTGCTGCCTTAGTGTCTAACCGTAGTGTAAGCTGAGCTATTGATTTAGGGTAGCTAATGATACTTGCATTTGGAAGGCCCGTGTTAAGTTATCGTTGAGCACATTGAACATACCCTCTGATCTTCAATGTTTTGCGGCTTTTCATGGCTGATAGGTGAATGCAGGAGTCGTTTTCTCATCTACCAGTTTTCCTTTCTCTTACTTTCTCTCCATTCCATTTCCTTTTCACGTTTCAAATTTTCGTCTAGCTATCGTGGTATGTGCCGTGTTAGGCAGATAGTGCCGATGTCTGCTCCAGGCGGAGTATTTCCCTTAGGCATCTAGAGGGCTGATCGTTGATAGTTCATCGTTCTACCTAAGTGCGACGTATCTTCCAAACAGAAACCATTAAGACTTACATGTCTCTCTTTAACTTCCTGCACTTCTATGATACCTTTACTTACGGGGTGGTAATTGCAATAGATCTCGCGTAGGTCGCAGTGCCTGAAGTGTTCCTTCACTACAGTGTATACCACAGAACAGCTGGATTTATGCTGACATTTCCTGTTGTCACTATTGCTAACAGAAGCTTGTTAGATAAATATAAATGTATAAAGAAGTGCAAGGAAATCACTGCCTCGCATTACATAATATTTTTATGCTAGAATAATAGACTGGTCCACACAACGTGATTATTATCTGTGGTGAATGTTTAAAGTTTACGTAAAAATGCCCAACAATACTTGAAAATGTAACACTGCACACTTTTAGCATACCAAGCGTTGCTTGTGACACCTGATGCTAAAATGTAAAATAAAATGATACTTAGGTTGCATAATAAGGAGACTATCTTGTTATTCTGCTGAACACAAAAATAACCCCTTTTACATTCCTTGCAGAGGGCTCTGAAGTAATACATAGCACTGATAGTTTCTAGGCCCCTCCTTTTGCCTGACATATGAAGTAAGCTACAGTGGCGGTAGGGGTAATTGAGGGGAAATGCTCGAAGTACTCAGTGTCAGTTCCCCACCCATTGTCTATGTCAGCGCAGTGTATCATTTATAACAATAGGTAGGCTATTCGTATTTTTTCGAAACGTTTGCAAGGGGAGAAAGGGCATTTTGACTACATCCTCCAAACTTAAGTCACATCGGACTATGAATGAAATGATGCTAGAATGAGCTACCCGACATCCATGTCTCTGGATAAGAAACCTTATCCAGATAACTCACTCTAGCCTACATACCGCCTTACTCCACGATGCCAGGAAGAGTGTCTGAAGCATTAAGGAAATATATGAAAGTGAAATCAGGAAAGGAAAGAATGGACACCCGCTGTCGTATATCGACAAGGGAAAACAACGAAGAACACATTTTACCATGGAGACATCTCACCTCGTGTCATTCTCTATTAATTTCCATTCAAATACAAAATTATTATAATGTAACTCTTCAGCACAACCTTTATTGAACTGATGCCATGAAGTTAACACAAGAACCAATACCTATATAAACCAGGAAACAAAGGGGGAGTTTCACTTTGGGATCTATAACGCAAAAAACATTTTGTAATTCATTGGCACTGTTGACTATAACCATCAGTTACAACATTTTCACATCTGGATCATTAAACGCCTGTCTGTGGAAATGTGACATTTAACAACTTGCACTTGCAGTGTGATTTATATAAATGTGAATGTGATGTAGATCCAAGTGGGTCACAGCTTGCCAAAAGCTACTGACATGTTCTTTCAACAGGTTTCCCATGCGTCAATCGATCATTGAATAAAACTTTTAAAATAGCAATAAATTTTGGCTCAAGAACCTACTGATCAGATCAGTCTTGAACAACTCGGTCAAATTGCTCAAGATTCGCAACTATCCAGTATGTTTGTTACCCAAACTCGCTATAAAGCTCGGTATTCACCTCTATCAAATTAGAGGATTTTATTTCATTATTCGATGTGCAGATATGGAAGACTTAATGAAAATAACCCAAGAATATGAAAATACTGATAATGTGCTCTTGTATGTATCTCGACGACGTATGTTTTCATACAAAAAGTTGCTATATTAACCAAATAAATGGCTAAATTTTCTGATGTTATGATGCAATTTATTTGCAGAAATCAAAAATACTTTTAAGTGAAAATGAGAGAACTGATATTTTACTTTATAGGTATTGGCATAAATGCACCTATAAAAGCTAAGGGATATGCACGCATTCTTAAGTAAGTTATTTATTTTAAAGTTGTCGATGTTCTTGTTTTATTGGCATCCATAAATAAAGGTTCACTTTCAATTATCTATTTGGTTACCCAGAGCAACAGGTTGTACAATCATACGCAATAATATTTTTCAAATGTTATAAAAATATCTAAAGGTTGGCATTTAGAAACAGTTCATATGGCTTCACAAACTACAGTAAAATATTAATGGTTCTCTTTTTAATTTATTATTGTCGCTTTAGCAATAAAGTCATATCGTGACTATAATAAACTTTAAATTACAATTATTTGAAACATTCACAGCACTGATTATAAAACATTATACAAATTAATCACTTTTATAAACTCTACTATATTCCGGAAGACAGCTGGATCACTCTAGGCCACCGAAATATCAGCGGGAATACCACACTGAAGTCAATGCATATCGAAGAAGGGCACTCTGTAACTACATGATGAACTGCTAGCATGGAGTGACAGTGTTTAAATCTAGACTGCAACTCCTTTGCAAGGAGGTTTGAAAGGGTAAATGCAATATGTTTCCAATACGTAGTTTGGTGAGAAATACAATCTGCGTCTGATAAGCTTGGTGAATGGTCCCATATTTTAAAAAACCGCGCTGGTGAGGATTAAGTGCCCAGCTCATACACTTTGAGGGACATGTCAACAAACGCCCCCTATCGTGTAAATTACTGCAGTGAAGCGGTGGTGTACGCTACGACCCAGCTAACTGGGTTCAGTGTGAGAACTCGTGTCATTGCAACATGGAGCGCAAAATGGAGCAACGCGTTAACATCAAGTTTTGTTTCAAATTAGGCAAAACGGTGACGTAGATCTATGGGATGTTGGTACAAGTGTGCGGTGTTGAAGCAGCGAGTAAAACAAAAGAATGTGTTTGAGTGTGTTAAACCTTTTAGAGACGGAAAGCAAGGTGTAGAGTATGAGCTACGTTTGGGTCGACCGTCCACAAGTACAATCCCAGACAACATCGACCGAGTGCGACGGATGCTTGCGGATGACCGGCAGTTGTCTTTGAGAAATGATACAGACGAGTTAAAGATCAACACAGCCAGTGGAAGCACTATTGTTCAACATTTTGGAAAGTGCAAGATTTCTGCCTGGTTTGTATCGCAATTCTCCCAGAATAGCAGAAGTAAATTTGGATGGAAACGTCTGGAGATTTCATCGACATGTCCGACCAGAATCCGAAATTTTTGGAAACCATCATTACAGGAGATGATAGTTGACACTACCTATACGATGTGGATATGGCATGATGTTCATCGTCTTCCCTGCCTCCCAAAAAAGAATTCAACTGACAACATCCAAGCCTAAGACGATGTTGATCGCCCTTTTTTGAGAGCAAGGGCTTGATCCATCATGAATTTGTACCTGAGGGCCATAATGTCAACGTGGAAGTTTACGAGGGAGTTTTGAAACAGCTGCTACAACACATCCGGCGGGTTCGGCCAGTGGTGTACCTCAGTGGAATTTCCTGCACGACAATGCCCTTTGGCACACTGCATCCGCGTGCTCAACTTCCTCGCTTAACGTAAGGTTACTGTGCTTACACAACCTCCTTATTCTTCAGATTTGGCGCCAAAAATACTTCTTTTTATTTCCCTGCCTTAAATTAGCCCTCGAAGGCTTATGCTTTGCGGATATCAAACAACGTCTGACCACATTGCTTCGAGCGATTCTACAAGAAGCGTTTGTGGACAGTTTCCAACAGCTTTACAAACGATGTCAGAAGTGTACTGTTACCAATTGCATTTACTTTGAAGGCCCGTAAAGGTATTTTGTTAGTAACTCTTGTATATTATATTTCCTGAGACCGTTCACCGAATTTTTCAGAAGCACATTGTACCTGGTCTCAACGGCTTAGGCGTTTTATAGAGTAATTGAAACCATGTTTGGAGATTATGGCGTTTAATTTACTTTTGAATGTTCAGTGGTTTCTTTCTGCTAAAAGCGTACTTTATAATATACAGCGGGAGGTGTCAGAGCATACTTTGAAAAAAAAAAAAAAAAAAAACCTGTGGCAACCTGTGGTAGTACTTTTGAAGCGTACTGTATGTGCTACGATGGTAGCTCAGCAGTAGAGTAGAGACATATCAGCTTAAATATAACCAATATAAAAGTGGTTCCATTTAGACAGGATATTAAAAGCACTTAAATCATTATAAATTTCATTTCAAATATGATACCTCAAATAGTCTGGTAGATGCTGGGATAAATGAACCGGATATAAAACAATGACTGCAAAAAGTATTGAAATTATCAAACTTTTCTTTTAGATGCTTGCAGACTTATCCATTGAACTGCCAAAGTACGAAGTATGTGATAATCACAGCGATTTATGTTGCCACTTAGGAAAGTTTTGTGTTACTGCAGCTGTATCATTACACCCAAGTAATCTCCGTTATTAGCAGTCGTAACTCCTTCCTAAGACATTCACTCCGCTCCTAATAAGGGGTATTTATTTTACTTTCTGTAGTGCAAGCGCCTTCACTTTCCGCTTTCCTTTTGGTGCATAAAGAATTTGAATATGCTATTACTTAATAAACGCACGGTAATGACTCAGTAGACTTCCTGTCTTCAGGAAATAAACGAAAGGAAGTAGTTAAAATAAGATACCAGCACCCCTTATGTGATAATCCTAAAACAAGTAATAGGTCTTTAATATATATTAACATTAGAATTAAAGAAAATATGGTACATGTAATTTGTGTCAGCTTATAAAGTTATTTGCAATTGAAAAGTATTATTAATGAATATGGTTCATAAATTACTTAATTTAAATCCATAAATTAATAAAAGACCAAAAATAATTTACAAAAGCTTTCTTGAATATAATGGGTAGAAACCACTTCTATACTCCTGAGAATACGTGAAGAAATAAAAACTGACATATTTTTTTTTTCAAGCAATGTACATAAATAAACACCCTGTGACACAAACAGAAGTTCGTCCTTAAAAACAATTACCTAACGTATAAATGAATGTACCTTACAGTTATTTCTTTAACAAGCATTTATAATTATACACAATACTGTGTGTAATGAAAAGGTGTCAAGACCTATGAATTACCTTTGTACTAATTCCACAGATGTGAAATTTCTGAATGCCAAAACCTTATTTTGAAATAAGGTTTGTTAGTAGGGCATGCTAAGAATTGTATAAACAGGAAAAACTTCTAACGTTAGAAATCAACGAAGTGACATTTTATGATTAACAACTGAAAATATTTACTTTCCTTGATGGACACAAACTGTATATGCGTAGGCTTTGCCTCTATGTTAATAAATAACTATTATACAAAGAGAAAACAGGAATGTTTAAACTGTCACATAAAGATTTATGTAAAAGTTACTTGGCCATTCCGACGATGATTCTTATGAAGAGAAGGTACACTTTTCTTCAGAATTTGCAGTATTTTTGCCACTTCATACGCTCTTGCATTAATATCATGGGATTATTGATCATTTGTTAGCATGTATAGGAATATCTCGGCTTCAGAGCCTGAAAGGAAGCAGATAGAATTAACTGTCACCAGGCTATAGGCAATGAGATCGCAGAAAACAAACTATCCCAAATTTCGTACAGTCTTTTTTCAGTTTGCAAACCGCAATTAGAACTTTTTTATTTGCCCTTCATTGATCCTTAGCTTCCATAGTTTTGCATTCTCTAAAGTGATAACGATTTGAGTATAGGTAATCTGAACCATCTGTTTAAAAATTCCTATGGCTGGTTATTAGAAACATCCCAGACTGGACGGAATTAGAATAATAAGAGCTATAAAATTTTCCAGATCATCCTATAATCATAAAGATTGGACGAAGTGAATAAAATTATTTCGTCATTCATATTTAAACAGCTAAGTGCTTAATGTAACAGCTACTAATGTTGTAAATAGAAAACATTTGAAGGTTTTGGGGGGATGCTAATGCTGGAAACCACTCTCCAAATTTTGATAAATCTTTTACAATGAAAAGCACTCCTCTTTCGGACAGACATTGGTTCATGTCATCTTACTTAAACTGCGTTTTGTTGAATAAAAATATCACAGTTTATTCTTGACGGTTTATTAAAAAAAGGACAGATTTTTACTTCAAGAACAAAAAATTAAGTTATTAAAGGGGATAGTTGCCTATTGTACCGTGCTACCAACAAATATTTTAACTTATTTTTGATGAGAAATTACCTTGTGACTGACGTTTGTACTGCCACGCGGACGTTCCAGAACGCTGTTGCCATACATGCCCTCTGTAGCAGCAACAACATTCACGAGGTATAAAATACGGTAAAGTTATGAATATAATATAATACTTAAATTTCACAGAATCATTGTGTACAAGGCTATGCTAATGAGGTATTTGCAAACGAAGAAGCAGAACATTACTCATATATGAAATCTCAGTGAACCCATAGTAGTTACAACGTCATGCCTTGATGGTAATGCATTTTTAATTATCTGACTGGACAATGACTTGCCGAGCCCCTGCTCAGCTGATAACACATCACACATGTGTCAATCACAAGGTAATTTCTCATCGTCCGTGGATATGATTATGACTGATTTTACTGACGCTAAATACGAGGTGGTTAATAAAGTAAGTCAGATGAATTTTGATCTTAATTTTTACTTTCTCTACAAAGTGTACTAAATAGGGGAAGTATTGAATTCCACCCAGAAACTCGATAGCGAGATTTCACTAGGAAAACCACCAGATTCCAAATAATAAGTATTTTTCATAAAAGGCGAGTGTGTGGGTTATGGATAGCGTATCGGAAACGGGAAGTTAATATTTAAATTCAGTATCTTCTAACCGAGAGGGATGGCTCAGTCGGTTTAGTATGTGGTCCATATATGGGAGATCCGGGTTCGACTCCAGTGGCCGATCTACCTGACCCATGTTTTTTTTCGTGGCTATCCCGGGTTGCCAGGCGAATGTTGCATAGTTTAATTACATTATAATATCCGTTATCATTTCACATCACTCATCTGGTGGTCTCTTTCAGGGTAAAGTGTCAGCTGGCATCTTGGCGCTGCATGGCAAAGTGATATGCTCTTGGTAAAACTTCACACCGAACTCGGAGTGGTGGGGTCGTTTCCTGACCACATTAGGGTGGGATGCCGGTTGTACTGGCCTGCCGAGGAGTTTCCAACTGCACTGTTGTGGCTGCTTGGCACTGCCGTCATCTGTCTACATTCGCCTCATCCTTTCTGCCAGGGGTGCCCACTTTTGGGATATGTGTACTATAGACCATGTTCGGAGCTCCATGTCGAATCTCTCCGTACGGTAATGCAGTCCAGTAGTCAGCATCTTCTAAGCATGCAATTCTTCTTCTTCTTCTTCTTCTTCTTCTTCTTCTTCTTCTTCTTCTTCTTCTTCTTCTTCTTCTTCTTCTTCTTCTTCTTCTTCTTCTTCTTCTTCTTCTTCTTCTTCTTCTTCTTCTTCTTCTTCTTCTTCTTCTTCTTCTTCTTCTTCTTCTTCTTCTTCTTCTTCTTCTTCTTCTTCTTCTTCTTCTTCTTCTTCTTCTTCTTCTTCTTCTTCTTCTTCTTCTTCTTCTTCTTCTTCTTCTTCTTCTTCTTCTTCTTCTTCTTCTTCTTCTTCTTCTTCTTCTTCTTCTTCTTCTTCTTCTTCTTCTTCTTCTTCTTCTTCTTCTTCTTCTTCTTCTTCTTCTTCTTCTTCTTCTTCTTCTTCTTCTTCTTCTTCTTCTTCTTCTTCTTCTTCTTCTTCTTCTTCTTCTTCTTCTTCTTCTTCTTCTTCTTCTTCTTCTTCTTCTTCTTCTTCTTCTTCTTCTTCTTCTTCTTCTTCTTCTTCTTCTTCTTCTTCTTCTTCTTCTTCTTCTTCTTCTTCTTCTTCTTCTTCTTCTTCTTCTTCTTCTTCTTCTTCTTCTTCTTCTTCTTCTTCTTCATTGATTAGGCTCTCGCCTGTTCCGTCTTCACAGTGTCTCCTTCCATCTTTTCCTCGGCCTCCCTACGTCCCTCTTTCCTTTAGGACTATATTGGAAAACTACTTTTGGCAGTCTTGTATCATCCATTCTTTCAACATGTACAAACCATCTTCTTCTGTACCTATTCATTCTTGAGGTGATAACTTCCACTTGTAATTCATTTCTTATATTTTCATTTCTGACTCTATCTTCTCTTGTACATCCTTTTGTTCTTCTCAAGAATCTCATTTCGCAACTTTGTATTCTGCTGATGGCACTTTGTGTAGGTACCCAGTTTTCATATCCATAAAGTAAGGTTGGACCGCCATGGTGTTATAAAATTTCATTCTTGTTTCAGATCTTGTTTTATTTTGTAGGGTTTTGTGAACTGTTCCACAAATTGTTTGAAATCTCATTAATTTTTTGTTCGAATCTTTATCTTTCTCATTGCTGATTTCACACCCTAAATAATTGAAGGAGGATACTTGTTACAATACTTTGTCATTAACGACTATTTTCGACCTTATTGGTATTTTACCCCAGTTTGACATTATTTTTTACTTTTCTATTGATATTTCAATATTAAAACTTTTGCATATTTTGTTGAGGTGGTGTATTGAACGTTGTACATCATCTTCTGTTTCCTGTATAATTACTACGTCATCTGCATATGATAAAATATTTAAAATATTTCCTTGGGCTACTTTTATGCCTGCGTCAATTTTTTTACTGTGAAGAAACTGAGTAATTTAAGTGTCCTATGAAAGCGGTACCAGCCCATTGCATAGCATGCGATATTTGTTTCAATAAATTCTTGTGCCCGCCTCGGTAGCGTAGATGGTAGCATTGCCTCACGTTCAAGAGGTCCCGAGTTCGAATCTCGGTCAGGGTGAGTTATCTAGATAAGGTTTTTTTCCGAGGTTTTCCCGTATCCTTAAAGACGAATGTCGGATAGCTCTAAGCTCCATGGATCCTGGACGCATTTGAGCATTTCACACATTTCATTTATCGACCGATGTGACTCAACTTTGGACGTAAAGTTACAAAAGTAAATAAATAAATTCTTGCACACCGGACTTACAATCATTGAAAAAAATTTTGAAAATGCATATTTTCTCAAAAATACCGTAAGATTTTAATAATATTTAATGTTTCAGCAGTTTTAATCAAATAAAGTTATTATAATTAACTTTTGGTATTGTCCTCAGAAGTTCTCTTTATTCTGAATTGGTTTGCTGAACTGCAAACCGTAACAAATAGATAAAATTTTGCTACACATAAATGCAAATCTGGTTAAAACACACAATTATGCCAGTTTTTTTTATTAATTGAGCTATTTTCCAGATATTTCTTTTTATTTATTTTAATTTTCAAATACTTTACTTTTTCAAATGAGCATTTTTAAATTTCTTTTTTATATCCTGGACATGGGAGAGAAAAGAATTTTAAGGCTATCACATGTATGGAAGATGCTGTTCATACACTCAGACCGCTTTCTAAAAATGCTCTATTTAAATTCAACGGATTCCAAAACACATATTACCGGTTAAAACTCAATATTGAGCCTTTAGGTGCACTGCAATACCTTGTCTATCTACTAGAGAAAGTCAGAAGGTGTGTTAATCCTTCACAACTTTTATAACCTTGCTTTCGGACATATAACGCAACTGCATTTTGAGGTTGATGCCCCTGGTAGGATTCCGATACTATCTTATACCCATTAAATTATATCTGTAAAACCTCTAATGCTTCGAAAGCAGAAAGAACTATCACACGCGTTAACACGTTCTATAATATATTGGAATCCGTTTCAGCACGACCTTCGCAATCCAGTTATCACATAGATCAGTAGTAATTTATTGTCTGAATGGAACTGACTGGTTGTCCTGCTCTGAAGGTCAATATGAAGGTAGCCTGAACTGATTCGGAGAAAGGTTTCAAAAGGTTCCGTTTTACAGACACGTCATCCAGATTTATACAAACCTTGGTATGTACCAATACTGATCATTATCATAAGCTTAAATTTGACCTTAACGTATTTGTTTCTGTACTCGAACGTCCAGTACTCGGTTTCTAAACTGCTAATTTAATATCCATCACTTGGCATTTAACCAGCGTTTTCCGCAACATAATTTATTATAAATTTATTCTGAAATCCATTTCTTTGCCGTCAATAAGTAGCGGAAGGTTTGTAATGCACTCAGAAATTTGATGTCATTAATTCATCATTAATACTCGTTTGGAGGCCGTTTAAATCCAGAAAAAAGCATGCAGGTTAGAATTGTGCAAAAACTAAAAAATAAATATTCAATAAATACAAAATTTGGTATTTTGATTCAGGATCTTGGAAAAATCCTGTATAAAGATTTGCGATAATATCCCTTCACCCCAAACTATCCTTTAAGTTATTTTGAAATTTTGGATTTGCTCAAAAATTGCTTTAAATATATGTTAACAATATTTATACCCCTAATAAATAGCCTGGGAATCTATGAAACCAAAGGAATCTTGTATGATTTTTGAGCTAGTAAGATATAATAGATTTACCACGCAAGGAATACACATCTCTTTAAAGCACACATTGTTCTTTTAGTTGTTTCTTGCAATTTCGTTGAAGTAATATGGAATTTCCAGGTCAACATACAATGAACTATGTCTGCTGTGAATTTAGTTTTCTCTTTTCACTTTGAAGCTTCAATTAAATGTTTAATGAAACTATTTCTGTAAAGGTATATATAAACGTAAGATTTCGTAAGAACAGTAAGCTGTTGGCTTCCACGTGCCATCTGTTCTCGGCATGTATCGTTAACACGACTGCTGAAAGCCTGTTATTGCTCCTGATAAGAAGCTATTGTGCAGAGATTTAAAAACACCAGTTAATAAACATAGCCTTGATTCGTGTTTAACCAGTCAGGAAAGGTAAGTTTAAAATCTTTGCTCATATCTCTGAAAGATTTCATTAATACCATTTACGTATGTACTAAGTGTGCAAAACAGGCTACAGCGGACGTATTCATTGTTTGTGCTCGAGACATAAGGCAAAGTCCACTAAAAGTTTGGTTACATGACACATATATAAATTTTTATTTATTTTATAACTAGGTATTTACAGTAAGTTGACCAAGTACTACATTCTAGTCTAAAATTGATGTCCAGAATTCACAGGAAATATATCCACCAATCCTAAAGCTACTATTTGCACGAAAACCTTTTCTATAGTTGTTTAATTTTTCTCAAAATGACTCAATATTTCCATTAAAATACCATATATTTAAAATATTTAAAATTCAAAGTCCTGTTCGACTTCTATTTAGACTCGTTTGTGCATGGATTTCGTGCCTTGTGACAAGTACTACGCAGTTTTAAAATACTGGTACATACGTTAAGTGATTGCATTACTGCCACGCCACGCTACGCCTCAAAAACACTTGGTTGCATTGTTTTCTTGAGACAATCATACCACCTCCATATGTGTAAGAGGTGTAGGTATATGGTTCTGTTTTCTACTTAAGGGAAAACACGAGTTCACTCCAAGAGAGTGATTTTATTTTACTCGTTCACATCTTTATCAAGTGTGAATGTGGAATGTTTTATAGAAGAAATGATAATTAGGAGTTAAATTTGAATGGCCAATTGATCCCAAAATCACGGGTTCAAACTCCGCTTAGACCGATGGTTTTTAAGTGTGCTTAATACCGACAGACCCATGCCCATTAATTATTGGCATATACAAGAAATCCTGCGAGATGAAATTCACTGTGCTCACGAATTTCGTGCGGTGAGGGGACAAATCTATGAATTTCGTGCTAAGGTTTTCTACGGAGTCCTCGAGTTGCGTGCCAAGTAAAACGTAAAATTTTCCTTCTCATTTTTCAGACTTATGACTGGCAGTCTAGCCTTACGAAGAAGCTTAGACTAATATGGTTAAAAATGTTATATCCGGCATTTATACTTTTCATAGTTTTATAGCCTTAATTATTCGACTTCGTCAAACCTCGTGAAACCGTGGGCAGATATTGATAACATACTTTTTTAATGAACTGACGTTCATCTATTTTATTATGAACAGCGGTTTCCCTTCTTCGAATTGCTGATCGTCTAATGGCTGATTCAGAACGTATTTTTAATACACTTCAGCTTGGATGCCTTTCAGGACATCTAACAGGGCATCTAACGTCTAACATGCATTGGTTGTACGCATGCAAGAGGAAGAAACTCAGCCCATAAATCTGGAGCAAATTATCATGGAAGATGTAATTTTCTAGAATACAATCAAAAAATTCATGGACTCCATCATTGGGTTATATTGCCATGATGTCATCAGTAAAACAGCCTTCCACTTGTTTGGGACTTTGAATCTTCCTCCAGCAACATTGTCCGAGGTGAAATGTACATCCCCGTAAGTTTGCACTGGTTAAAATTTTACGAATAGCCATATATAAGGCTATATATACCATATTTGGACTAAAATTAAATTAAACTTCATTAACCTTGTTGAAGATAAGATGAAATCAACACCGTCTTGAAGACTCCAAATGATAGTCACTTTTAATGGGATGTCTAAGGACAGCCCGGCGTGCAATTCAAGTGCGCGTTCAGAAATCCATACATTCAATTCAATGCTAACTTTTCTACCTGGGCTGATCCCGCTGGCTATTCCAGCACACCGGTGGCGCTGATACAGGGCTTGTTCACTAAAGAATGATCACAATTTGTTTTTGACAACGTACCTTTACTCATACTCATAGTTTTGATGGTCATTCTCAAAATAGTCTCCCCGAATGCGACGCGCTTGTCCCAGCGTTTCTGCCAGTCTACAAAGACATGCTGGAAACCGTTTTTGAGAGATCCTTCAAAATTGCCTCCGCAGCCTTCACCACTGCTTCTGATGATGGATAATGAATGCCTCCCACGAAGGTATTTCTTCAAGTTAGGAAATAGAAAAAAGTCACATGTGGCTAACTCCGGACTATAGGGAGGGTGAGGGATGCACTTCACGTTGATCTTTGTAAGATATTCAGCAACAAAATTGGCAATATTCGGCCGCGCGTTATCGTGGTGCAGCATCCAGCCTGCTTTACGGAAATGTGGTCTTTTGCGCCTGATATAGACTTGCAGTGCTTTCAGAACATCCCTGTAGTATTGTCCAGTTACTTATGTGTGTGCAGGTACAACATGCTGATAAACCATTAAATGAATATCAAAGAATGAGATGACCGTAACTTTCCCAGCAGAAGTAACTACTTTTGCTTTTTGGGGGGTTGGTGATGGAGATTTTCACACTGAGTTTTGCTGTTTGCTCTCACGATCAGAATGATGTAGCCTAGTTTCATCAACAGTGATTACGTTTGAAAGAAACTCCGGATCTTCCTCTAACATCAACCTTAACTGTATGCAGACCTGCATGCGAATGTCCTTTTGTTTGGGAACCAACAGTTTTGGAACCCATCGCGCACAAACAGGTCTCATGTGTAAGGTTTCTGTCACCAATCAATGAAATGTTCAGTATTTCAAAAAGTGATCTTAAGGTAATTCGTAGATCCTCTCTCACAATGGCAGCAGCAGTGTTGATGTTTTCTTCTGTAAGAGCAGTTACTGCAGCACCGGGTCCACCTTCCTTTAAAATTGATTTTCTCCCCTCTTTAAACATTTTAAACCACCTTAGAGCTGTGCTGTAGGGAAGATCAAATTTTCCATAGGCCTCCTGTAGCATTGTATAGGCCTCAAGTGAAGATTGTTTGAGACGAAAGCAGAATTTCAAAGCCGCATTTTGTTCCTCACGTGTTACCTCCATTGCAGCGGTAGGCGATACTGAACATGTCTAAACTTGTCTGGTTCTCACAGACGGGAACCAGGAGTACCAACAGTGAAACTACTATGTCGTGTTTGTTTCACATTAGGCTAACAGAATATAATAAGATTGAATTTTAGTGCAAAAATTATGACAGTAAAAAAATTATGATTTTTCTTTATTGAACAGGTCTCGTAAAATCCTGGCAGTTAACAGCATTAGCAAACAATATTTTTTTTTACATTAGAAAATTAGAGCAATTTTTCATAAATGAATTTTCAAGGAACTAATACTTTTATTCGGATGTACGTGCCAACATTTCCATCTTGTTTTATATTTATTTTTTTTCGAGTTAAGTTTGTAGTAATAATGTAACACGAGTTTATATCAACTCTCAAAGAATGTGGAAAGGGGCTCTCAGAACCAATTTCCAAGAAAAATACAGCACTACAGGTAGCATGCATAGTCTATTTAAAACACTAAAAGAACATGTCACGTCGTAATATTCTTTGTCGTGTGACGCAAAGTTGGTACACAAATGAGACCTTAGCGATAAGGTCAATGCCACTAACACTTACGCAAGATAATTCAGCAGCATTCTATAACCTTGCAACAAACAATAGCCAATTATTTAATGAACTACTTTCCAAGGTTAAGTAATATCTTGCATTAACATATGTAGCTATAATATTACCATGTAAATTTGCTTCTTTATAAAAAAATAAAAGATAATCGACATGGGAACTCGTTGTATTTCATACGTTATTTAACTGAAACATTTCACTATATGTGTGTTAATTAAAATTACCTTGAACATATCTCTGTAAAATCACCAATTTGGGATGAACATGCGATTGCAATTAAAATGTTGGCACGATATAGTTGTAAGGAAGTTACTTCTTGCAGTCAGTTACGTAACTTTGCTTACCTTGAAATAGCGCAAGTTTTAAGTTCATTATCCGCTACTTGTAGTAAAAAATTATTTCCCAAACAAGTTTATTGTGTTATGTTTCAACCACATAATCTGAACAGAAATGCGTAATTTTTGAGTATCAAATATTTGATTTCTAAAACATTTTACCTATAGCTTCATGCGCCGAAGGCCCTATTCCCAACGGAAATTAAGCATAAGCATTACACAATGTATACTATAACAGAATCGATCACAATAAATAATGTAAACAAAAAAAGATGATTTTCTCTACTCTTTTACATATCCTTCTGGAAGAAGTTATTTCTCTTGGTATCCACTTCATGTTATCGAAATATACTTTATGTAGAAATGGTTTTATTGAATGTTTTCTTGTACTTGCAAGAGGAATATGGGAAGACATTAAGTTTTAAACGATAGTCAAATATATAAAAACCTGGTCATTTTGGGATGGCTTTAAAATTACGTTATATTTGCATAAACAAGTGATTGGGAAATGTAGACAGATGACAAGGGAATACCTCCGAATTGGCTAACCCTACATTCAAAATGAACAGTACTTCTGAGGAACTTCTCATAGGATTTTCAAATATACATTTTCTTTTTCAGTTTAACTTATTTCAATTGGGTAACTAGCTCCAGTTAATTTTCGTATATGAACATAGCCTCTTTTGTCGATATCACTTCGCAGTATTACGGGGGTGGGTCAAAAAGTAATGCCTCCTATTTTTTTCCTTAAATAAGTAAGTTATGTGAAAACTTTGAATTTGGAGCAATTCCTCAAACCTTCTTCTCCAATCCCCTGCAGTAGTAACTTCCTAAGTCAACAGGTGGCAGCACTGCATCCTCTTGCAAAATGGCTGACATCGACATTCCTATTAGACAGCGTTCTGTGATTGAATTTTTGACTACGGAAGGTGAAACGCCAATTCGCATTCACGAAAGGCTAGAAAATGTGTATGGTGATGCAACAGTGGTTGTCAGCACTGTTAATCAATGGGTTCGTCGCTGTAACGAAGCTGAAGAGCAAACACCATTGGTAGATGAAAAGCGAAGCGGCATGCCGGTGACTACAGTGACTCCATGAAACATTCAGCGAGTCAATGACATCATTCGTGGTGATCGCCGGGTAACAACAGGTGAATCGTATCGCATTACCTCCCTCACTAAAGGCAGTGTGATGATTATTCAACATCTATTCAAAAACTATGGCGGATATTCTTCTTTTGCACGACAATGCAAGACCACACACCAGCCGTTACACCACTGCAGAAATTGGGATGACAAGTCTTACCTCACCCCCCATACAGCCCTGACCTGGCACCATCTGTTCGAGTCACTAAAGAAAGCTCATCGTGGGATTCATTTTGAATATGAGGATGTGAGAGCGTCCGTGCGTCAATGGCTTAGGAAGCAAGACCGTGTGTTTTACCACACTGAAATACATGCCCTAGTTAAAAGGTGGACCAAAACTGTGGAAAAGGACGGAGATTATATTGAATAGTGACAAATTAATCGTCAACGTTGTAGTTTTCAAGCTATATAAATTGGATTCAATTTTCTTGGCAATTAAAAGAGAAAAAAATAGAAGGCATTATTTTTTTACCCACCCTCGTATCTCAGCTGTTTTACCTTCTGTTGCAATTGGCTGCTTCGTATATTCGCTGTTGTAAGTATGACATATTGAGATAAGTTGATATTTAAGTTTTAAATATTTTTAATAATTAATTTTTATTATGAATGGTAACTACGTCAAGGATTTGTCATGGGGTCACCATATTGTACTGAAATCGAGATAATTAGTACTGCTGAATATTTTTGAAAGTCGACATGTGTTATTTTCTTATTAATTCTGAGAGAAGTTTCCTTGTTCTCGATCATCGTTAATTTCCTACTCAAAACCAATTCTGTCAGGAATCAAATCAACAAGCTTCATGTGTGAGTATACGAGTTAATATAGGTGTAATTCTATAGCTCGAATAAATTACCTATAATTTACATGTGTGATGCAACTTTATACAGCTCTAATCGTATTAGTCTCATCGCAGTTTATGATCTTGCCAATCTCCCCCTTGAAGATTTCCACATAGCTAACATCGCATTATCCATCAAGCACTTCTTGGCCTTGTTTGTCTTCGATCTGTTTGAGTTCATTCTGGGACTCTAGAATATTCCTCTTCCATTCCATAAATATATCTATAACGCCTTATTTCTTTCAAGGATTACATGACATAATCTTCCTATCTGTTATAAAACCGACTCTTGCGAGGTCTACTCACGTTTTGTTTTTCTTTCGATGTTGGTTGGTAGTTCATTATCTTCTTTATTAATCGTATCTGCTATTCTATCGACATGATCTTGCTACTTTTATTTACTTTCATTAATATTGGCGTCAGCTGAGATAATATTAAAATTTGATATTATTTCAGTACTAATTTATCAGTTTTAGTGCATCCTCCTGCATGTGTCATAAATTTCGTTGTGGTATAAGTAATCTCTCTCTTTCTCTATTATCCACAGTCGGAGGTAAATAAAAAAGTAAACATAGCCACAATCTTAACTTGTTTCTAGTTTTATAGTTCTTATAATGGTTCAATAAACTGTATGAAACCTATGAACTTTGTTCTTAATGGCCTAGTGAAATTTAAAACCAATATATTTTATCTTCTTAAGTGGGATGCTTAGTCCAATACTTTCCAATTTATTTGTAACTTAGTTCTAACGATATTCCTCGTTTTAAAGATCTTCATATTATCTGTAGATATAACATGTAATTATATTGCAATTTATCCCCTTTGAAGTTCTTTTACGTGTAAATATACACTGCGTGGGACCAACGCTGTACCTTTCTTCTGAAGAAAGCCACGCCACCGTAGAAAGCATCTGTCATCTCGGGGACCAGGGGTTAGCATGGTAGCTACTAGATCACGGAGGACTGTTCTCTCCACCAGAACGTCACCAAAACTCCATTATAGCAGCTCTTTTGTTTCATTTTCTTATTTCGTAAATTCATTTCTGTATGCTACTATGGTTCCTACTATACTTCGTTCCTATATTCCTATTTTAGTTTTTGTAATACTACAAAATCTGCTATTTGTTTTTAATATATAAATCGCAAGATATCTGAGTTAAACGAGATTGTGTTTGAAATCCTCTTGGTACATAAACTATTTTAAAAATTTGACATGGATTGAAATTGGAATGTCTGTGCAGAATAAATACTGTTACCGTGTGGCATTGTTGAGCTGCTGTCACAAATCGGAGCCGGGCGCGTGGGCGGGAGAGAAAGAGAGAGGCTCCAGAGGTTCGGTCCATTGTTGTTACCCGCCTGCCTCGGTAGCGTAGATGGTAGCGTGTCTGCCTCAGGTTCAAGAGGTCCCGCGTTCGAATCTCGGTCAGGGTGTGTTGCTTGGTTAAGGTTTTTTCCAGGGTTTTTCCTTATCCTGAAAGACGAATGTCGGGTAACTCTTAAGCTCTATGGACCCTGGACTCATTTGAGGATCATTTCACCCATTTCATTCATCGTCCGATATGACTTAACGTTGGACGACGTAAATTAAAAAAAAATTGTTGTTTCCGAGAAATTTCTGGAAGCTCTGCGGCATTCTAGAACCAATGGATGGGGGATATAAATACCAGCGAGGTGTTAGAAGCAGCAGTGTGTTGGTTATTCGACAGTCGACGATTGAAGTGTACCGCAATGACTTCATTATTTTCGTACGGTGGAGCACCGAGGCGGCCTTGAAAACAACTGATTGTCAATTTCACGTCAATTTTGTGTGAAACTAGTTTTTCTTGCCATAACAACTGGAACCGAACGCTAATTCAAGCTTCAAGGGAAGATATCTATAAAACTAGAATGAGGGTCATGCTTAAATCTTGAAGGGAAACGTGAAACAATATTGTAAATTTTCAATCAGATAACTGAGATTTTATGTTATCTCTTTAGCATTCGAAATAGAGGAAATAACTTCAAGCAAACATTTGACATCAGATTTCTCTTTCAATACGGGGTTCGAAATCCTCAAATCAAAATAATGCATCTGTGTTTATGTGTTTGTTTAAAACAGACAAAAGAAAATAAAATGTTTAAAATACCTTTAAGTCTGTACATGAATGTATTCAAAAATGTATCCCCTATACAGTAGTTTACGTGAAAGGCATTAAAGGTTTTGAAAAAGCATCAGTCTTATTTCAAATACTATACTAGAGTTATTAAAATTATTAATTACATTTATATCTGAATATAAATAAAATTCAAGGACTTTGTAGAATGGTCTGAGCTTCTGTAATCAATTTTAATTTACTATATTGTGCAAACGTTAAGAGTAGGACAAACTTATCAGGAAAACCACTTCTTGAATTACTCACTTCATGCATATTACTTTTTTGCGACATGTAAGTATTTCTTAATATTAACTGTTGTTTACTGGAGCTTTTTATATGCTAGAAAATACAGCTTGAAATATTAAGGTAATCTAATCAGTTTCTCACGAGACTTATTTAAAGCCTGCCTAGTGGGACTTATTAAGACTTCTTTCAAGCAAGCATTGCATGAATTGTGCAACAATGGTAGTTGTTTTGACTTACGCCCTCCAAAATTACCATATCGGACGATGAATAAAATGGGTGAAATGATGCTCAAATGAGTCGCGGTCCATAGAGCTTAGGATGAGGTGAAACCCTGCAAGAAACCTTATCCATGTAACTCATCCTGACCAAGATTCGAACCCGGGACCTCTTGAGGCACACACACTACCACCTACGCTACAGAGGTGGGCTAATTATGGTAGTATTTCCTAATTGAAAGAATTCATTATCATTAGCAGAAATTAGGTATGAAAATCAGGTTTTATTTTAATGGATAGTTGAATATAATAGGTAGCCCAACCGCCCTGTCTTTCACGTAACTCGATATGCCTTCCTGCGTTAAAATAGTTTTAGAACGCAATGGAGCAATTCCAATTATTCCCGGTTTGGTTCTGCTCCGAGCGACGAAAGGTATTTTCTTGAAGATTTCCGTGTCGCATCTTTGGAAGATGCTGAAATAAAATACCAAGTTTGGGATTCAATATATCTTTTGTTTTTGAGTTATGCAGTTCACCGACACATGTTCACCCAAGAACCTTTTTTTCTAAAACTGCTATCGTCATCCGTGGCCAAAGGTAACAGGATAGCCTATGGTTTCCGAGGTTCAAACTCAGTGGAGGATGGTAGGGTTTTCCGAGCGTAAGAATGCTGAGCATGGCTTCCTTCGTAAGGGAAATGAAGCAGCTGGTCCGGTGTCGTAGAATTGCGGCATTGATAAGGAGGCATCTGCTTTCAGGCCCACTATAGAACGAGATGTGGAAACCAAGAGCTATAGAGCGTCCATGAATAACTCTCATTATCATTAGCATTATCTAAAAATGCATTTTTTTTTGGAATCAGGTGACTTCAAAGCTCTTATTTCCAATTAAATCTGGGAATCGAATTTTTGGGTGGAATGCAATACTTTCCTACTTAAGTAATAGAGAAGGTAAAAATAGTGGATACCTACAAGTCATATAAAAATTTCTCAACCATTTACCGGACTTAAATGTGTGTTTATTCTCACGGAAATGAGGAGTCCGTAACTTAAGTGGAAAACATTCTAGAACCTTTTCAGTGGTTAGTTACTTTACTTGTACTTAAACATAAGATATTTTCTTACAATCACAATTTTGCAATAATTGCAATAAAATTATTTTATACTAAGTACAAACTTTTCAGTTGTTACATTACGAGATAATAGTGGCATAGGCTGCCTAGCCCTTAAGCGACCTTGACCTAATATTCCGTTGTGTCCTCCATTTCTCTACCTCTTAACCTCCTTACCTTTCTCATAACAATGTTCTTGTCTAATATGACGAACGCTAAATCACGCCTTGGAATTGCCTCTCGTCGCTTGGAGTAGAACAAATTTGTTTACACAAGTGTTGTCCGTTTAACTAGATCTGCCCCGTTGAGTTCTGCAACAGTTTTAACGCACGAAGGGATATCTGCTTATTGCGTGATAGACTGGGCAGTTGATCTACCTGTTTAAACCGTAATACAATGTGTAGGGAAGTAATGCAAATGTTCCGTCTATGATTCCTCTCAATATATTTTATTTCAGAAGAATGTAAAACTACTTAACAAATTAACGATTCCAGAACTAAATTTTTTCTTCCTCATTGTATAAAATGATAAAAAGGCTCTTTTTAATTAAGAAATTCTTTCCTGAAACATAACAAAGTTGTCTGAGACCAAGTGGTGATATATAATTTAAGAAACCTATCTTCAGGTTCTGAAATCCACCTTCCGCCTTTCTACACTTACACGAGTACCCTTGATGTCTTAACAGTACCGACTGTCAACGAAACCGTGACATCTAAAAAACATACTCTGAAGCAGCGGAAAAATACTTGTGGTTAACTTTTTGCACGCTGTCAGTAAGAAAGGACAATAGAAATGCAATAAAAGTGTGCTATGGTTAGTATATAATTTCATCCGCATCTTGACTTTGGAAACAGTTATTTTATTTGTCAGCAAAGTCAAATACACTTATTAAAATATCTCGGTGCGATTTCTCAAATTAAAAAAAAATGCACCAGCTGCAGGCTTTAACTGTACAAATGAATCCTGTATTTCCTTATAAGGTAACCGAATATGTAGATTAAAAATATATTTCGCACTGCAATTCCAATTATGTTGAAACTGGTGCATTATAATGCTAGTATAATCAGCTCTTTGCCAAGTGACATGTCATCATGGAATCATGCCATTTATTTTCTCTGCTAATGCGGGGTCGTGTTTACCAGTTATAACACAGGGTTGTACAAGTAAATACACGTGATTATTTTACCCATAATTTACATAACATACATAATGTAGAAAATTGATGTTATTAACGAAGCAAATGAGTAGCATTTATTGAATTTGAGCACGTAAAGATAAATTACTTCATTTATCCTAATATTATTATTGCTCTGATACACAAAAAATTATTAAGCCATACTTTGCAACTATTTTATGATTGATCGTTTAGCACATACATCGTGGAACATATCTGGATTTCTTCGATTTGTCTTTCTTGATTTTGGAGAGGATGATATGCTTGGATCATCATTGTAATCCGTGCAATAAGACTGACTTTGCAACTAAATTTATGATTACAGTATGATGTATCAATGGCCTCTCTTAACATCAAAGTTCATAACTCTATGTATATTTGTGTAACGTGAACTGTGAAAAATATTATATGTTATTGGTGGATTAAACGCATTTTACATCTATTTCAATACTTAGACGTTATTTATTCATATTTTAGTGTAAAGTACACAACCGTTTTAGCACGAAAAGGCCCAGGATATTGTGTAAATAATGCGCTGTGTATATCTTCCACCATAGCTCCTTTTGAAGTACCTGCTCAGGTCGCTAGTGTTTCATCACTCTCTTGGGGTGGTGATGAGAAGCTGCGGTGTTGCCCAGGGTGACGATCTGTCCAGCTATTAGGGACTGCTGCACGTCTCTGCGGTTCCATGGACTCCACCCTCTGCCATCCCGAGGCACTCCTTTGCTCTATCTCTTCCTTCTGGATGATGACAGCCCGCAATATAACTCTAACGGTCGCGATTAGTTAATATGTACCCCCAACGTTCCTTGAATCACTTCTCATCACATCACATACGTGAAAGTAAAAATAATAGTATTATTAAAAATAATATTCGCTTATGAATGTTCTTATCTACTGTACAGATTAAATGGATAAAACGTTACAACATCTTTAACGTATATGTGATTCTAACTTGGAATAAATAAAAATGTTTGTTGTTTAGAAGCTTAAATAATTATTGTAACCTGTTAATCCCTTTCTTCCACAAATTTTCTGGAGGCATTACGTAGTATCCCTTAAAATACCTCCAGCAAACCGCTGGGGTTGATAGATTAGTCTCGTGGAGAGGGAATCTAGCCGTTGGTGTTTAGCACCGTACACTGGCCATTGTAGGCCCCTTTAGTACTTGGGTGACGAGTTGTTCTTGTTCTGATATTTGGTAGAAGTAATAACATCTCAAAGTTTACAATACAGAAAAAATGAGATTAGTTGCCTCAAGACTCAGATGTTACCTTACCTCGGAACTAAATGTGTTATTGCCCCGAATGGCTGAATTTGCAGCATGCACTATGTAACAGGTGTCCTGCGCCATGGCGTAGCGGGCTAAGGCAGCATTCCTTGGTCCCTGGCCACGGAAAGCAGCCCGGGTTCGATCCCACCCATGTGGTGGGGATTTTAGGTCCCGGGTATAGGACCGGTGCCCACTCAGCATCGTGAGGAAAGTGAGGAGCTTACGTTAGGTAAGCGGCCCTGGTCACGGAAAGCAACATTCCGGCTGGGGGACGCCGAGATGCTGACCATATCTCCTCCCCGTATCGGTTGGATGATCGTCCACCTCTGCCGTGCGTAAGTGGGCGTGAGGCCGGCAGTCGGGTTGGTAGGCCTTGACCCTCTAAGGACTGTCGCGCCATGGGTTATTACTATGTAACAGGTAAAATATAAATGGAAATCATAATGAGATATTTGATTGAGATATTTGAGAGATATTTGATTGAGATATTTTTCTCACTTTCGTGGGCTTTCAAGAGGTCCAAAATTTTCATTTGATTTTTTTTAATTTACGTCCTCCAACGTTGTCATATCGTACGATGAATGAAATGGGTAAAATGAGTTACCTGGCATTTGTCTATCAGGATAAGGGGAAACCCCGGAAAAACCTTATCAAGGTAACTCACCCTGACCGAGATTCGAACTCGGGACCTCTTGAATGTAAGGCAGAGACGCTACCATCTACGCTACCGAGGCAGGCTATTTTGTTTGTTGTCACAAAGCTCTACATTTATGAGACATTTCATTGATATTTGGGAATCAACATTTTGTCAATTTTGTTTTCCAGCTGTAAGCTCTTATGACGATCCCCAGACCTTTTAATTTTCTTTACTCTTGGTCTATATTTTGTATATTTCTTTGCCTTTATATTGTAATTTTCAATTCGGAATTCTAGGTTTCGTACTTTCTGCAAGTTACACCATGTTAATATTTCGAAGTTACTTCATATTTACTATGTACACCTACTGACTTGATTTCTCTTTATTTCAACAGTTTGCTTCTCCTAAACCTTATTCCCGTCCGTTGTTATCCACATTGCGTATACAGTGCCGCTAATTCTGTAACATTTTAGGAAAGTTTTTCATCTGACCTTAAAATTCAGTAGTTTCTCTAATTTTTCTAGATTAAATGTTTACTACACTTCTGCATCTTAATGTAGTCATTAAAATTCTATATGTATTAAGTGCTTCATACATTATTTATAGATATGTATCTTTAAACATCAAGGTTTAAGGTAAATTATTCTTTCGTGAAGTTTGCTTTAATATTCCTGAATCATTGGAAGATTATTTGGTCTTAGAATAAATTTCACTCAAGATTAAGACTAAACCAGGGCGCAGTTCATTTCCATGTTGCGGAAAGTAATTGCAAAACATAACAGTATCACCTTGCTAGTACGCCCTTGGACGATTCGTCGTCATGCATGGGCTGACCAAAGTGGAGGGGACCTGTTTTCGGACAGAATATAGAGGTGACAAAATTATTTATCACTAACAGCTCAAACGTTCCAGTTCTAAATAACTCTTTCAGTATAATTCGTCAAGTATCTCTTTGAATATCTGCACATAACCGTAACGGCAACTGTCAACTTTAGGGCTCTTATTTTGTTCCCTTGAGCATTTGAAGATACCTCTCCGTCCCACCATACATGCACGAGATCGTAATATACTGATCACATCATGCACTTACTAGTTGCTTCCTGTAGTTACTGCTCACTTAACTTACTGTATGGAAATCCATAGTCAAAATAACAGCAGTCATAACATAAATCAGTTTATAAGATGGCAGTGATTGTATGCTCCAAAACAGCATCATAGTTATCTTTTACATTTTAAGAACCCCATGTAAAGAGCAGTTTGGGTGAGACATCTGTGTTGCAAAGTTAGTCGCATTGAAAATTTTCGTCACATATTTGTAAGTCCATATTTAAATATGTATAATATTTAAATGCATAGAAAGGATGTTTTATATAAAGTTTACTTGACTCAGGAAGCTTTAAAAACTTGATTTCGGGTAAAATATGACGTCAATTATTAGATGGAATGCAATCCTTGCTCTGCCTACTAGATGAGTGATAGAGAAGGTAAATATAGCTTGTTTTTTAATAAAAGAACTTAACGAAAAAGTAATGTAGGTAAAATAACTGAATTAAAGGTCATAACTAGCTCTTTGCGAAATAGAGGAGGTCCAGAGGTAGTCCTAGTCGGGCGGGGCTATTTTTCTTTTTCCCGGTCCGGGTGTCTTATGCCGCAGTACCTAGCCACTTTGCGGCTTAACCTGCGAAATGAGCAAATTGGTTTCATGTTCTGCTGGGGTGTTTGAATTTTTTGGGAAATTTGGAATGGGATGCCCTTGTTTAATTCTCATAGGCAGCTGCACTTAAGCGTTCCCCCGTTTTGGGAGACACGATTTATAGTTTTTCCTCCGTTTTGGTTAAGGGTTGTATATCACTTGATCCATCAGGCGTAAAAATGGGTCCTAGAGACATCTGGGGTTTCTCTTGGGTTAACCAGGGGGCCCCAAGGCGTCTATTGGTAGTCTGATGGATGGCAAGCGTCTTTGATCAGGGAGTTCACTAAAGGGTTGGTGATTTTGGATTTTGTTGTACACTGATCGTGCCCTCTTGCGGATGACATCGACAATGTACGGGATCTGGGAGTGCTCATGTAGGATATGAGCAGAAAATCTCCAGTCTGTATCGTATATGATACGAAGTGCCTTGTTCTGCAGCGTCTGGAGCCTGACGAAAGTGGTATTAGCCAGTGTTCCCCAGATCTCACAGCCATACAGAATCATAGGCGGAATGATCGCCCGATACAGCTGGAGTTTGAGTCGGATGGGCATAGATGAGCGGAAAATAGGGTATAGGCTCCGGAGTGCGACGTGCCCCAGCTGGACCTTGCCCTTGAGTGCGGAACGTAAGTTAACTTACGGTCCAGCGTCACTCCGAGATACTTCGCCGTTTGCACCCATGGGATTCTACGGCCCCATAAAATGAAGTTCTGTTGCAACCGGTTGGTTCTGGCCTGCCTCGGCCTGTTGCAGCACCTGTTAGTGCTTGCGCAGCGCCTGAGCAAAACTGACTCCAGGCCGAACCTGTGCTGGCTCCCTGTTTGGGGTTCGCAGTCGTGCGGGGCAACCGCCATAGATGCCTATGTGGGCTTCTCGGCAGTTGGCGCTCTTTTCATCCTCCCTGGGGTTCGGGCAATCTTTAATATGGTGCTGGCCTGAACAACGTATGCAGGCTGTCCTCCTCTCGCAGCATGACTAGAATGGTGGAAGCCCAACCATCTGAAGCATTGGGCTGGTCCCTCTCTGCCATGGTACGGCTCTACTCTGATCCTGGTGTTGTAGAGGTGGCGAAATAGACTCCAAACTGCTTAAAATAGTCAAGCAAATAGCTACAAAAGGTTGGGGATAGCCATATAGGCACTATCAGGTAACGAAATAGGCAGAATAATTTATTCATGTATCACCTTAAAACATTTCTTATGACAGAAGAGTATAAAAATGTCAAACTTTGTCATTTAGTACTATTGCTATATCCTCTTATTGAAGTTCAGCTGTAGTTATTATAGCTTTAAATTTGCTCTCTACAGATACTATGAATTTTTAAGACAAAACCTATTATCAGCTTTTACATTCCAAAATTCTCTTTTGAATAGGCATTACATCCCCAAGCTCATTTTAAATTTGATGATTATGATGATTGTTTTAATGAGTCTGTTACGTATTATCAAATAGATTAATGTTATGTTTGTAATGAATTAGCTCTAGTTTCCTTGTGTCTGTACGTGTTTTCTCCACGTGGAAAGCAAAAAAAAAAAACAATACAGCCATTGTATTAACGAACAAGGCGATGAGTTAATACTAAAATGATTACTTCCTAGTCGTAAACAAAGTCTATTGTAGTTAACCATTTACTGCACGATTTATTGTACTCAGCAGGCACTGTTTTATTACGTTACACGAAACAATGCAACAGCTGACGTTAGGATATAAATTCCTCAAGCATGTTGTTAATAGTGGCTCGTAATATTAATGTTGCGTAATATTAATTGCAACAGAAAAGTTAATATCATATACATAACCGGCAATAACAAAAATAATGAAACTGCGATAGGCAAGACCTTGGTAAAATTTTTCGTATGGCAGGGTATTTTTCGTAGGGTGCCTATATAGGTCCTTAAGCTATTAAATTAGTCCACGCTATAGTGAGTGCGAAATAATGTACGGGGTGACTAAAAATTATGAAACAATGCTTGTAACTTTGCTGTTATAGTTTTGTGAAGTGATATTGTTAGAGAAGCTGTAAGGTATTGTCGCGACTGGGCGAAGCACACTGTAACCGCAGTATCAGGCAGCGATTAGGAGGCGGCGAATTAATCGAAATCAGATAATTAGAAAAGAAGATAAATTAATAAAAATGCCTTGCTAAACTAATATAAAAATCTTGTTATAATAATATGATGAAATTCGAATGGATAGAGTAATGATTAAAATAGCGGTTGACTTAAAGAATAAGAAGGGAAAATATAATTTAATATAACATATATACTAGCATCCGGGCAAGAAATAGAAAATATTCTTGTAAAAATCTGTACACGTCGGAAAGACAGGAAGGAAGGACCGTTACCTTCTTTGTGCTAGTAAAAGTTCAATGTCTGAGAACTATTGTATACTTTCAGCCAGGAATGTGTTGGAACAAAAGGGCTTCCAAAATGTAGTTGAACATGAACGCTAAAGGGATTTACTTCGCTGATTTGATAACGATGTATACCGTTACAAACAACTCAGGGTAGGCGTTCCCCAACTCAGGGTGGGCTGAACGTCAATGAGTTAGATGAGTTTTACAAACCAATACGAAAATCCTAAATAAATGAGAAACCAATAATAATGTAACATTTGAGAAGGGTGAGCTAGTTTGGTCATGTGATAAAGTTACAGAGGGGGTCAGAATAAGGTTTGAACTGAATCGTAAAGTAAGAAAAATTTACTTAAAAGGTGACACTACGACAGGAAGGACATGTTCATGCGCATTAAATGGAGAAGCGAAGATTTGTAAGTCCGAAATATAGGGAAGTTAAGAATAGCCCAACCAGCGTAAGTGGAAGCAGCATTAGAAGTTTATTAGAGCAAAGTAGTCACCGTATAAAGAAGAAATAGAAACCGCGCGGAAGTAAATTTAAACAAGTAATCCAGGGTTTCAAGTAAAATTGAATTTATGTTAGGAATTTTACTAACAGGTGGTTACCGATCCAAGTCGATAAGCAAACTTAGTAAGAATTAAACCAAATAATTCTGCAACAAACAGAGTGTTATTAATACGACTGAGTAGCCAACAACCACCAAAATCCATTTCCTACAACCTTTCACCTGAGGATAAGAGAACTCATAGCTCCAATTAGAACCCAATCAATTTAACACTGGTATGCGGGTTTGTTGCAACACAAAATGTTCGGCGCGGTGAGATAGGGGTCAGATAGTGCCGGGCGGAGATAAAGAGCTTGCCTAAGCAGATAAACATAGCGCGGAGATAAAAGGATTGCCAAAACAGATAAACTTAGACAAAAAGAAACATCTAGTAACATATTGACTGTCTTATAGAACATTCGATTTCTTGTTTGTTACAGAATATTCCAGAAATATCTAGTAATATGAGTAGATATAAGGAAGCCGAGACTCGCCAAAGGACAGTGGTAAACAGAGTTGTAAACAGAGTCGTAACGAGAGTTGTAATTGAAGCTGGTGTGTGATGAAAGTGAGCGCTCAACGACCTTGGTAGATTGTAATTGTGTATGTGACGTAATTCTACTACTGTAAGTGTACTTCTGCAGAAATAAAGAACATTTCAAATTTCTACAAATTAGACTTTAATTCAAGAACCCACAAAGTCAGAGTATTAACATTGTTTTCATGTTACTATGATTGTCAGTAAGGCGTGACTTTTTCAATGGCAAAGTTTGTTTGTTTTTTTGTTTGTTTGTATTTTTTTTTTTCTTTGATCTTAGGTCTCGGAAATTACAGATAGATGCTTTTTTGAACTGTAATTTAAACTTACTAGGAAGTATTATAGCACATGAAACTTTAACCAAGAATCTACATTCATAACAAAATTAGTGATGATGTGTTTAACACATGATGAATTCACTTCAAAAGTTCCTCCAAATGGCCTCCATTTACTGCCAAGCAATGCCAAAGTCTGTCTTTGAAATTAGTTAATGTTTCCAGGAAAATTGTTCGCCTGATCAGCTGCATTTCTTGCCCAAATCTTCGCTCTGGCACTTCAAGATCTCTTGGTCCGGTTCTTGTAAACCCTGCACTTCAAATATCCCCACAAGAAAAAGTCTAAGGTGTTCAGAACAGGTCCTCCTTATCACCATATCCGATCAGCATTATATTATTATTATTATTATTATTATTATTATTATTATTATTATTATTATTATTATTATTATTATTATTATTATTATTATTATTATTATTATTATTATTATTATTATTATTATTATTATTATTATTATTATTATTATTATTATTATTATTATTATTATTATTATTATTATTATTATTATTATTATTATTATTATTATTATTATTATTATTATTATTATTATTATTATTATTATTATTATTATTATTATTATTATTATTATTATTATTATTATGATTATGATTATGATTATGATTATGATTATGATTATGATTATGATTATGATTATGATTATGATTATGATTATGATTATGATTATTATTATTATTATTATTATTATTATTATTATTATTATTATTATTATTATTATTATTATTATTATTATTATTATTATTATTATTATTATTATTATTATTATTATTATTATTATTATTATTATTATTATTATTATTATTATTATTATTATTATTATTATTATTATTATTATTATTATTATTATTATTATTATTATTATTATTATTATTATTATTATTATTATTATTATTATTATTATTATTATTATTATTATTATTATTATTATTATTATTATTATTATTATTATTATTATTATTATTATTATTATTATTATTATTATTATTATTATTATTATTATTATTATTATTATTATTATTATTATTATTATTATTATTATTATTATTATTATTATTATATCATTTCGCTGTCTTTATATAAGTTGTGCCATGACTAATTCCTTTCAGGAAGCTTTGCAATGAAGTAAGCATTGTTGCCCTTATTAGTTTAGCTTTTGTCTGTATTTTTTTTCCATCCAAAGTCACATATTAAAGTAGTCTACTGTATTGTTTAATTCAAAAGTTATTCCATTTTAAGTAATGATGCGTTTTCCTTTGTTCAGTGCACATGCAATAAGGTCCCAAAAAATTTAAATTGCTGTTTGAAAGGGTATTTGTAAGTTATGACACCTGAGGACTGTAGGAGTGCAGAAAAAAGAAATGTTGCCATTAAAAAGAACTCATACCCTTTATTTGTAATCATAGTAATGTGAGGCAATGTAGGTATCTTACAGCTTTTCTAAAAATATCACTTCATAGAGATGCAACAGCATTGCTCCATACTGTTTTACTCACCCAGTATAAATAAATATTAAAGAACCATGTTGAAATTATGAAAAACCTATTGTTAAAATTCAAATAAGGTAACAAACAGTGGTAATCTGCAGACTTTTAACCATGTTGCATATTGTGACGTCATTAGCTTATATCACGTGACTATAAATATTTCCACAATGGCGGACATTGTTTTGAGACCATGCTGTGATTAGGCTCTCAGTTACAGTGGAAAAATCTGCTGCTAAAATTCAACTCAATGAGAATGTCTGCATAGGTAAGTGTTAGGAGGTAAGTGAAACTTTTCAAAGATGGGCACACGAGTATCCGAGATGCTGCTTCAGGAAATAGCAAAGCCTTCTACAGAGGTCTCAAATTAGAGGTGACAATTTTTTGACGAGTACTGAAAGCTGGTCACATCATAACGAACCTGAAACCAAACGTCAGAGTATGGCATTTACAACAGAGTTCTATTTTAAGGGTATTTGCAAAACTGAGAGAAAGAGATGTGTAAAGAAACGGACATTGTTTAAAAGTGATCGAAAAGATTATAGTTTGCGACGATGTGCTTACTTTGTGTAAAGAGAATAAAGATAAATTTTTGTCTTATTATTATTTCTTCTTACAGGCCTACGCCTGTTGAATCCAGAATGTGAGAGTCTCTCCATCTTTTTCTCGGTTTCCCAGGAGATCTTTTCCCATCCGTGTAAATTCTTTCTGGCCATCCGTCTTACTCTATGAGATGCCTTTTGTTACATTACCATTCCATTCAGTATAATGTTCCGGATGGATTTACTTTACTTATCAGTTTTACTTTTACTGAAAACTTTAGCAAAATAAGAAAAGAAGGAAAACTGAGAGATATAATTCCAGAGAAAAGAGGAATCCAAGTAGGCTCCATCAGACCTTTACTTTTAAGGCAAGGCTTCTCTGAAAATTCCAACTTCTATATAATAAACGTAACATTATGAAAATTTAGCCACATAATTAGAGAATCATTTTAAACTTGCATGCAGATTTTCATGTTGCTATACCAAATAGTTAATTGATTATTAATTAATTATTTTTGTGAAAATATTGTAAAAATTACTCGTTATATAAAACGTTCTACGAGTCAAAAATTTGAGTTTTTAAGTTGAATTTTTGTTCTCAGCTAGTATAGAGCACTTTTAAAAGACCCACATTTGTTTTGAATATTCTTGTAGAATTTGATCAAAAATATTTTCCATGTGTTAGCTCTCAACATTTTGAAAATATCATCTTTTTTATTCCTTAACACCATATAATTTTCAAAACATGAGTATTAACAAAAAAGGGGAATGTGAAGTTTCTAAACTATAAGTTTTACCAAGTTAAAGTGAAAAACTTTGACGCGTGAGACATTTTGTATACTGAAGTGTAAGAAACAGTTCCTCAGAAAAGTAATTTTTAAGTAATGATTGTTACTTTTAACGATTGTTAGGTCTATTTAAATTGTCACGTGATGGCCTAAAATGATGCAAATGATAAAAATAGCATGGCATTTATTACTACACACCCTAAGCTACCAAAAGATGCCAAAAAAAGAAAATTCCATGATTCTCAACATTTTTGGGAAATTTTCAGTGTAGCCTTACCTTAATTTGGTTATGAATAAAGGAAGTTAAACCTATGAAGGGTTATGGAATGGGCGATAACAATTTCAATGTTATGCAGAGGACGTATTGCTGACTAATACAAAAAAATGATTTACAAGACTTGTATAGTTTCTATGTTGATTACCTCCAGGGGCCTTTGGCGATCCCGGGGTCCCGAGCCAACCCTTGATGAGGGTTCCTCCTAGTGGTGAAGGGTCAGACAAAACACCCACCCACGTGTAGGCCGTGCGTGGAGACCCGTGTCGGTGGAAAGGCTTGTCCTGGTGGTTGAGGATGCGGAGCGGTAGATCCTATCCTCACTGCCCTAACGACATTGAGGAAAAGGCAGGAAAACCCTGCTGAAACTGCTAGCCCTGCCCCAAAGAAAAGGCACAATTTTGTTCGACCACCACTGGGCAGGTGGCTCTTTTGTCATGGCAAGTTGATAGTGAAAGTAGTATTTTTTATGCCTTTTAGTATTTTATGGGAAGCTACAGTTTTTTTTCACCCATTTGGGCTTATTTATTTTATAGTCATTTTGTTTGATATATTTTTTTAAATTTTGAGTAATCTAAAGTAATGACAATAAGCCTATAAAATGTAAGCTGGAAATAGAAAATAATAGAACAAGTAATGCCAATAAATGACAAGTAATGGCAAAATAATTGGTAATTGAATGAAGTGACATACCAAAGCAGCAAAGCAGAAAGAATAGCAGGCTCTATGAATGATGTAATTTGGAGAAATAAATATTTATGTATGGATACCAAGACAATCTATAAAACAGTATGGGTGTACGGAAGAAGAAAATGTAAAATATTTTTAAAAAATCATTATTCAGCGAGACGTGGCCATAACGGTATATGAATGAACTCTTGACAGAAGCAGGTTACATTGCGTACGCTGTTAGCTATGCATAAATTAAGTTGATGCGTTTTGCAAGGCCACCCGGACAAGCTCGTAAGGTATTATGACAACAGGTGGTATGTATCCGGATCACTGCTTCTAATAGCAGAGAAAGCGATGCCGACGATATAGCGATCGAAATTAATAACGGGGCGTTACGTATTGCTTGCTAAAAGTTCGGAGTTTCCAAGGCCGCCTACCCGTGGGCGTGGATTTTTATTCACGGACTTTGGAGTCACCCCATGTTATGAAGGCAAAACCAGCCAAGCATGAAGCAAATTTGCCAAAAGTGAATTTATGCGCACACGTGGTCAGTGACTTAATTGGTAAGGGGGGTTCACTTTACAGGAATAATATGTTTGAAATGCAAATATAACACATGTGAGTGGGTTACATTCACATGGCAAGTTTTTCTATCCAGTTTGAGTTTTCTAATTCCCTTCCCAGAAATAGTTTTTATTACACATTTTGTTGTAGGTACATGACTAATTCATTTTGTCGGCACCGATTGGTCAATTATCTACATTCGACTCGGCATCTTACGATTTCTTTGTAACTCACATTTAAATGTGTTGGAAAAAGAAACATCATTCGATTCGGTTCCGCTAAGCGATCTCCACATCTAGAAAATTGTGAGAAGAATTTCAAAACTTCATTTTATTCTCTCTAACGCCTAGTTAGTAATTTGTAGTGGAAACATTATGTTCCATAAAAATTTCTATATCATGTTTTCGAGATACGTGCTTTAAAATTCCCATAATACAGTGCGATCCATAAAAATCTGGACCACTTCAATACGCCATAACTTTTGAACCAATAAGAGGACACACGTTCATCTTTGGGATAATATAATACACAATTGGGAGATTACATTACACTATTTACATCTCGGAGAAAATGTTGGAAGTGTCCTCCACCAGCATCTGTACATATTTGCACTCGTCTCACCATATTCTCTGAAGTTTTACGGAGAGTATCCTCGCCAATGTTATTTATTTCGGTTCGAATGGATTTCTTGAGAACATCTATTCTCCGTGGCCTATTCCTGTACACTCTATTTTTCGCTACCTCCACAAGAAAAAAATCCGGTGAGGTTAGGTCAGGGGATTTGGGGAGCCACAGACCTTTTGAGATTCCCCTGACCGAACCTCACCGGAGTTTTTCTTGTAGAGGTATCTAAAAATAGTTTACAAGAATAGGCCACGGACAATTGATGTTCTCAAGGAATCAATTCGAACCGAAATAAGTAACATTGGCGAGGATAATCTCCGTAAAATTTCGGAGAATATGGTGAGACGAGTGCAAACATATATAGATACTGGTGGAGGACACTTCCAACATTTTCTCTGAGATGTAAAAAGTGTAATGTAATCTTCCATTTATGTATTATATTCTCCCAAAGTTGCACATTGGTTCAAAAGTTATGGCTTATTGAAATGGTTCAGGTTTATATGGATCGCACTGTAAAACCAGTGTTAGGAAAATGTGTGCGTGTGCTCTTCAATGGACATTTAAAGTTTTCCACGATACAGACCTTTTCAATAAAATCTAGCTACCTTAAACTATTATTTACAATAAAATGTTTAATATAGGTTTTTACAAAAATAATCATAATGATTTGATTCAAATCTTATGTTTCAGTCTCCAACACAACAAAATGTGTAAGTTCAGTTTTCTGTGAACAGCCCTTGAAGTCTTATTCGTTTAGAATGAAGTTTTTTGCAATGTGTAAATAGTCAGTTATAAATATAAGACGAAAACATACTCTACAAACACTAGAAATATATATTCGTTACTATTACTCTGAATTTTTCAATGCATAATACATATTTTTGGAACATTGCCACTATTTACATGCTTATCGTGTAGTGATATGCAGTTTTAAAGCCAGCTTATGTAACTACTTTCTCTTTACTTCTCTGCCACCTACTTACATCTAGCAAATATTCCATTAAAAAATTCGATGTCAAATTTCCCTGGAAATGCCTGTGTTGAAGCACGTTGAATTAAAGAAAAGTATTTTTAGAAAAGATCCATTTTGAATTTGAGAAGTTGGATAAACACCGAGCTTGATATTGAAGTTCTATATTTTCTAAAGATGAAAAACAAAGATTTTAAAGAAAATATCCTCATCGTAAAATACGTCTAATAAGGACAAGTTTTTATTTTTATAACTAAAATGGTTCTTAATAGCTATGATTAAAATACTATATTTGAAAGATATTTACATAAACATTAAATATATATCGTTAATTTTCTTGGAAGAGCCTGTGAATTTTTTCCGAAAGGAATGTTGAAGTTTTGTAGAACGGATAAGGCATAAGAAACGAACAAAGATGCACTATAATGGTGTGAAATTTACAATTCTTTCGTCATTTTTTGAAGTCATCATTCAGCTGTTTCTCGTAATACCATAGAATATGAAATGTCAAGATCGCATATAACGACTCTGTTTTGACTCCTTCGCTAATGTCATGTTATACCTATAGAGAAATAAACAATCTCGACTATTGTTTTAAAGAAATAAAAATGGTTCAGGAAGAATTGAAATAAAAATAATCAAGAGGGCATAGAAAAGGCTCACCGAAGGGGACAAGCTTGCAACAAAACGTGTACGTGCTTCTTTGACATTTTTGCGGCCTTTTGAATTCGTGAGTTTTGCATACACTGACAGCTACGCGGCCAAGAACTTGGAAAACCTTTACTGAACTCCATCCCAACATAGATTGTTTTACTCCAATTCCGTGTTAAAGCAGAGATCCATTCATAATAAAGACTAAATACTAACATAACACGATCTAAAGAATCCAGCACAGAATTCAGCGGGAGTTTTTAAATCCTCTAACATGTAATGCAAGTATAATGGGCTACATAAGGCATTATATGACTGTGAACGCTTCCATTAAACAAAATGACCGCGAAGTCTCATGGTTATGGGGTTTAAGACCTTTTCCTCACTAAGGTTTGACCAAACAAAAGTTAATGAAACTGGTTTTAATCAGGTTTCGAATCTACAAATAAACGGAATACTTCTAAGAGAAATCTGGCCTCCTAAAAAATCTTGCGAAAACGTTCTAAGCTGCCAAACTTAGGGAAACCTCCTACACTTGTTTTTACCTCGACAGTCCATAAATAATTCATTCACTCCACTTAAATTTTGGACGATCTCAAGGTCCCTCAAATTATTGTTAGGTTCTTTTTTGGGTTTTCTCTGTTTAATTAATTACTGGTTACGTAGACAAAGATTGATTATATCGAAAGAGCTCCGGGAACCTATGTGTAACAAAGGCCCCTAAAATTAACAGGAAGCCATTTTCGTTAATTTAAATTCATTTGAAGGTGTATCCTGAAGTTGTATGTGCTTGTAGTTTACTGAAAACGGAAATACCTTGGATGAATTATAATTTTTTGGTATATTCGCACTTAATTGTTGCAGATTTGAAAAAGTAACGGAACAAGAGTTTTATTTACTTTGCATATTGCTATATGAATATGTATATACGCAAAATTAAAGACAACTAAGAATAAAACATAACGATTAACACAAATAAAGTCAATATGCCACCAATGAGCGATTGCTCCAAAGACTAGGTCTCAAAACATCCAAGGCGTTAAAGACGGAATATAAATGGAACAAAGCAAAAAATAAGGTTTATATTGTTTATGCTAAAACTTATTGGAAGCCTAGCAGTGGGAAAAATAAATATAGATAGGACGATGTGGTAACGCTCTCGCCGAAAGTAAAAACCAGGAGCGCTAACGACAGATAACCGGGTGAGTGCGTTTTTCATGTAGCATCAAGGATGGTTCTACAAATGATTTTTGACAGCATGACGTACAATGTACACTGCTACCAAGGAAGTTAAGTGATGTCTTTTTCGATTCTGGAGAAAATAGTGAAGTGATAGTGAAAACAGGGCAGTCACAATTTGTTAGTCGATGTGTACATCTAGTCAGCTCAGATTTTGAAATACGAGGGCTGTTCAATAAAGAATGATCATAATTTTTTACGGTTATCATTTTTCGCACTAAAATTCAATCTTATTATATTCGGTTAGCTTAATGTGAAACACGCCTTAGTGGTTTCATTGTTGGTACTCCTGGTTCCCGCCTGTGAGAACCAGGTAAGTTCAGACATGTTCAGTATCGCCTACCGCTGCAATGGAGGTAACACGGGAGGAACAATATGCGGCTTTGAAATTCTGCTTTCGTCTCAACAAATCTTCAGTTGAAGCCTATACAATGTTATAGGAGGCCTATGGAGAGTCTGTTCTTCCCTACAGCACAGCTCGAAGTTGGTTTAAAATGTTCAAAGAGTGGAGACAATCAACTTCAAAGGAAGGTGGACACGGTGCTCCAGTTACTGTTCTTACGGAAGAAAACACCAACACTGCTGCTGCCATTGTGAGAGAGGATCGACGAATTACCTTAAGATGACTTTCTGAAATACTGAACATTTCATTGTGTGCCACCCACACGTTGGTGACAAACATTACACATGAGACGTGTTTGTGCGCGATGGGTTCCAAGACTGTTGATTCCCGAACAAAAGGACATTCACATGCGGGTCTGCATGCAGTTAAAGTTGATGTTAGAGGAAGATCCGGAGTTTCTTTCAAATGAATCACTGCTGATGAAGCTTGGCTACATCATTTTGATCCTGAGAGAAAACAGCAAAGCTCAGTGTGGAAATCTCCTCTATCACCAACCCCCAAAAAGCAAAACTGGTTGCTTCTGCTGGGAAAGTTATGCTCATCTCATTCTTTGGTATTCATGGAATGGTTTATCAGCATGTTGTACCTGCACACACATCAGTAACTGGACAATACTACAGGGATGTACTGAAAACTTTACAACTCCATATCAGTCGCAAAAGAGCACATTTCCGTAAAGCAGGCTGGATGCTGCACAGCGATAATGCGTTGCCGCATATTGCCAATGTTGTTGCTAAATATCTTGCAAAACGTCAACGTGAAGTGCATCCCTCACCCTCCCTACAGTCCGGATTAAGCCCCATGTGACTATTTTCTATTCCCTAACTTGAAAAATCCCTTCGTGGGAGGCATTATCCATCATCAGAAACATTGGTGAAGGCTGCGGAGGTGATTTTGAAGGATCTCACAAAATGGTTTCCAGCATGTCTTTGAAGACTGGCAGAAACGCTGGGACAAGTGCATCACATTCAGGGGAGACTATTTTGAGAAGGACCATCAAAATTATGAGGATGAGTAAAGGTACGTTGTTAGAATAAAATTGTGATCATTCTTTATTGAAGAGCTCTCGTATATTGAGATAATGACAGTTCTTTTTTATTAGTGAATGTATCAATTTTGTCAATTAATGAAACCTGAAATTATGTATATGCTACTAATACATACTTCCTTGTGTGGCTTGAATAAAACATGTCCAACGTGAGCTGAAATTCTGAATGAATTTCCCTCAGTTAAACCTCAATTTTCCGGAATGACTGGTGGTGAATCCTGACTAGGCAAATGCTAGTGAAGAAACCATTATAATGCGCGCATCACCGGTCAGCCGCAACCCGCTGAATACCGTCGCCTGAAAGAGATGTCAATGAAGGAAGTGGTGGCTGTAGGAAATCCGAGACAGAACAATTAAGGCAGGAGACAACATTCACCCATTCCTATACCTCACCAACTTCATTTTTTGTATATCTCAAACATTTTCAAAATTTCTCTATGCCTTCTATGTTACTTTATAGGTGTATTTCACATAGTTGTTGTACACTGTTGTTCACCTTGCTCCAGTATTTAAGTCATACTCATATCTCGTATATCTGTAGTGTACGGTGCACTAAGATTTAAGAAGTGTGGACTAAGAGAACTTTTTCAACTTCATATTAGCAACCGAAGTTTATTATTAATAGATAATAAAATATTCATAGAGATGGAATTTAATAAACTGTTTCGGAACCCTGCAATATGTATTTATAGCTTACTAATTGTTTCTCAGACCTAAAGAAAATGGAAATATACTTTAGACATCTAATTTTTGAAGTTAAATTTGTAATAATTGTAATTTTTGTGTGCACAAAACTGCCTTTAGTGCCTGTTCTTGTAATCTAAGAACTTATTTTAAATGTCTGAGTATTTGAGACCTAAATACGAGTCCATATATAAATTTCTGCCTAAGTAACCATGACAAAGGGTCAATATGCGAAGGAAGTAGGAGATGGCTACATGTAACGTTTCGTGAGGTGCAACTTACGTATTTCTCACCTTAGGCTAACTTGAAGCTCCTAAGGCCTGTTTCGGACACAAGGACGACTTACTACACTTGAGTATGTGGACGTTTATGTAATGTTCACTAAATAGTGCGACCTAGTTTGGAAGTCTGTAGTAGACCGAACCGGATTGCGCATGGGTTGCATTGTTTTACCGTGTTCTTTGTTTAAGGAAGTCTATGCATTATGTAAAACGAGAAGACCAACCCCTTACCAAGTCCTGCGCCGTGGCGTAGTTGACTAGAGCGTGTGTTATCGTTCCCTCGTCCGGAATGCGCCCGGGATCGATCTCATCCCTGGGGGTCGGTGCGGATTTTAAAATATAGGACCAGTGACCACTGAGCATTGTGAAGAAATTAAGGAGCTATGCTAGGTAGCGAACTGGTCTAGAAAGCGAATTTTCCGGCTGAAGTGCCGAGATGCTGACCACATCGGTTGGACATCCAAGTTAAAAAATATTGTACATCATATTCATATGTATTTTTCCTATTATCGATTATGTATATATAAAAATCCATATCAAGATATCACAAAAATTAGGCGTTTTGAGGTAACCTGAATTAAAAAGAAGGAAAAAGTTTCATTAGCGATGGTCTGTGCGCGTGCGCGCGCCTTTGAACAGCATAGTTGAAAATGAAAAGTTTTTAAATGCCAAACAGTATTCAATTTTAGTATCTAATATGATCTAATAAACTAATAATCTAATCTAATAACTAAGAAAATCCTCTAATGAGGGGAAAAACGATTTTTCGAGGGAAAAACAAGCTCAACTCTGAACATTTTAATTTAAATACTATATGCGGATATATTTTTATGACAAATGATATAAAGGAATCTTGAAGTTTGAAAAAAGCTTCTAAAGTTATCTTTATTTGGAATCGCATGTACTTAACTCGAAAACCGTAAGAGATACTCAAAATTTTAGTACACAAAAATGTAGGACTCATTAAAACCCAGTTTGTGATTTTGTGTCTCTGTGAAGATAAGCATTTCCAAGATATTAGTGTTATTGATTTAAATGTTAAAATTCTTATGCCATTGTCAAATTTGGTCATTCAAAGAGAATGGAGTTAAGGCATCTCATAGGACTAGCTCTTAAAAATATTTGATTAACGCATAAGCCGAATGATGACAAACTTTATACGAGAGAGGGGAGGGCAGATTTGTATTCACTATCTTTTTTTTTTTTCTTTGCTTTGCTATGACTCACTCAAGGGATTGAAAAATAAACCTCTCTAATGCTTGGTTACCTGAAATATTGAAGGGAAAATGCTTCAAATGCTTCATTAGAGAACAAAGGAGGAGGGGTTGACCAACAAGAGTACGTAAGAGTCGAAGTTGGGTGTTGCTGCCTAAGCCTAAGGCATTCTTCTATTATCATTGTACTTTCACCTCTCTACTTCTTCTCTTCAGCTGTTGTGTTGCGGGCGCTGCGAATCCCTAACACTTTTGACGTTACTGGAAGTACGCCGGGCGGAACTTTCGAGCTTGTTCCAAAGAGAGTTGTTCGAATGGGTTGGTCTAGGCGGGGTTGGCTTCCCGATACCAATGGGTACTGGGTACACTCGGCTGGCATTGCCGTCCAGAGGGATTTGGTAAAAGCCTCGTTCGGTAGTCTTCCTTAAAAGGGATGAGGTGCGTAAGCGGCGTGTACACTTCCATCCTGCAATGGGGCAGGGCTTTTCATGTTCCAGATATTTTCCTTCTGGAAAGAACCAAAGAGAAGTACCTATCTCTCTCACTGGGTTTAGAGGGAGAATTTCAACTTCTGGTGGATCCTGATTAAACTTGCATCTCTAATAAAAGCATTTCTACATGTCTATTTTGATTAATATGTTATTTTTCTTGTAGCTGAAGGCTAATATGGGAATACAGTAGGCATTAAACAGAAGTCAAATCGTTTAAATCTTTTAAAATTCCATTCTCTTAGCATGGACCAAAAGTGAGATAAGTTTAAGAATTCCACAGTTCAAATAAACAGTCAAACAAATGTATAAGTAAATAAATAAGTAAAAAACTAGTAAATAATAAATAAATATTTCGTTTGTTAAGGATGCCGATGTGCTTCCCAGAAGAGTTCTTTTACATGCCAAAATCTACTGACATGAGTTTGTTGCTGCAAATAACTTGAAAACAATCGATCTTGGTTTAATTTCATTCATGACTTCGGGATTAGCCAGTTAGCTGCCAACCAGCTATCCACCCAAACTGACTTGCCAAAATTCAGACAAATATCAAGGAAACCCCCAGAAATGGTTCACCCCACAAAATATATTTGAATTAACTATGTATTTTAACGACATCTACATGTTTTGTTTAGTAAGATATTATTTTTCTTATGGTTTACAAGTTTATCCGGAATGAAGGGGCCTTCTGAGAACATTGTTATTAAATTCAAGACATGCATTTTATTTGCCATGAGAATACCCAAAATATACGGTATTTTAATCAAAATTTTGAACCAATTTTTATAACATCAAATGTTTGAATCAATGTTACATATAAAATGTAAACAGAGGTGGAGGATTTTCTTGAAAACAATGTGTATTCTTCAGAAGATTCTGAATTTGAATATACCATATTTGGTATTTAACCAACTTTTGGCTTTTGGATTATGCTGTTCACACGCACACGCATACACACACTAGCTTTTTCTAACAATACGTTTTCCGGATTAAAGAGTCCTCAAAAACAATTTTCCCCTGAAATATATCTGATATGTACCTATTTGCTGTATGCTTCCAAAAAAATCAAACAAACATATCTGTAGTATCACATTCTCCTGTTTTTTCAAGGGGACACACTCACTAACAAAGGCATTGTTTAATAAAATTCTACTTTCAATGGTCATAGAAAAATTTACTACAAAAACTATTTGTTAGCTTATTTAAGCTAAAAATTGACGTCGCAAAATAATATCTGTAGAACAAAATGAATATGGCATACCACTTCTGCGTGCTCGCTATATGAAGCTCCTCACTCAAGTAGATTCATCAACAACCACATTTAAAGCAAGCTGACATTAAATAAATACTTAGTTTTTGTGAACATCTTAGTTCACCTGTTGTTTACCGGAAATCCGTTACAAATTACAAAGCGCTCACTTAAGACAACAAGTTTTTATGGTGCACTTAGCCGATTTTAAGGTTAGGCCTACCACTAATTTCACTGTTCAGTAATTTGCATTACTGTTTGCCTTGATGACTATAATTTACTCTGTTTTTGTATCAGTGCATATTAATTGGATTATAGCTTTGGGCAATGTCAACACGTGGCATGGGAGTGTGTCAAATGACTATCCCGGATTTACAAATAGCTGTCGGGACATATTTTAAGTAATTTTCGCGATACCAAAAAATGCTTTGGCTGGAAGCGATCTATTCTTTTAATTTTATGCAAAATGACTCGACGGTTAATAATAAAGGCAGTCAAATTTTGCTGCCATATTAAATTAAAAGGCTTTAAGAACTCTTACCTCAGAAAGCGTAACCCACTTAAACGCAAAGATAAACATCCGGAAACGGGTCAGAGCTCACATGGGTCAATGCGAACCTTTGTACATTTAACGGGAACCCGAGGAGGAATAAGAGAGAGATCTGCAGGAGCAGCGGCCGCGGAGAAACTCGTAACACGACGGACACCATAGCCCTGTCCTTAAACTCCAAATGATAATGAAGGAAATTATGAACAAGAAAGTGTAGAGGATGAACTTCCCCATTATCCAAATGATAATGAAGGAAATTATGTACAAGAAAGTGTAGAGGAGGAACTTCCCCATTATCCAAATGATAATGAAGGAAATTATGAACAAGAAAGTGTAGAGGAGGAACTTCCCCTAACTGACCTACCGACCGGGCAATCCAGGAAAAACCCTTGATCAAAGTGGGCAGTTGCGAGATTATTAAATTGCAAACATTATTCCAGACTGTGTTTTGACCATAGAAAAGCGTTTTTATTACCAGAAAACTAATTTTACTCCCTACATATAAAAAGCAGGGAAAGTGTCAAATACTTCCAAATATTGGATGCCAAGGTTTATAATCACATTTTGAGACACGTGAATAAAAATCAAAATTATTTTACGAATATCTCCTGTGAACAACATAATTCAGAACCCAAAAATGGGCTAAACACCTAACTTTGAAAATGCTGAACTTGAATACCAAGGAAGCCAACACTAAGATTTCTATCCCAAACACTATTTAAAAGGTAAAATTGTTCTTATTTATGATTTTTTGAAGAATTTCTCTAACAACTGCAATTAAAATACTATACGTTTAGGACAATTTTATGATATAAAATTGTCCTACCTTTTTTTCCCACGAACCTGCAAAATCTTCTCTGTAAAGGAACGTTTGTACAATTGGTATAACGTAAAAGATGGCCAAAAACTATATTATAAAATACGTACAGCTCCTTAAATAATAAAATATGTCAATATTTATTGTGTTAACTGCTTCTAAGGTATTAATTTTTAATAGATTTAACTACAACTTTCTCTTAAGTGATTAGATTTTTCTAGTGATCATACAAGAAGTATAGAATTTTAAAGCTATCATATAGTAATAGTTTTGTAAATAAGGCTATTAATTTATTCTGTAGTATTAGTATTGTTTTTATTAATATTGCTATCATTATTTTTACTCAAAGCATTTGGCAACACGTATGAATTGCTGGCGCTGTTAACGTGTCTGCTATCTGTACTGAATGTGTAATGAATTTATCTCGCTTAATAAGAAGTACATTGAAAAATAAAATAAATATTGTAAGAATAGGTTATAGAAGGGTAGCGGTCACACTTTTTCATTTAGAATACTGTAAGAGCAGCTTCCAGACATTGTAAACATTAATAGAGGTTTTTAGTTAACGAAAATATCTTTAGTACATTATTGCGATTACATAACTTTGTGTTTGATAAGTATTTTTAGAAACGTTAACTATAAAAACTACACAATAAAATTGTTGCTCCTTTGAAAATATTAAAATAAACGTCTCTGTGTAGATGTTATAATGTTTCACATAAATTGTGCTAATGTTTTTAATACAAAGTAATTCATTCACCTCTGTTATAATGATGCTCTCAATTGCTTGCGGAATTAATTCAAAAATTTTAATTCATATTAATAGCTGACATCATGTCAGGAAGATTGATATTTTGACTAGGCTTCTGAAACCTGTTTTGTGGCATCTTGTTTACTCCAAAGTTGTGCTACGTAGTTCCCGGAGGGTATGATTTGATTTTTAATTTTTATCTCCGGCCCCCACACAGGTGTATCCGGATACATTGGCATCTTTAAAATTCTTTGTTTCGTAGTGGACATATCCGTCAAGGTTTTATATCATTAGAACAGTTACAGTTATACAAAGTTATTTTTAACTCTATAAAAAGAGACCAACATGAGCGTGTCTCATGAATATTAACATGTTTTATCCAATTACGTTTAAATATTTGGAGATACTTCCGAAACAAGGTTATTTAGACATTTATGAAGCTTTCCTACACAGCAAAAATTTCCTTTGGTGTTAGTGTCCTGTGAATGCACCAATATTTAAAAGAAAGGACGTATTTTTTGGGATTGTGATTATTCCGGTTCATTATTAATTCTGACCATGTTCTTGTTTCTACCTATTCCTCCGTCATTTCCATCAATTAATTTAATGTTACACACGTACACTTATAGCAACGAGATGCAATCCGCTGCACTTTTTTCCCTTTCGGTCCTCTTCCTGCAAATGCACGGGGGATTAATTCTTCGTACTTCGTAGCAACGAGCAAAGTGGGTTAGTGTGAGCGTGTTTCGTATTGAGCAGGTGGTAACGAAATTATTTATTTAAACATTTTGTTTCATTTAACTGAGGGCTGTTCGCATAAAAGTTACAAATTATTGAAGTCATAAATGCAAACATAAACAGGCGGTTTCTGCTAAATCACATTAACATTTAGTAAACATTCATTGTGTAATATAAAACGTATTATTCAATTAGTAAACAATAACATTATTCCCAGTAAATAGGCCTAAAGTACGAGGCATGTTTTTTTAAGTCAGTACCGTTTTGCGATTCCGCCGCAGCAGCGCTACGGTCGGCGTTCCGCGCATGCGCGCTGGTTACCTACATCTCTTGTCTACGCACTGACGCCATTACAGTCTGATTCTTCATTGTATACGTTGGTTACTGAGTGTTTAAGATACCTCCGACAATGGTGAGTCCCGCCGATTGTGAAGTACGGACTGTTATACGATTTCTTAGTGCTAAATGCGTAAAACCGATCGATATTCATCGTGAGATCTGTGAAGTTTACGGACAAAACATTATATGATGGAATGGTAAGAAAATGGATGAGAGCATTTAAAGATGGCCGCACAAATGTGCATGATGAAGAACGGATTGGGCGTCCTTCGGTCGTTACTGAAGATTTGGTGTAGAAAGTATACGAAAAGGTGAGAGAAAACAGACGCTTTACAATTTAATCATTGTGCGACTATTTTCCTCAATATTCTCGTAGTGTTTTGTATCGCATTGTGACCGAGAACTTGAAGTAACGGAAATTGTGTTCACGTTGGGTTCCGAAAATGTTGACGGATTTGCACAAAACCCAACGTTTAGGCAGTGCATTGGCTCTCCTTAAGCGGTACCACAATGAAGATGAAGATTTTCTAGATTGTTACTGGTGACGAAACATGGGTGGCCTAAGTCACACCAGAATCGAAACAACAATCTATGGAATGGTGACATTCCTCACACACAATTTCTGCCCGTAAAATCATGTGCACAGTTTTTGGGACAGAAAAGGTGTATTGTTAGTGGAGTTTCTACCTCGTAATGAGACGATCAATGCAGCGTCTTATTGTGAGACATTGAACAATCTGCGCCGTGCAATCCAGAAGAGAAGACGTGGCAAGTTGAGTAAGGGCATCGTTTTGCTGCATGACAATTCCCGTCCACATGTGGCTAATCGGATCAAAGATCTCATCAAATCTTTTCAATGGGAAACTCTAGATCATCCTCCATACAGCCCTGATCTGGCGCCCAGCGACTACCATTTGTTCCTGCACTTGAAGAAACATCTGGACGGTCAGCGTCTTCAAGACGATAACGAAGTCAAAACAGTTGTGACACAGTGGTTAACACGTCAGGCGGCAGAATTTTATGAGGAGGGTATTCAAAAACTGGCGCCACGTTATGACAAGTGCCTCAATATTCACGGAAAGTATGTAGAAAAGTAGATTGAGGTACAGGCTTTCATGTAAAAAATAAAATTATTGCGATATCTATGCACGTATATTTTTAATTCCAAAACGATACTGACTTAAAAAAATATGCCTGTTATTTTTACATTATCTGTCAGTAAGCTGAGTCTCTTTTTAATAAATTCCCAATGATATGAAAGCAGTTCCTCTTTGTCCAGTCATGGGGCCTAAAGCGTATAATGCTCGACGTGAATGGAATGCGAACGTACTCATACAGAAAAGGATAAGATAAAGTAATACAGCGTACTAATTTCGATGTTACACTTAAATTTTTGGTGCAATTATGGATAATTAGGTGGTGCACTAAATATCTTCTGTTGTTCCCCCGATCACATTTATCTGTCAAGGGAACTGTCACTGTACTCACACAGTTATGTACCTCAAAATATTATGGTATAATGCCTGTTGTATATAAACCATGTGCACCAAAAATGTGCTGCGGAATACAACCGCAACGCCCAAAACTGAAGCTTTGAATGTGCCGCATGCGACCACTTGCAAGTAGCTGCTGGACATCCTTCGTCAGCTCTGTTTCAGGTGTGAGGGACGGCGCTCCTTGCGTGTGCCATGTGTAGGACACAGTTGGAAGTTAGAAATTATGACAGAACTAGTATCCAATTTAACCACAGAAGACTACAACCAGAACAGAGCACAACTACGGAATAGAAGAAGGGGAAAGACAACACATCAAGATAATACCCCGATACAATTGAGGAGATCAACGAGATTTACACAGAGAGATGACATCAATTAACATCAACATCTATTGGAAGAGGATCAACCTTCATAGGACCTTTATAAAGAGATGACATCGTGTAATATTAATATTTATTGGAAGGAGACCAATATGAATTTACGGAGAAGGAAAAGAAACCCAAACATCACACGAAGAAGCACTCAAAGATCGTCGAAGATAACCAGGACCATGGAGTAAGAAGAAATAACTAAAGATAACACCTACAACTGTTAAGTAAATATTGGATGCCCAATCAACATGGAGTTTCAACGAAATTTAATGGACTTCAGGACACAAGGTTGGGAAGACTTCAGTTGCAGGCACAAAATATTAGAAATAGGTCAGTAACCTTCTATCAGTATAATTTATTATCCAGATTAAAATTGTAATTTAGTTATTTATTAGAAAATGTACCTTGTAATAAGGCTGCTGTTAGGTTAGATTTAGTTGTAAGTCCACTGCAGATAGTGGCCATTAGGTTAGTTAATGTTGCCATAAGTTTTGTCTGCAAAAAGAAACCTGTTATTAATTAAATGTATATCATTTCAATTAAAGAGCACAATAAGTCCAGGTTTAGACTGTAGACACCTGGACCTAAGCTCGCAGATTAAAGTAAAATATAGGACACTACCTGACAGGGGTAAGCAATCCCTGCCGTACAATGCTGTACTGTTATGCCTATATGATGATGATGATGATGATGATGATGATGATGATGATGATGATGATGATGATGATGATATATATAAGGGCGCTCAACTACGGCGGTCATCAGCGCCCTTTAAAAAACTAGTCATGGCAAAAGCCAGATATAAAACTTTCTAAAAAGTACACAAGTGTAACAAAACCTATTAAAAATACACGTACATAAAAAGCATCAATCAAAACCTACTAAAAATTTCGTTCACTAAATCCTAAACTCTAAACTAGACAAGAATCTAAAAACCTTCTCCACAGGTCTCCTCGCTCGGCCTACACGTGGGTGGGCCTGTTGACCGTCTCTCTCAACCACGAAGAGGAGCCCACACGAGGGAGACTGTTGGCTCGGGACCCCGGGTGCGCCAAACCCGTACCTACCGAAGTAGGCCCCTGGGGGTATGCCTTACATATTCTGGACTCATTTTCGGGTACTTCCAGCTATACTCTACATTCAATTTTTGGCACAAAGATGCCGCAAAGTGTAGAGATGCCATTAAACTCTTAAGCGCGTGCAGATGTGAGCATAGTGATAGTTCCCTTGTGAGGATTTCTCCTGTCTTCCAAAATATCCACTGCTAATTGCAGCATGTATTGTGGGCCACTTATGTAAGGAGGTTACGTCATAAATCTAAAAGAGAGCTATTCGTTTTTCTGTAGAATTTCAGGTGCTAAGAAAGAGCATTTAATTACAAAGAACATCCAAGAGGGATTCATCAGATCTTTTAAGCAATCAGCAACCATATTCCTTATCAGAAGCGAATGCTGTCAAACCCCGAGATCAAGAAGTTGAAATTCCAGCCAGTTCTGCAGCTTGCAGTTTGTACGTGTATACGAAAATGTTATATTTTGATGTTTGCACTTACGTAAACGTCTTTTTATGAATAGTCCTAAAAGCGGCAAGTACGAGGAACTTCCTCTAGGAGTGATATACAGAAATTCATATGAAGTTACACATCAGAATTATATCTCCTTTAATATCGAAATGTATACGAAAACCGCTATTGATTAAACAATTCCCCTGTCAAAGAAATAAGACATTTAAAACACCTTCGAAGAGAAAAGTTCTTAAATTTGGTAGCTTTAGGCCCAAATGGTTCTTTGTATCCACTTCCGCAAGATTATATGTCACTTCTGTACTGTTCTCTAAATGTTATCTAGCACAAGGGTTTAACAAAATGCATAGTTACGTAATAACACGGTGTCCTTTGAAAATTACGTTTTCCTTAAGTTCAGCTCCTTCTCGCCTTTACGAGACTCATTGTATTATATAAGAAACGCTATCGGATCCATCTTCACTCTTTAGCGTAAGGGAAGAAGGAAGCACAATTGCGGTCAAATTAGAGAAGAACAAAGTAAGAGATAGAAATAAGGAGCGCAGAAGTGACTGCTAGGAAAGTAAGATCTGCAGTGTGTAGCTTTAAATGGCGATGAATAACTCACAGTTGAACATATACTGGTGCCCGAATACATATTGCTTCTCCGCTACACCACGCGTTAAGCTCTCCGGCGACAACAGTGGCAACAACTGACGGGCCTAAAATGAGGCCCATAATGAACACAGCTGTTTATGTTGATACTGACAAATCTAGGTCTGACAGGGTGACCATATCTTTTCTTTGACCATTATTATAGCCCTTAGATAGCCAGCAACCTCTCCAAAATAAGGCTCTCACTAGCGGAGTACCTTTGGGTAATACTTCCTTGACTTTCGGAGAAAACATAATCTATAGCAAAATAAAACATTAGAATTAAAGGTGCGAGTATAGGAATCGTTTTAATTTTTTTCTTTTATTACATTAAATTTTGTACAGTGCGATCCATATAAACCTGAACCACTTCAATAGGCCATAACCTTTGAACCAATAATAGGACACACGTGCAAATATGGTAGAATATAATACACAGTTGGGAGATTACATTGCAATATTTACTTCTCAGAGAAAATGTTGGAAGTGTCCTCTACCAGCATGTATAAATGTTTGCACTCGTCTCACCATCTTCTCTGAAGTTTTACAGAGAGTATCCTCACAAATGTTACTTCGGTTCGAATGGATTCCTTGAGAATATCAATTGTCGGTGGCCTATTCTTGTACACTCTGTTTTTAGATACCCCATAAGGTAGGTCAGGGGATCTGAGGGGCCACAGATCTTTTGAGATTATTCGATTATCAAAGAAACTGGTTACAATTCCATGTGCCATTATATGTACGGCACGTTGTTCCATCTTAGTGGAAATAACCTTCTATCATCCAGCTGCTCCACAAATGTCTTGAAGATACCCATAAAAACTTCAGTGTCTACAGTCGTATCAAAGAAAATGGGAACAACCATTCTCTAAGCTGGCACCTCACACCATACTCCAACCATGGCTTACTCTCCCAGAGCCACTTAGATTATTAAAACAAATTTCTACATTCTACAAACATTCAAAGGAAAATTGTGGCCTATTGGTTCAGGTTTATATGGATCGCTTTATATATTATGCCGTTCTTATTGCCGTTCTTATTGCCTATGACAGTTCTGTATAAATTAAATAGGAGTCTTCCAGTTTAAGGGCAGATGCAAATAGTTCTTTACCCTTTCCCCTAGAAGAACTTTTGTACCTATCGGAGCGGAACTCTAATATAGGCGCTCACCCTTCATTCCATTTTAATTATAACTTCGTTTATCGTCCCTGAATTGTTTTTCAGACCATTAAAGACACTGACGACTGGATGCAGTCGAAGGTTGGTTGCCTAAAATTGGAAACCTTAGTAAGGGAAAATTACTAATGAGGCTAGGCGAATGGGCTACTCAATATGCATGTTAATTTAGTTGCATTGCTTAAAAGAACCACTGGACATTGTAAACACCCACATATACACATAAATATCACATTTTGAGACACACACGTTCACAAATATTTGCCAACCTACATCGTCCTAGCAGGTATTTCTACTACCGGAGCCCTTGAATACCACTTAATAAAATAATCCAGTTAGTCAAATCCTGCGAACGTGCCGACCATTCCATTCTTGGACTGTCAGCAAGATCTGCCGCGCCTTTGTCACAATACCAAGTATCTTTCCGTTATACTTAATAGCCCATCTACTACTAGTTAGTGCAGTAGAATAAAGTGCAAGTATTATAAGTGCATTATTGGAGAACGTGAAAGAGTCTCAGCATGCTAAACGAAGTAGAATATTTTTCGCCGATAGTAAATAATGAAAATAATAATTAAGTAAAAATAAGGACATCTGATGTGTTTCATTCACATGATTTTCTCTACTCTTGTATAAACTATTCTTTCAAACGTGTATTTCACTGCCTACTTCATGTTAACCCATTTGGAGAAATTAATAACTAATTTTCTTGTAGGTGCAAGGAAATATGAGAATAGAGTAGACCTCAAGCGATAGTCAAAGGTTTTAAAGCTGGTTGCTATGTGATGACTTTGAAATTATATCCTCTTTGCATGGTCAGGAGATAAAGCCGAATCAGGTATTTATATTTGAGAAAACTATAATTATTGGAAAATTCAAACATATGACAAGGAATATCTCGTAAATGGGACACTAAAAATATGTATTTGACACAATTTGGAGTTTTATCGAGTTCATCTTTTTATGTATACTTACCAATTATACAAAAGTCACTCAGAATGAAAAGGGCTTCTGGGGAGTTTGTTATAAGATAAACATTTCATTGGACATTAGTTTCCTTAAACATGTCCTATTTTAATTTATGTCGTTTCAGCCAATATTTTTAGAAAATCAAACTTTTGGAAACTTTTCCATATAAAGGGTAGTCTGAAGATGGGCTTAAGTGACAGTCAAATGCGTTGAAGATCTCGTCACTATATGATGACTTTGAAATAACCTTTCTTTGGTTGGCCAAGTAATTAAAAAAAAATTTAACGACCTCTTATGTGAAAAGAGTATTTGGGAATCTAAACAAATGCTTAGGTCCACAAACATTTAAATATTAGATTGAAAACTGAAAAATTCAATGTCATGCCGAGATTTGAACCACCGATCTCCTTGTTTCCGTCCAGCACTCTTACCCATTGAGCTACCATGGCCAACTTGCCGTCCTGTCATTAAATTCTCTTATTGACTCATATATTTCCCTGGTAAACCACTAGGGGCTCTCGTATTCGAGGTACACCGTTTACACGTACATTAATAAACATTGTGTTTACATCTTCTTAAATTGGGAGGAGATCATTTCGCCGTTTTTATTGTACTGCAGTACCTACAGTACATAGTCCGCTTGCAGGCAACTGTACTCAGTTCATTCCTCATTTGAGGCTTTCTGTCCGGCGATTTCTGAATAACAGTTTTCCTAATAGATGGATAGGAAGAGGTGGATCAATTCCGTGGTCTCCATGCTAGCTTAACTTAAACCCACTAGATTTTAATTTGTGGGGACATTGAAACCTGGGCAACTCCAGTTGCAGATGTAGAGACTCGTCTTTCTCGTATTGGGAAAGACTGCCAGATTATATGAAATTTCTAACATATCCTTTTTTTACACGTTGTAATTTGTACGAGGTTGGAAAAACTGATTTGATTGCAACAATAATTTTTTTAATTATACCGCTCACATATACCCACACACTACTTATATGGAAATTATGCCAAAATTCATTTATTCTGGAACCTCAAAACATGTATTTATTGTTCCTTACGACATTTTTTAATAGAATGCTACACTATTATATCTATAGGCAAGCAGAAAAGAAAGTGAAAACTACACTAATCAGGGAATCTAAATATTTAAGGTTATATTAGCTCTGAATAACACAGAATGCAATGATAATACGTTTAGTATTGGAGGTTATATAACGTCAATTGTATAAAACTTGTATGCGTATTGAAATGTGGTTGAATAACATTTCTAGACTTATACATTCATCTTCCAGACCTGTGCACAATGAAATTAATGCATCCATCTCTCTCGCGCTGTTCTGTGGTTGCATGATATTAGCGCTGCTTTCACTTCCCGATCCAGTCAGTATATTCTGGTATGAGTTTCAGATTATCGTACTTTATTTCAGCTCCATCACGTTTGACTGATGTTTGCTGTAAGAATAGTAGAGAGTACGAAAGGCTGACGAAAATCTTTTAGCCACCTCTTGATGCTTTGTACGGAAGTTACACAAGCTGCTTGTAAGAGAAAGTTCAAGGGTTATTTATGATTGTCTAACAAAGAAAGTGCAATTCTCCGTCTTTGAATGTAACGGCAGGAACCTGGAGTTATATAGAACCGACTCTTGAGTTTTTCTTATCTAAAAATCTTAAATTACATTCATATAAATTTCTCTAACAATCATCGTTCATTTTTATGCAGTTCTACATATTATTCTTACAAAAACATTTTTCTATTTCATGTTAATTGATAACGTTTGTAGCAGTGTCATTCACTTACGTTGTAGGTCCAAGGGGAATCAATAGTGTGATGTTTAAAAACTATCGGCTAAATGTTATCTTCATAACTTTCGAGAAACAACCAAATAGCGACAGACATTAAAATTGACAAAAAATATTGAAAAATTCAAACCAATAACAACTGATACCTCAGAAACGCCTGATATGAAAAATATTCTTTTAATGAATGATCTGTTGTAAATGGTTTTGAATTTCTTTGTGCAGAAGGTTTATCTAACTTAATAGGAATTCCTCATCTATTCGAGAAAAAAAATTATACATTTCATTTGTCAGGTAAATATCTGAAATATACAATATTTTAATCAAACCTCTTTGCTATATTTTTTATAAAATGAAATGTTGAAAATGTTCCTATAAAGAGTAATTTTGGGTTAAATACAACTTTGATATTTATTAAATATTTTGCTTTTCACATATAATTATTTCTCTCTCTTCCTCTATCTCTCAGGAATCGTTTCTCTAATAGTCATTTTTAGGGTTCAAGGGGCTCTCAAAACACATATTCCTGTGTACTCTTGCAATCTAAATCAAATATTTACTGCTTGGCACTGCGACAGTCTTAAGGAAGGGAGGAAGGATGCGGCTTGAGGAGACAGAGGGCGTCCGATTCAAAGAGCCATGACAGTGCAGAGGGCACGGCCCCTACAATCAACACCAACTCCAATACTCAGACCATAATACAGATTCCAAGATGGCGCCCGTCGAAGCCCAGTGACTCTGGTTACGCAGAATAGAAAACTATACACAATGGACATAATATAATCCATATTACGGAGCAGCGAGGTAACTCCTAAGCATTTATCACTTTATACTTTCAACTAAAATGTGTAATAACATAAATAAAGAGCATCATGACAAATTCTAAGAGCTTATAACATTATATAGTAGCACGACCAGTACTATGCATTTTCCACCTTATACTTCCAATCAAAATTTAATTTATAAGGCATGACAACTCATAAGCATTAAACACAGCAAACTTTATCTTATTGGACTGTATCATCCTATCGTCTCTAGCAAGTACTAAAGTTTCTTTTACATTGTTTACATGGTAACCTTTTCTGGCAAGGACATACTGCTTATACTATAATATTTAAGAGAACTCACCAGATTGTCCAGTTTACTCCAATTGTCACGTTTGAAGGTGTCAAGTTCCCTCACACTGCAAGATCCATTTAAAATTTTCCACTGGTAGGCTCATAATATTCCTTCTAGGTTATGAAATACTTTGAAACTTATTAAGTGAAGGAACATCAGTGAAGCTGGGATCTTGAATGTTATTGAAAAGCACGTAACTAATCGTCTTTAATAATGCCTATCAATGGATTAAAATCTCCTCACCACTTCGGTTTTTAAGGACTCAAAACTGTCAATAACATCTTGTGCACACCAAATATTAAAATTATCTTTACTCTCTGTAAAATGTCTTGGATGCATTCTTCAGGATTTCGTATTTTCTGGTTGAGCTTTAATGTGTGATAGGATGGCTGATTCTTAAAAATCGTGGGGTAGGCATCATCTATTAATTTTTGTACTTTTCGAAGGGCACGAATTGGTTCACCATCATTTACGGGAAATATGTCTTCCTTAACCTCAAAGCACTGTTCAAAATGATGAATACAAACTACAGTTTTGTCATTTACTTTAAAATTTTTACGATGTATGATCCTGATCCACTTATCCCATTACGATTTTTCCTTCGCAAATTTAAATGTCGTGTGAGGTGCACTACCATAATTAGATTGCAGCTGGGAACACAACAACGATGCATTTCAACAATACTTCACAGTATATATTTAGGCAAACGTTATCACTTTATGTTAAATACTTAACTATAAACTAACTCGTTAGTCACTAATTGCCACTGTAATATGAATTACATTAATTCTTCAAACACACAATCAAAGTAAACAAACACACACTTTACTCTGTAGATATAACCACAACATAACAAGCTGGGCCACGAGCGCCGCCATTTTTCCCACAATCGATTCTCGTATTATGGTCTGAGTATTGGAGTTGGTGTTGCTACAATTTATCAGTACCCTATAATTTACCCCGGCAGGCCAGTACAACCGGTATTCCATCCACTTGGCCTTGAAACGGCCCAGGCCGACCTGGAGACCGTTCTACCGGAGGACGAGTTAATCAGCAACGTATCATCCTGCCATGCACCGCCGAAACTTCTACCCAGAAAGAGACCATCAAATGGAGAGATTATGTGAAATGATAGTGAAGATGAAATGAAGGACCCATGAAAAAGCCCATGGGTCAGGTATGTGGGGCACGGGAATCGAACTCTGACCTCCTCAATGTGAGCCATAGACGAAACTACTTCAGCCATCCCGCTCGCTAATTATTCACAGTAAATACGAAATAAATAAGTAAAGTTTGCACAATGTTTTGAATAATCCTAGCCAATATAAACAAACGTATCAGAAATACTGACGCTACAAAAAGCTCATTGAAATAATTGAGAGTTTTAAATAGCTCTAATTTTATGCAGTATATTTTAGTTCATCTCTTATAGTTGTAAGTATGTTATGTAAAGTTTCTTCTGAATAAAGGGAACTACACAGCTATTTGCAGAAGTATCAGGATTTCATTTGTCATATTATCTTAAATAAATGAACATCCATAATAAAGGAAATGAAAATTTTCTCATTTAAGAAACAGTTTGAAATTGGGGGATATTCTCTTTAAGTTAAATGTCAGGTTTGGTGTTTATCGAATAATTTGTTTTAGTTATAATACCACACACACATACACACACAAATTCACGCATTGCACACACACAGACGCACTCACGCAAGCAAGCATCTTTCTATTGTTTTTGGATTCAGAGAATCATGTCGCATTTCTGGTGAAATCTCCACCTCAGATTTAGGATGTACAAGAATTTATAATGTAATGAACAGAATGAAATTTTGGCAGAGTTTATAGGTTACGTAATGCATCATTCTTTACCGTTGGTATCGTGAATTTAAAAAGCCTTGGGGATCCCTAGAACAAGAACCTCGTTTCGAAGTACTTGATCGCTGCAGTTACCTGTGGAAATATCGATGACCTAATATCACAGAAAAAGCTGCATGTAGTTTCTTGACTCGGGTGTCTGTAAATATGTACAAGAGCCTGACACCTATTCTAACTGTTCATATGATATTCCCAATGGGGCCTCCATTCAGTGACATAAAGCGGCTCATGTTTCCATATATTCCTTACTTAAAGGAACAATCCAATAAACTCTCAGCTAAGTTTCATTTCATAGGAATTTCTCTTCTAAAAGGCTTCTACCAATGGTCAAAGCTTGCAGCAGCGTTCACTCACATAAGGGAGTTCATGGATTCAAATCTTATGCACCGGTCATTCTTACATGTCTTTCATTGTAACCTCAGGAAAATACCCGTTTAAAAATTTAAAAATAACCCACGTTCTTCCCAAGTAATAAAAGAAATAGATGTGACAGAACAGCAACTACGCAACTTAGTGTGTGTGTGTGTGTGTGTGTGTGTGTGTGTGTGTGTGTGTGTGTGTGTGTGTGTGTGTGTGTGTGTGTGTGTGTGTGTGTGTGTGTGTGTGTGTGTCGGATTCACATATTTATACACTTAAAGAACAGCAGTCACATACAACTATTCTTCGATTAAACCTTTCAACAACATGGACAGGGAAGGTCATTAGACAATTTAGGTTATCTAACAGCGAATTACTCAATCAGATGTTACAGGAAGGCAACTTCGCTACGAAGGTCGCCTACTTAGTACTGAATTTGTAAGCCTTAATGGTGTGACTTACATGTAAAGTCGATTTTAAATAACTAAACAAAAGAAAAGCAGAAGTTGACATTAAAGAACGCCGAAGCAAATGAGAATTACAACATATACTGAAGCGTTAATTGATATATTACATAGTAAATATACTTGGGTTATTTTTCAAACAAGTGTCTCGATATAGTAGCTCAGAGAAAATTATTGGCCGAAATAAGATTAAATACTAGATAAAATTGTTCAAGTTCCTCCCGACTTCGGGGCCAGTCGCGGGTGAGTTATCATGGAGTTAAGATAGCCCGGTTCGGTAGCGTGGTGGTAGCGTGTCTGCCTCACGCTCAAGAGGTCCTGAGTTCGAATCTCGGTAAGGATGAGTTTTTTCGGGGTTTTCCCTTATCCTGAAAAACGAATGTCTGATAACTGTAAGCTCTATGGACCCTGGGATCTTTTGAGCATCGTTTCACCCATTCCATTCATCGTCCGATATGAGTTAACGTTGGAGAACGTAAAATACAAAACAAAAAAAATGGAGTTAAGGACCTCAAATGTGCGCTGGTAGCAAAAAGGCTGTAATCAGGTATTTAGGGTTAGGAAGTTATGAAGTTCCAATCATTATTCTAAGAATTTTTCTGTGTCTTTCTCGTAATAAATGCAAGTATATCACATAACTTACAATTCCAATTTATTATTATTAATTTATTTATTTATACATAGGCTGCATTTTCAATTTTTAAGTAGTGATTTTAAATACATAAAACTATTCTAATTATCTCAATGTACAAATTAAGTTGAAATAGCCCATAAGTGCTACATCCTGAAGGAAGTTTTAACTACAAAGGAATAATGTTATAAAATAAAATTCCAAATTAATTGAAGCAAGCCGCATCATTAAAACACTTTCAGAATAAGGCTAAGAAATTTTTGCATGCACACTGTTTTTGTACGGTTAATGGATTTTTATAACTATAATCATGAAAATGAGGACTGGGAGCATAGTACATTCATGGCATTTCTTGTGCGTAAATTATTCTATGCAAATACCACATGAAACCATAGAAAAGCTGCTTACTGTGTATATTGTATATAATCAATTTGATTTTATGTATATACTATATTTATACATTTTGTCGTGTCTCAAAACATGTATATGTTGCCAAGGATGAAATAAAATTCAAATTCAAATCCACTTAGGTCTTTTGCTGTTAATGTGGCTCCTTTTTGTGCTACCTAACCCTCGCCATTCTCTGCTTTTACTCATCTCTCTCTTTCTCGTGACATACTGCCTTATTTGTGTTCTGAAAATTCTTTTCTCCAATTTATTCTTTTTTGATTTTTTTTCTTAGTTTCTTTTTCTCGTCACACTCTTTTAGCGAATACCAATGTATATGTATGTTGAAATCGTAATATTTCATTTTTGGGTTGAATATTTGTTATTGGTGTGTGTGGTGTGTGTGGAGGGGGAATTCAGGTTTTAGGCGTTTTAACCGAGTGTATCACATGGGCGATGAATGAACGTGATCTTCAATTTATGCTCAAATGATCTCTGATCGCTAGAGATTAGTTACCCAACATTCATCTTCACAGAATACGGAAAAGCAATATTTTAATCAGGGAACGGCCCTAATCAAAATTGGAACTCGATACCACTACGCCCACATCACAGGAGTAAGCAAACTTTCTCTCTTGTAGATTAAAGGTAGGGAAACTAATGTTACCCTGAGCGAAGCTCTGTAATATATATTGATCTGAAAAAAATTAACTTACAGATGGCCAAAATCTTATTTTAAGACAATTGAAAGTAAATTATTTCCTCCATTGTTATTAAGTCTGACTACTAACAAGGATATTTTAATACAAACGTCTACACCTTTTACACTGCAGAGCTTATTGTACTCCTTTAAAATTCTTTCCCTTATGTGCTGTTATGCTGAACTTTGCATGGTGAATTTCTCAATTTATACTTTAATATACGAAAGTGTTTATCATTATTACTGAATTTATCTATTGTTTGTCTCACATATAACACTTTACCTAAGTGCTAAATTTCTCTGAACATTTTTGCTTATAGGTGGGTATATAAGCACACAGGGTGATTAAAATTTTAAAATAAAAACACTAACCCAATATTTAAGTTTTAAATGCATTTACAGTTCCATTTTAATTACTGAGATAAAAGACAACGAGGAAAATTATAGTTAAAGAAGTTTTGTGATGACAAAGAATTTGGAAACAAAAATGTTGAGGGTTACAGTAATGTATACATCACGTTAAGGTATTTTAATATGTAAATTAACATTTTTGTAGTTCTAAAGTACTTTTTAGCATAATAAGGGGGCAAGTTGTTTTAAATTAATATTTTTAAAGATAATTTTAATCTCTAGACACTTGCAGGTTGTCACACAAACAGGAGTAAAGGGATTTAAAGAGTTACGGTGTTTACGGTCTACTTAAATTTGCGTAAACATTGCTGAAACGAAACTGGAACAGTTGAAGTACTACTTTCACTGACGCAGTCCGAAGCGATTATGATAGAAAAGAAAATTGCAATAACAAAGCAGGAAATCTCAAGGACTTACCTTCCGGGAAGCTCCTGAGGAAGCGTGATAGAAGAACCCGGCACAAGACACGCAAGGACCTGCGTCTTCTTGAGGCGACTGGAAGTGGTCGAAACGGCCACCGGGAGATGAATGTCGATCCCTCGGACAAGCACATCAAGTCCGCGGCTTAACGTCGAAGGAGGGGGGATAGGTAGGGCTCATTTTTTTTACCTTGTCCTTCCCTTGCAGTGTTAGATAAGTTATTAGCCAATAAGAATTTTGCTACAGCGAACGCGGGAGAGACATTGTGAAAGCTTATCCCACGAGGCCGGAGAAGGACAATTATTCTGTACAAGTCTGTCATTCACAAAATGGTGCAAAACAGTAGCGCAAATAAACATGTATAGAGATAAGGAAATGCAGATACCAAGGCTAATAACCGTCTCAAAAAACAGCTTATCGTAACTATTACCTTGAAAGAGAACCTCCTACACGCCAATGTTTTCTGTGAAATACTACAAAACAGTTTGGGTACCATCAGTCATCTTTTAACAGTACAGTATTTTTGTCCATTATTTACTAATGTCAGTGCAATCAAAGCTTTTACAAGTAATGCATTCAAGAGGATCTGAAATTATCTATAATTTTAGAACATTCATTAATAATATTATAATGGGTGGCACTCACATGACTTTCTTTGCTCTTCTACAAGCTATTCATACTAACCTTATTCCTCTACTTCATGTTAATTTGCCTAAATTATCCTATTTCTATATATTGTTGTACATCGGAGAACTTGGGAAGTCTCAGAGATGCAGCTGGTCGCTTAGAGCTCGGATTTATATACACTATAAATTATGTATATACATGCATCTATGTACTAAAAATATGGTAAATATGCTCCAGAAATCTTTATAATACGCAAAATAAGGTATATTATTTCAACTTCTTCAAATTAATAATCGATCTAGTCAAATTGTAAATTTGTTTTTAAATTCAGACATTAAAATTAAGATTTAGTAGTCTCATTTTCACTCTAGTTTAGCATCAGCAATTTTATTGCATCAGACAAACATTTCCCACAGTTTTCTGGAAGAAACGATTTCCTTATGTCCCTTAAAACGCTTTCAAACAGGCCATACATAATTTTGCTTCCATTTGAAAATAACATAGCATAACCCACGGCACGATATCTCATATAGGGCCAGGGCCTGCCAACCTACTGCCGATCATCCAACCCATGTGGGGAGGAGATGTGGTTAGCATCTCGCCACCCTCAGTTGGAAAGTTGGCTTATTTGACCAGGGCCGCTTACCTATCGTAGCTCCTTAATTTCCACACGATATTGAGCGGCCAGCGGTCCTATACCCGAGACATAAAATCCGCACCCCAATAGGTGGGATCGATCCCGGGCCACTTTCCGTGGCAGGGAAACAAAGCCTTAGCCCACTACGCCACGGCGCAGGACTCCATTTGAAAATAATGTTCTATATTTAAAAGTTTTTAATAATTCACAGGTTTATTCAAAGCTTCAAAATGTAGAGGGATTAGGTTAGTTGCTACACAAACTAATTTGATTAAATAAATGTATAATTAATTAGAGTCAACTGAAAAATTCAATACTACGTTCGGGATTTGAACCACGGATCTCCTCTTTACGTCTAGTCACTCTAACCCCATTAGTGGACGGAAACCAGGAGATCCGTGGTTCAAATCCAGACCGTAGCATTGAATTTTTCTGTTGACTCTAATTAAAACATCCATATGCAGGAGTTGTATTTTAAAGGATTAATTCTAAATAGACAAATTCCTCAATATAAATTTAAAGAAATGTATATTTATCTCTTCATAAATTCTGCCACGGTAGTTTTTACTTATCGATTCATCAGAAACTACTCCAGTGGATTATTTTTCAGGAAAGTTCGAAATTCTACATTATATGACTTATTAAAAGAGATGTTGGCTGAAACTAATACTTTGCAGATATCCTTCGAAAACTTACCATTGCCATCATTTTGACTTCATTTTGTAGAAACTGCTGCTGGGAAGGCTGTTTGGATCTTGGAGACATTTATATTAATACTATTTCTATGAGCAGCTGTTCGTATAGGTTGTCTACTCTGATATATCTTATTGCAGGTCACCTATAACAATGATATAAAATATAACATGAGTTTAAGTTAAAATTAAAACCACAACGACTAAATCGTTTTGATGTATAAAATATTCTGAAAATAAAAAAGTAAAACACGTGTTTTAGTATAACTGGCTCAGTACTGCTCTTCTCCTTCGGCATTGATATAGTCAGCTTCCTATTGCTTTCACTTAAAAAATTACGAGCGACAGCATAATATACAAGTTTAAAATAAAACTGACAGTGACACTTTTTAATTCTTGGAAATGTCGTTTCGAAAGACGACTTCATTTGCATAATTATTAGATGTAGCTAATATTTCTGTATTCCTCAAATAATACCTTTAAATTGACTGATACTTTTCTCCTTTTTTATATTTAATTACTTTTATTCAATGTAATAAATTATTTATATTTAAGTTTGATTTATGAGTCACTATGTTTACACTCAAACTTCACTTGTATAATTGAAACGTTTTCAAGATCATTCGATCTCATCCTCAGCTGTTTGGTGACTAAATGAACCTTCCTCTTCTTCCACTACTACGGAGCTCCGATCACTCTGCCATCTGGTGTTAGGGGCACTAAGTTTTAATACTTCATTTAAAGCCGGGATTTCAAAATGTATAACTTTATCACGGTTTTTGTTTATGAATATTTTTTCCCAAATATCCAATTCTATGGGTGTACTTAAAGATTTTAACAGTCTAATGTTGTGGCCAATGTTGTGGTTTTCTGTCCAAAAATGGTGTGAAACTGCAGATTTTTCTGTTTGTTTCAAATTAATGTTCCTCTGGTGTTCTTTTTGCCTGGTTAACAAGTTTCTCTTAGTTTTTCCTATGTAGCTTTTTTCACAGGTTTCACAATTAATCTGATAGATTCCTGATTTCAAATTGTTGGGGATTGTATTTTTCAGTGGTTTATTTATCAGGTTCCTCAGACTGGATTTATTTTGGAGTGCTAGTTTTAAGTTTAGTCTTTTGAAGATTCGTTCAAATTTTCTAAAAGCCCATGAATGGTAGGTGAATTTTCTATATTGCCAATTTGTGTTTTTAAGTGGTGTGAGAGTGGTATTTTTTGATATTATCTTCAGTTTATCTTTTCTCTTCATCATGTTCCTTATGATGGCTGGGTTGAATCCATTTAATACCGCTATGTCTTTTATGTGTTGTTGTTATTTCAAAAATTCATCCTTACTCAGTGGGATGTTGTATAGCCGGTGAATTAGACTTCTAAAGGCAGCTAGTTGATGTGAAACTCGGTTGTATTCATTTGTCTTTATGAAATTTTCTGTGTGTGTGGGCTTCCTGTATATTCCAAGTAAGAGGAAGGTTCATTTAGTCACCAAACAGCTGAGAATGAGATCGAATGATCTTGAAAAAGTTTCAAATATACAACAACAAGTAAGTGAAGTTTGAGTGTAAACATAGTGACTCATAAATCAAACTTAAATATGAAGAATACTTCACTGTTAATGCTTCTGCTTTTAATATTTAATAAATTATTATTCATCTTTTAATAAAGCTACATCTCTCCCCTCAATTTTAACGCAAACAACATCTAATTGGACCTGAAAGATTTTCCGCGTCATTGTCGAACGTTGCTTGTTAAGCGGCATATTTTGTATCAAAAAGAGCTCATTGTTGATGACTGTGTTCTCATTTTTCAGCGCCCATGTATGAGTTTAGTAACAAACGGCAGTAAATGAGGAATTTCTCCTCTTGTTTTTATTGTGGTGAAATATTTTTATTTCAAGAATCATTGCTGAAAAAGTAAATAATGCAGGCATTAGTTAAATATGCACTAACTCCAGCTTCCGTAATAAACCTGTTTCAACATTAAATAAATTTATTCGTTACATGCCTGTGTAAACTATCAAGGAATAAAACATGGAAAAGTGCATAAATGCGAGCTCTAATGACGACCTTGAAAGTCCATTCCATTTGCATGGCCAAGAGATTTTAAGAAAGCTAATGAAATATTTGTACATGAAAGAAGTACAAGAGCTGCAAAATTCATACATATGACAAAGAATATCTCACAAATGGCTCACACTACAAAAATTAAATGGGTCATAATATACAAAACCCATTCATAATCCACAGGACTTTTGAGGACATTCCCATAAAATTCTAATGCATAACTCATTTGGCATAAAAATATTTTAATCTCATGGTAGTTTAATCCAACTCGTTAGCACTATTTCTGGAAAGATCAAATATCCCATGGAAAGTGTAGCTTTGGTTTAGGGGTATTTTCTTGAAAGTCTTTGGAACGAATTCCTAGAAGATATTGAATAGAAACACCAATGCTGTTCACACACTGAACTTTTCCGTAAAAATGCTTCTTCGTTTTATTCAGGAAGCCTCAAAACGTCTTTCCACATATATAAAATCCTTATCAAATTTTTGGCCGTACACAGCAGAGAAAGTAAGTATTCACAAAGACTGCAGATCAACTATTATTAGGGAAATTCTAAAACCAAACTAGTTTACTAGCGCTAACACCGCAATTGAAACAACGAAGTAACGATGGTAACGCCACGAGATCTTAACAAGCTTGTACAACCTTGAATATCCGACACTAGGTCAGCTGTTCGGCTCATTAACTGTGTTTTTACTTTCTCTACGATGCATAGAGTAGATAGACTGGGTATTGCATTCCAGTCAAAAACTCGATAAAGATATTTCTCTGGAAATATTCATTTTAAGGTGTGTAAAAGGGTTCCGTGTGTGTATGTATTGGAAATGTGTAGTGTTTAACGCCCGCTTTTACTACATACGGCACCACAGGCGGTGACACTGATGATACATGAGATGAAGATGGAGCACCGGTGGAATGAGATGGCGGGGAAACCGGAGGTCCCGGAGAAAACCCGCCCCAGCGCCGTGTTGTCTACCCCAAATCTCACTTTGCGGTCTCCTGGGATCGAACCCGGGCCGCCTTGGTGAGAGCCAAGCGGTCTAACCACTGAGCCACGGCGCCACCTGTGTATGTATTGGTTTGGTGTTGTGTGAACAGTAATACTAAAACGTTGGTTAAGTACAAATGTATTATTTAATCTTGACAAGAATCCTCGCGGTAGGGATGAGTAGCAGCACGCGTAAGATTACGAGAGCGGAGGGCGGTGCATAAGGTTTCTAAAAACAAATTTAATTCTCGAAGCCAGTTTTGCAGCTCTTATAAACTAAGTTGTAATGCTTACTATGGTAGTAATCTCCAAGCTTTTGTTGGATCTTAAATAGTACATAGGCATTTGGAATAAAACCCTGTTCTCCTCCAGCAGGCATGATAAACAACTGTCGGCCTTTCAATATCGCTGCAGAGTCCCTGTAACGTATTTAACTCCAGGCATATGGTCCAGTATGTGCTGTATTTATATAAGTTTCATCCATATAAACTATATACAATTCACTTCGATATCTCCGAATATTTCGTAAATACTTAAGCCTTTTTGCACCTATGGTGCGATGTTCCATTAAAATTTGTCTGTCACGCTTAGTGTTTTTTTTAAATAATCCCAGCATCAAACGAACTCTTTTTAATTTTCAGACACTGCCTGGGAAGTCAGTAGCATTTTTAGCTTCATAAGCACTTTTTTCAAAGTTGGTCTTTGTTTTCCTGTGCTTTAAAAATTATTCATAGTTCGCCTAACTACTTATGAATTAAAACATGCAAATTAGATTTTGTGCATGTTCTGAATCTTTGTTTACTGGGCATAGAGAAGGACGTTGTTCCACTAGCACCAATAGCTTTTCTTTCCTTAATAATTCTTCTAAACTGCTTTCAGACACAACTTGCCTCATATACTCTTCCCCAGATTTTTATAGCTGACCCAGACCATTGTTCCTTTTTTAATAAATCTATGGATATTGGTTATTACTTCTCGTGTTTTTAAATGTAGCACTTTATTTCCTAATGTGCTGCTAGGAGGCGTCATTTATAAATGCTCTCTTGGAACCAGTAGACAAGCATATTTTGAAACAAGCTGTAGTGTTACCGAGTAGCTCTGCACGTGATTAGTTGCTCGCAACTGGTACGCAACTGACCGGCCCTCCCCTCCAGTTGCAACCGTTCTGAGGTGAACCCGTCCAGATACCATTGCGCATCACTCTGCACTTTTCAAGATAAAAAGATACATCTGTATCAAGGATTAGGATTAATTACTACGGAGGGAATTCGGTACCAAAACCTGTGGTTTATTGTACCCAAACCCCAAGTGGGGCATTTCTGGGAGGAACGATGAGGCCAAAGGAGACAGAGGGTGGCCGATCCAAGGAGTCAGGTAGTTCAGAGGGCATGGTCTGTACTATTTACAAGTCCGGAAACAGCTCACCAGGTCAGGCGGAGACCGGAAACCGTCCTGCTGAAGCAGGAAGTGTTTACCAGGAGAGTATTATCCGAGCAGCGCCGAGACATTTAAGTACAGAGGATCTACCTAAAAGTCCGAAGACCTTGGCCTCCTTCAACCCGGGAGCGATGGATAACTTCGGGGGCCTTTCCATAGGGCCATACCTGATTTCTTAAAAAGCCCGCCCCCCCTCCGTTGACAACGTCAAGATGGGATGGAAGTGGATACGCCACTAAGTGGATACGCCGAGACACCCGCCGACACTTCTACCCTGAAGGAGACCACCGGATGAGAGATGATGTGAAATGATGGGTCTAGTAGGTCGCCCACAAGAATCGAACCTGGACCTCCCGAATGCGGGCTGCAGACGAAACAGTCTGAGACATCCCACTCGGTTCGTTAAGTACCAAACTTAGTATTAAAATTTAGCATCATCCATGGTTCCTACAACCAATCGTTTAAATTTTAACGAGAATCTTAACACCTTTAAGAATATCCTTTTACCTACGTCGTATGGAGGACTTAAATCCGTCAGAACTTACAAGTGGGTGCCTGTTGTTAAGCGTCTGCAGAGAACCAGAGGAACTTTGGCTCCTAAGAGAATATTCAGTATGGGGGTCAGCGCGATACCTGCTATGGGGGTGAAGAAATGGGTGATATGAAGTGTCGGATGAAAGGAAAGGTGACTACGGAGTACTGGGGAGTAAATGGCGGCACAAACCGGAGAACTCGAGAAAATCCACCCGGACACCGTTCCATGCACCACAAATCCCACATACAGTCCCGGCATAAATCTGGACCGTATTGGCAAGATGTGCCAACCCCTTTGCTTAAATTTTCACCAAAAGCTTATCTAAAATAAAGTTGCTATAAAAGGCTGCATTACACTTGTACGTCTTTAAAAAAATTGACTGCACTCTATAGTATTCAAATTCCGTTTAATTTATTGGTTAGGTGTTTTTCAACAACCAAACTAAAGGATTTTCGTAGATTTGTTTGGTATCTAGACAACTGGGGGTGTTGTCAACTTCACGATTTACACGTCATTCTCAATCCGGTGTTTGAGGGTCGCAAGTGTCGACCGATGATGCTCCTACCTGGTGGTGATCGCTTAGTATGAATGCGTTCTCACGTAGGGGCGCCGCTGTGGTATATATTCATATTTATTGCAACTTAATACAGTGTTTGAACACAATTAAGTCACGTCATTTGAAATATATACTCTCTTAAAAGTAAAACGATTAGAAATGTCAAAAAATTGTCATTCATCTTCACTCTCTCTCTCTCTCTCCCTCTCTCTCTCACACACATATTATATACAAAACATAATTATTCAAAATCATCGAAGCTGTCTTCAAAATGTTCATCTATACTGTAATAGGCTCTGCTTAACAAGAATTTAGTCAGTTTAGATTTAAACTTAGCAGCTGACAGTATTTTTTAGGCTTTTCGGAAGCTTATTAAGTAGTTTTGGACCAAATTATTGGGGCTTATGTTCAAAAAGTTTTAGCCTGTGACCTTTAACTATATAGTTATTCTTTCCCCTTGTTTCATATGTGTGGAGATCGGAATTTGTGGAGGTTATATTCCTGTTGTGTACAAAAATTATTGTTCGCAGAATAAATGTGCAGGGAAGAGTAAGTATGTTTAATTTTTTAAAATACGGTCTACATGAGCTCGTACGTGTTATTTTTGCCAGGTATCTGATAGCTCTTTTCTGTAGAATAAAAGTTCTATTGAAGTTAATTTAGAAGTGTGTCCCCACAGCTAGATGCCATAAGAAATGTGTGATTATATTAATGCAAAATATACTAACTTACTAGCATCTACTGAGAGAAAATTGGCTAAATATCACAACAAAAAGTGCTGAGCTTAATTTACTTTCTAGTTTTTCATAGTGGTTGTTCCAAGTTTACTTGTCATCGAGGATTAAACCTAAAATATTTTCACTTTCCATACACTGGTCTAGACTATTGCTTACATTAAGCTGAAGTTCGAAAGGACGTCTCAAATGTCGATGTCTCTGGCAGGGGAACATTGTTGAGATGCGGGATTCGGGATGCTAGCTGCTGTAATAAGCATCCTGGAACTGGGATGAAGAACTTTTGGATTCTACTAGGGACTCATCATGGTGACTTAAGCCTTACTGCGCCTGGTTTCGAACACACAGCTGCGAACTCTATCTCCTTTCTCCCTCCCAGGTTTGACATACAATAACTTACAGAAGTGTTATTGTGGAACCCTCCCTTTTACCCTCTTTGGGAAGAGAAGGGAAATAAGTATCTCTCTATTCCTTAAGATAAGACAATGTCCTGTGATATACTAGATACTTCAAGAACGACCTGCGAGTCATAGTAGAATGTGCTTTCGGATTTCAGCAATTGACACTTCTCTGTGCAGTTGTACATTCCGGATGCTATGGGATGTTCACATATTGCGTTGTCCTACAACATTTGAAACTGCTGAATCTTATTAGAACAACTCCACATAAGAACGGCACACAGGAGTAGTATTAAAGCATGTTCTTGTACAGCAGTAGTAGTGTACAGCCAACTGAAGAAAGATATGCGGATTAGAATTGGATTAAAGCGGACATAATATTGCTAATGGAGTTGTTGATGTGGGTAGGCCATCAAGGTGAACGCCCAGGTAGCTTATCTTTGATCAGCTGAAACTAAAGGAGCTTCTACAGTATTAAAGACGAATAAGTGAGCGTGAGACAACAGATAAAGAAAGTATTTTCTAACTGGTTCTGCTAGTACATAAATGAATCATTGTGCTAAGTATAAACACAAAGAAACGAGTTCGCGATGTTTTTATACGAGGATATAAACCGGAGAAGGAGGAAGTTTTACCAGGAGCATATCATCCCGCCATGCAACTCCGAGAAACCCGCCGACACTTCTTACCCTAAAGAGACCACCAGATGAGAGATATGAAATAATAATGGAGATCAAATGGAGACACAGGACATTAGGAGGATGTCATTAACCTAACCAGCATTCGCCTAGCGATCCGGGAATATCCCCGGAAAGCTCATGGGTCAGGTAGGTCGACCACGAAAATCGAATCCAGACCTCCCGAATGAAGCCGCAGACGAAACCGCCAGAGCCATCCCTCTCGATTGGTAGAGGTTAAAATAATTATACACCAATACTATTTAAGCGCTGTTCGTTTTGGAATATTGTTCCGATATACAGATAAATACACACATACATTCGTAACTTTTTTCTTAATGAAACTCAAAGGTGTGCAGTAAAATCATTTTTTGAAAAAATGTATCTCAATTAACAAGAACTATCTATAGAAAAATAAGATTGTTTTTTTTTGTTTTTTTTTTTTTTTTTTGAGAACAGCTTGTGGCAAAATGAGAAAAGGTCACATAGGTTTAATACATCAGTTTTTTTGTTAAAAATTTTCAGGTGTACTACTCACATTTAATAAAGAAATTGCGTTTTTTCCTTTTACACTGTGTACTTATCAGTAAGTATAGAAAGTATTTTATTCCGCTTGAAAGTTATTATGTCTTGTTTGAAAATGATACATTAAGATTTTCATTGGTGCATTTTAACATATGCTCCATTTAGAATTTCATTACAATATATGACTTCAATTCCGCGAAGTTCTTTTATGGATACTTCTTATTTATTTTGTATAAGTTGTATCTTTTAACGACATCTATAAATAAGCAATTATTGTGCAGTAAGATTTCATCCAACTCGTAAGATTTACAAATAATATTACACTTACACATACCTACAGAGGTTATCTGTAAAAACTTCATATATGCATTTTATGTATACTGCAAATGTTTTAAGGATGCAGTATATTTTATTAAAATCAATTTTTGAGAAAATAATAAGTAATGAAGCATTTTTCGCATAAACCGTGGTTTGGGATATTCCTTGGAAATATCCTGGTAATTGTTTGTTTGTAATTTACGTACTCCAACATTAAGTCATATCGGACGATGAATGGAATGGGTGAAATGATGCTCAAATGAGCCCAGGGTCCATAGAGCTTAGAGTTACCCGACATTCGTCTTTCAGGATAAGGGAAACCCCCAGAAAACCTTATCCAGGTTACTCACCCTGACTGAGATTCGAACTCGATACCTCTTGAACGTGAGGCAGACACAATACCACCACGCTACCGAGGCGGGCTGGTAAAAGCCTGTGAAATCCTATTACTCATCAGGAATTTGTCTAATTATGTATAATGGCCTAGGAGGGAAAAGCACACTCCGGAGAAGGGTTGCTATCTTTGAAACACATAATTCACTTTATATAACCTTTTGTGCAGTAAAAATTTGCAAGATGTCATTATTTATTGGTGTATTTCAGTACGTGTCATTACGAAGTGCAGCCGCTATTTAGTTGTTTCCTGGGAAGGGTATGAATTCGTTAACAGGAGGCAATGACCAGTTTTACTATAGCTATTTCGTTTGTATCTACCTACCTGTAAGGAACTATGCAAATTTTATCTCGATGATCTTGAAGAAGTAAGACGCTGTATAGTATGAAAACGATATCGGTTAGTTACAGTCATGTGAATGTGTTGTGGTCCCGCGTACAATACGTAAAAAGCGACTTCGCCACCTCAGAACCTGCCGCTGCATTAATGATGTATACAGTTGTGTCGTTGACCGACTTTCAATGTTGAGGCATCAACGTTGCCTCGGGCCAATGTCAACACGTCACCTATTATGCTGCTCCTCGTAAGTGAAGAGAAATTTGTAAAGTTTACTTGGTGAGGTCCCGAAGAGAAGGGCAAGATGAGAATACTTTCACTTTCAGATGCCTTGCTTTCCTTCCCAGCCAGAGAACATCCTTCCGGCTTATGGAACAAAAAACCGCGAGGTTATCGGAAGGGAACCCCATCAGGCCTATGAGAGCTCAATCCACTTACGCAGATGATATTCATTCGTTGGCACAATTTTAGAATCTGCAGAGAGTCTTAAAATAGACGAAAAGCACTGAACAAAATTTATATTAAAACAAATCTAATTTATGCACTCATAGGACCTTCTCTATTTACTCTTGTACAAAGTATTACTCACCAATTTGCTTTTTATTAATGGAGATAAACGTTTGTACAAATTGTTTTAATAGGTACAATGGGATTAAATAAAATAAAATAAAATATGCGTATATCTAATAGCCGGGTTTCTGGAATCTATACTACACCTTATTATGCAAACCTTATTCTTATCTTTATTAATTTTAAATCAAATTACATAATATCTTTTACAAATTTTGCAGATATAATCTACCCGCTACCTTAACTAGTTAATTCCAGCAACCTTACAAATCTGCTCATCTAATTTATCTCAGTCTTTGTTCTACTCTACTTCTACTCCAATTATGTAATTCAAATTTACGTTTCTACTACAGTTGCAATTGCTATAAAAATTACGAAAGGCTGTCTACAATTTTAAATTTCCCTCTCTGCAACTAGTATCCAAAGCTTCCTCCTACTGGTATCCATTTCCTAAAGGGACTAGCATCAGTAGATGGAGCTGGATCGTCAGTTCCAGATATCTCGGTTGTCATCTTTCATCTTCTACTTAATCATTTGTGTCTGTCCGCTCTGATTCTCTCCATATACCTCCTCTGACTCTCCTGGGATTCTCCTTCTTTCGGTGGCTTCTGCTCTTCCTTCCGATACACATAACTGGCGTCGTCTATTCATCGGTCGTGCGTACTAATTTAGATCTTCTCAAGTCTAGTAGAAACGGTAAATTCCTTTCTTTGGCTAAACAAAAGGAAGGCCAATAACCTTTATGGTCAACGCTAAGGGGTAAGCAACAACGGAGGTTGTACCTTTAGTTGCCCCGAAACGTAGCAGACATCCCGGAGAAACTAAGCCCATGTATTTTATTGTCTACACGATTTTATACATCTTTCATATATAGGATACCTTCTTACAAATACTATTATAAAAATCACATATATTTGCTATTGAGTTAACTGTCTACCTAATAGTAAATAATACTTGAATTAATAACATCTAATAATGTACAGAATAATGGGCAGGCAGAAATATCGCTACAATTTATAGGTTATTTCTGTAAAATTGAAGGTATAGATGTTGTTTGTTATATAAATATTTTAAAAGTGTGGTATTTTAATCAAAATAATTGCGTTTCTTTAAGAAAATTGGAAATAGAAAACAATTGTCCATGTAAACTTGATTTTTAAGATGTGGGAATTTTCTTAAAAAATCTTCCTGCCACATTCTTAAACACTGAACTTAAATACTGAGGCGGTCCAGCCCGTTGTGGACCACGTCGAGCTCTCCCTTGTGCTTTACGCCTTACAATTAAGGACCGGTGGCGTGAGGAGGTTAAGGAAAGGCAGATTGTAGTCGGTTCGAGGTGACATGTAGCTCCCGTATGAGGACTCTCATCTGGACTTCAGGAGTGGGTGCGTCCTGACAGGTTATGGGTTAATGATGACACCTCGAATCTGGTAGACAGAAGTTTATTGTTGTCCTTAGGCTCCTACGCTTACCACCGTAAAATCGTCGTCGGTGTGGTTGCTGAGTCAAGCGTCACTGTCGATATTATGATGTGAAGCACGGAGGCAGTAGCGCTGCGTAGTCGAATTGGATATACTTATCGTCCAACCAGTACATTACTCTTTGTGCTAACTCTTACTGGAGAGATTGTTAAACGTTGCGCTTGGTCTCTGTGCATAGCTCGGAAGTATAGTTCTTAGGCGGCGCCGAATACGCGTCCGTCTTACGTAGCAGTCAGGACCGAAGCGTCTTACTAGCAAAATATAGTTTCCACCATCCCCTAGAATTACCTCCACTCTAGATATTTCTCGGAGTTTGCAAAATCACATGACCAAATATCAATTTTCTATTGACTTTTAAGTATCCCCACTTGAGATCAGTGTTGAGAATTTCCAGTTTCGGATCTAACATCAGAGACGCTTTCTCTAACGGTCCGCGTGCAAAAATGTATGCTAAGACATGCGTTTTCGAGTCGTTCGAAATCTTATAGCCTGTTGTTAGAGGCACGCATGGGATTTTGACAATGGGTAGGTTTCCGACTGAGAGGCGCCAAATTTTCCTTAAGGGCAAAACGAACAATAGAGTAGGGATGTTTGTTTACAGTGGTTACTAAGGGTTACTGACCTTTGTAGAGTGGCCTTGTCACTGCGGCGGTCTCCGGGGTATATGCCAGCATTATGGCATATGTCTGTTCTGTTATACGTCATTTATTTATATTTGTAAATCTACATTTATTTATATTTGTTCGTTTGTGTCAATGTGTTTCTGGTATCAGGTTGTATGTCGTCTCAGTGTTCGTAGGTGACAGAGGCTGCTTCAATACCATGGATGAGTAGAGCCAGACTGAAGAATTCAATGACATAGCCGGGATTTGAACCACGGATCTCCCGCTCTCCGTGCGGTTACTCTAAACCATTGAGCTAGTTCGGCCAACTTGCCACCATGACATTAAATTCTCCAACTGACTCGTATGTTTCCCGGTAGACCACTAGGGGTTCTCATATGCTATGAGACACGCACCTTTTGTGGCGACATACTCTGCTGTAAGTACCTAAGTCCCAGGCTTCACAGTTACATCACTATATTTTATTTAGGTAACTTTATTTAGGTTTAACTATACTAGTTAAATAGTTAAATCGCTATGTTTTATTCAGGTAACTATCGTAGGTTATATTTAGGTAGCTACATTTGGGTTTAACTATGAAGTCTGGGACCTAGGTACTTACAGCATAGTAGGTCGCCACAAAAGGTGCGGGTTTCATAGCATATGAGAACTCCTAGTGGTCTACCGGGAAAACATATCAGTCAGTTGGAGAATTTAATGTGTTGTCGGCACGTTGGCCATAGTAGCTCAATGGTTTAGAGCAACCGCACGTAGAGCGGGAGATCCGTGTTTCAAATCCCGGCTATGGCATTGAATTTTTCGGTCTGGCTCTACTTATCCAGACCTTAGCCTAAACACGGCTAGTGTGAAAGAAATGATTATTTCGCTAAATACCATGTTTCTATATTCATCAAACATTTCACTTTCGTGTTATGCTCTTCAGACAAATACGTACATGAGGACTTTTTTTCTAAAAATGCTTTTCTGTTATGAATTCACGGATCTCATAACTGTATGTCCGTGTAATTGTACCACACTACAAAGCATTACTGTAGCATCCTGATTAGTACGGTAAATTATTATTCCCTGCGTTTTCTTTGCCGTTATGCAACGTTTAATAACCTGTAAATTTAGGTACTTGTTAGACAAAGAACGAAACAGGCCTATTGTAAGAAAGAGAAGCTGCAGGAGAAAGTTAACATCTTTATTTAATAATTAGGTATAACACCTGTTCCGATTTCTCTGACCGAGTCACCTTTTACATAACCTTACAACACATTTATAGCCCTTTATAGCCCTATTTTAGTTTCGGGTGTCCAGTTCCCTTCTTTTTATAATCTTGTAGTTTCCTGTTACTGAAACCTAAATTTGATAAAATATCTGTTCCTCATTTAATGATTTAAAATATACCTTTGTATATGTCAACTTTCCTTCGGAGGACTGAATCTTACTGCAATCTCTCGTGGATAGTAATATCCAAGCTTCTGAATTAGAAGATAAAACTGAAATTGCAATTATTTTGTTCCTTTCTGTATGGCCTTCTTAAAAACCTTTCTGACGTAGCACATAACTGAAAGTGCTTTCCCTTCATTCAAAGGGAATTACATCCCGAATTTCGAAATTCGTTAGATCTATCTAGTCCTTTATAAACATTTTAGTAGTTATGAATTATCTGTAAGCACCAAAAAATTTGCGCTCTTTTTAACAAAAATGAGATTACATAATTTGCAAATTTCTTGCAAACTGTTGAACTACCGAAAAGGTAGTAAAGGTAAATGGCATTGTCAATGGGAGTCTGCAGTTAAAACGTGCGAGAACTGTCCTCCAGTCCGGATTTTTGTAGTTTCCAAGTTTTCATAAGTGGTGAATGCTGTAGAGACACTAACTTTTACAAAATTTCTTTCCCAATCATGATTTCTTTTGATTGGCGCTGCCTGTGGTACTACAGGTGGTAATAGCATATGTAAACACTATTCAAAAAGCAAAATTAATCTTGACATCGGTCCTTATCAAGTCGGCAATAAACATAAACATGAGTGATAAACTACTGTCACACCCTACATTAGAATAGATTTAATATTTATTAGCTTTGGGGGGAATCCGTAGCGGTAGAGCTGAACTATCTCAACAAACACTAGTTACACCACGCGGTAGGGTGGACATGTTATTTTACTGATAACTAGCTTACCTGCATGGTGGTGAAAGGTGGAAGGTCCAGCGAAGGAAAACTCACAAATGCATTTTAAAAAAAGAGGTTTAATAATCCCAGACAACTTACATTCAATGAGGCTTGTGTTCCGGAGGGTTGCTACAAACACATCCTCTCGCGCTGGTGGCGGCCGCTCGTCTGGGGGAAGAGGATATGCCATCCCCCCTCCCCAGCGCAGCCAACGAACAAAGTTAAGCCAGTCGCCAGGTCTGACAACCCATACAGGGTTGCCACACCTCCCCCCGGACCACAAGCTGTTGACCCAGGGTCAACAGAACAATTAATAACAAATGAAAAGGAACTCGCTCGAGTGATGGAACAAAAAAAAAATTAGCATACAAACATCACAAACAGTATTATACACATAAATCTTGTCTCTTGACGTTACACATTCGTTTCTTTACTCCAGTGTCTGTCTATAACTTTAATTAAAAAGCCCTAAAAGAAAAATAAATGAAGTTCAGCACTTTTCACCACTACTGCACCAAGCAAAAAAAAAAAGTTTCACAACCTGCCTGAACAGTACATTCCATTCCCACTGGTCTCACAAATGTAATAAAAAACTTGAAGCTTGCACTGCAGTCACTGATGAATAAAGACCACTGAATTGAGCACAATTGTACTTGCTCTACACTGAATAACAATGTGGGGCATTAATAGTTCTTCTGCCCCCAACACAGGTACGAAGTGACAGCACTAATAGCTGCCAAAGCTCTGACGAACAGTGGTCATAAAGGGCGGACCAAAGCCCGATGACACAAGGCAGTGTGGCAGGTTTAGCACTCCCATGGTGCAAACAGTTCGGTAGGAACAGTGTGGTGCAGCAGGAACGCAGATAAATAGGGCTGACTTGATACGTATCATCATACTACAACATTATTTCCAAAAATATAAGTGTACGTCAATTACAGAAGACAACTACATCATTAAAAACAAACTTCACTTCTGAACAATAATAAATAATAAAAAAAAATTAGGTACACCCCATCTGGGTAGCAAGATACATGATAAAACTAAGATAATTTCCATCACTCGGCAATATATAGAGCTTACAAATTTTGACAAGATAAATCAAATAATCTTCACAAAATAATCTTCACAAAATACATAAAACGTAGGAATGTCACAATCAAGACTTTACAAAAACCCCTTAGGGTAGAAATAATACAATACACACAGCACAAAATAATTTGACCTTCCAAAACATTGAATAAAAATATTACACATTTTCAAAATACCAAAACTTACAATTAGAGGGGTACCCCAAAATATTACACGTGGCCATAAACTTTTTAACAAAAACTGACGTGTACACTTAAACAAAAATGAGCTCAGTTTTTCTCTTTGTTTTACCATTATAATTTCAATCATATTATTATGTGCGCGCACTACTTAATATCATCAGTACTACTACCTTTCAAATCAACAAAACTACTTACAATCTACCAACATCAACATTTTGCATGCCAACAAAACTACTGTCACATTACTACACCAACAAAAAAAAAAAAAAAAAAAAAAAAATCGTTCTACAACACAATACATAGAACAAAACTGAAAGAAAAATTAAGTTCTGGGGCCTCAAAATTTCACATCCTAGATACACAAAAGAGAAAATATAGTATCATGTCTTAGCCTATTCTAAAAACTTTTGTATACATTGAAGGGTACTTTTGCTTTTCAACATAAAACTTAGAATTCAATAAACCATTAAAGCATACTGGTAATCACACAACTCCAAAATATATATCACTCTTAATCCAAAACAATTTTATCAAAATGTTCAAACTATTAGCATCCTGCAATAAAGAGACAAAGTAAACATCTGTACTAGTAATGTGCTATCTCACAAATACCTGGTAACTATGGCGAGGATGACAAACAGAACATCCCCCAGGTCTCAGCTTCATAACAGTCATTCACAAACCTCTCTGTGATTCAGGTTTTCCTCATCATCTTAGCATGCACATTTCAGCACCAATGCTAAACAAAACTCAAAAATACACTTAATTACTTGCATCGATAAGCACATTTCAGCCATTTTATCGAGCCTAAAACACTGGATTAACGGGCACATTACAGCAACCCCATTAACCAGATAAACTTTACCTCTACATCTTTCACATAATCACACGTAATTTCATTCATCCTTCTTATCGAGGTAGCACAGCACTATTCCAGAATGTAAACTTAAAATTAATAAACAAAATTTCAATTTTCTAATCATTGCAAAATTTATCATAAAATGAGGTTATTCAACTCAAAACAGTTATTAGGGAACATATACTTTTAATATCAATTAATTGTGACTTTCAATAATAACAATTGTATGTTCAACTTTTGACATCTAATTCATCAAACATCTATCCAAGTATTGCCATTTGCCAATAATATACATCATATTCCAAAACAAAATAGCTTAGCACACTATACACTAAATCTCAAAATTCACACTCAGAAATCAAGGGACAATATACTTTACATACAACCTTTTTACATTTGATGTGACACAAAAGAAAAGCAAAATGCATTTACAGTCTATATGGTCCCACAGGATCAAAATATGGGAATATCCTAGAAACATGTACTGATTGTTCCTTAACTCTAGGAGCATTTGGTCGACGAACCACATAAGTAACAGGAGTAATTTGTCGAACAATTTCAAAAGGCCCAAAATATCTATGAAGCAATTTGGTACATTTTCCCTTTTTCCTAATTGGAGTAAAAATCTTAACAAGCTGACCTACTGCAAAATGAGTATCTCTATGCTTAGCATCATATCTTTCTTTCTGTTTAATCTGTTGCTGATTAATATTATGGATGGCTACTTCACGAGCTTTCTGAATCTCTTCCAAAGTTTGCCGAACAAATAAATCATTTGAAGTGGCCTGAAGTTGCACCTGATTTGGTAAGGAAGGTTCACGACCATATATCAAATAGAATGGTGAAAATTTTGTAGTTTCCTGAACAGAAGAATTGTATGAAAAAATCACATATGGTAAAACATTAGACCAATTGCGCTGATTTGAATCCACAAAATGACTAAGACAATTTAGTAAAGTCTGGTTAAATCGTTCAGTAAGGCCGTTGCATGCAGGGTGGTATGAACTAGTAAAATGAGGGGAAACTGACAAAGCTTTCAAGAGTTCCTGGGTTACTTCACTCAGAAAGACACTACCACGATCAGACAGTAACATGGCAGGGGCCCCATGCCTGCAAATAATCTGATGTAAGATGAACTTAGTAACCTGGGGAATGGTAGCCAAAGAGAGAGGGGCAGCTTCAACCCACCTAGAAGCATATTCTGTAGCAACTATGATATACTTATGACCCGACGTAGAACGAGGTAAAGGGCCTAACAAATCTATTCCCCAACGTTCTCCAATAAAGTTAACTGGAATAGGCTGCAAAAGACCAGCAGGTTTTTGATTCTTAGGTGCCTTCCTAGACTGACAACTTGGACAAGTTTTCACAAAATGCTCAATATCTTTTTTCATACCTATCCAGTAGTATCTTGAATTAATCTTACTAAAAGTTTTAGAAAAACCTAAATGACCAGATAGTGGATCATCATGACATGAGGACAAAATTTCATGCTTTAACACATCAGGAATGACTAGTAAATGCAAGGGACCAGTAGAACCCGAATTTTTCCTGTACAAGACATCACTTTTCAAAATATAGGTAGAAGCTTGACGTTGAACCTTAGCAGGAGCAGATTCAGGATCCTTAAGGGCATTAATAATTGGAGTCAGAACTGGATCATCATTTTGTTTCTGAGCAACCTCAACTGGTGATAGCAAACAGGTAATTAGCTCATCAAGTTGTTCAATTTGATGCTCTTCAGGCTGTAACACAGGGAACCTTGACAAAACATCTGCATCATTATGTTTCTTACCAGGTTTATAACATATATCATAATCAAATTCCTGTAACTTTAGACTCCATCGAGCCAACCGGCCTGTCAAATCCTTTAAATTGTTCAGATAACAAAGGGAGTGATGGTCTGAAATAACATGCACTTTATAGCCATACACAAAAGTCCTGAAATGTGTTAAACCAAAAACGATTGCCAAAAGCTCTAACTCTGGTACACTGTAATTTCTTTCACATTTTGACAAAGTTCTAGAAGCATATGCAATAGGTCTAAGATTATCATTTACTTTCTGTAGTAAAACACATCCTATTCCTAGACCACTAGCATCAGTGTGTAATTCTGTATAGGCTCCAGGATTATAATGAGCCAACACAGGAGCAGAAACAAGAGAGTTCTTTAACTGCTGGAATGCTGTTTGCTGATCCGGGCCCCAAATAAAACTTTGACTTTTCTTGGTCAGCTGAATCAATGGATGGGCAATGTAAGAGTAATTCTTAATAAATTTCCTGTAGAAATTGAACAAACCCAAAACTTTTCTCACATCTCTAACATTCTTTGGGCGTGGTAGTTCTTTGATCACTGTAACTTTCTCAGAATCTGGGGAAATTCCATCTTTAGATACTTCAAAACCCAATAACTTTATCTTTTCCATAGCAAAGAAACATTTCCCAGGTTTCAGTTTAAAATTATGCATTTCCAAACGTTGAAAAACAGCTTCTAAGTTTTCTAATAATTGTTCAAAAGTTTTGGCAAAAACAACAATATCGTCCAAATATGCTAAAGCTTTCTTAAATTTCAAGTCTCCTAACAATTTCTCAGCAACAAAACTGAAAAATCTTGGTGCATTAGCAAGCCCAAAAGACAAACGTTCAAATTCATACTGCCCTTCATGAGTAACAAATGAGGTATACTTTTTACTATTCTCCTCTAAAGGAATTTGAAAGTATGCTGACAACAAATCTAAGGAAGCAAACCATTTAGCTTCTCCAAGGTAACTAAGGAGGTCATCAATAAGAGGCAAGGGAAAGGCTGAGTTTACTGTAACCTTATTCAGTTGACGATAATCTACACAAAACCGCATAGAGCCATCTTTTTTCTTTACCAACACCACAGGTGATGACCAAGGTGACTGAGAATCTCTAATAATACCAGCATTTTTCATTTCCTCTACTTGTTGGGAAATAATCTCTTTCTGCTTGTGAGCTACCCTATAGGGTCGTTGCTTAATAGGTTTTTCATCCTTTACCTCTATTTTAAATTCCGCTACATTAGTTGAGCCTAAATCTTGCAATGAAGTGGCAAAAACATGTTCATATTTTAACAACAGATTATGAAGATCTGACTTTTGAGTTTCAGTTAAGTTGGTATTAACATTAAATTCAAACTTTGGAGCGTTCAATGGAGTAACATCCTTAGGTGAAACTGAGTTACTTTGAACAAATGCAACTTCATGAGCATTAGCTAATACAGTTTTAGCAAAAAGTGTTTGAGGAACAGCTGAATTATTATGTACTGGTATCACAAAGTCCTTTGAAGATTTGCAAACTACAGGTGGAATAGAAATATTCTTCTTATGCATAATACTGGTAGAAGGCTCGAACATAACCTCATTTGTAATATCAGCTGAAGGCTGCACTGCCACAAAACAAGTAGTAAGCGGTGGCAATTTAACATCTTTTACAACAGAAACTTTATTAACTATCTGTACCTCATCGTTCAATGGAATCACAGCAATATCTGTAAAGGGACCACCACATGTTGTTTCAAAAGGAATGTGTACCATTTCTCCCTCATGAGTTTGAATCTTAACTTCTGCACAAGAATAATCAATGGTAACTTTATGTGAAGTTAGAAAGTCATTACCCAAAATGAGATTATGTGCCAAGTCTTTTACCACTAACACATCTTCCTGAAAAACAAAGTCATTAATTTGAAATTTCAAATTTGTTTGATAAGGCGCATCTAATAACTTGTTACCAGCTGTTTTAAGCAAAATCTCGACAGGTTTCATTTTAGAAATGTCATTGATATGAGCTGCATTCACAATGCTAACTGCACTTCCTGTATCCAACAAAATTGGAAGTTTTGACTCCCCAATGGACCCCAAAATTTGCAAAATTTGACCTGGAAGAGAAACAACATTAGACACAGGTGAACTTACTTTGGGTACCTCTAGGTTATGTCGTTGGAGGCTGGGCCTCTCGAGTTTTTTGAACCAGATGGTGAAGTCCAGCAATTACGTGCCATATGACCACGCTTGTTGCAATTGTAACACACAATAGGTGCCTGTTGTCTCCTTTCATGATATCTTGGAGGCTTAAGTGGAGGTGGCTGCACAGTAGATGCAGCAGCAGTGAATTGAGACTGAAGTTGTTGCATTTGGGTAGCAAGTTTAGCGACCTGTTCACTCAATGTGGAAACAACATTAATAACTGGTTCAGAGTGATTTACACTTTCAAACCGTGATAAAACAGGTGCAGATGACACAGGTGGAGAAGTGTAAGTTGATGTTTGTGCTTGTACTAAATGTTGTCTATGTTGCACATAAAAATTAGCTTTATCAACGCTTTTAATAATTTGTAAAACCTCCTCAACTGTTTGTGGATTTAATGGGAGCAAAGCTTGCACATACTGAGGTTTCAATCCTTTCACTAAGTTTTTTACCTGCTCCATTTGTGTCATTGCAGCGTTAACTTGGTCACACAAGGATAATACATCATAAATGTAATCTAATACAGGTTCATTTTCTAATTGTACCCTCTGCCTAAGTTTAATTTCCAACAATTCATCTTGATTGGACATTTGAAAAGCTGCCAAAAACTGTTGAGTTAGAAAATGCCAATCATGCTCAGGGTGTCTATGGCAAAAAGTTCGGTACCACAGTGCTGCTGTGTCTCGCAAGTAACATGGGAAAAACTTCAACTTTTGTACATCTGACCAACCATTTGCTGTAGAAACTAAGTTAAATTTTCTCAAAAATTCTGAAGGAGATATCAGTGCTATCCTGTCAAAACAGGGTGGATCAATAAAAGGCCGAGAAACTTGCATTGTCTGAGTCTGATTAACATTAGGTGCCATGGATACTTCTAAATTACTAGGTACATGTGCACTTTGATTAGCTAAAGCAGAAGTCGAAGCTATTACATCATGTGAGTCCATTGTAACTGGCACATTGGATGATTGCCGCGTTTTCTTAGGCATTTTGACTTACTTTTAAGTAACACTGGACACCAGAATAAAATAAGCAGAATTACCAACTGGAATGAACACAAAAATGAAGTGCATACTTCACAAAAACACCAAAAAAAGAAACTATTTACTTTGAATTTTACTGCCAAAACTCACACAGCGTCCCTTGAAAATCAACACGTGACCACGTGGTGTCCATTATCAATTTCCATGTAGTTATAAAAAAAATTTTAGCACAATATTATGAAATAAGTTTACTATTGAAGAAATCAAATAAAAAACAGACCAAAAGTTAAAGGATTACGAGACGATGACCAGATTAGAATTTCTAACTAATTGAACACCACGCGGTCGGCCATGTTTCCTCCATCTTTCACCACCGTATACATTCAAATTTTTTTCATAAAAACCGGACTAAAGCAAGGAGAAAAAAAATTTTGAGATCTTACCCGCGTCTCCACCAATATGTCACACCCTACATTAGAATAGATTTAATATTTATTAGCTTTGGGGGGAATCCGTAGCGGTAGAGCTGAACTATCTCAACAAACACTAGTTACACCACGCGGTAGGGTGGACATGTTATTTTACTGATAACTAGCTTACCTGCATGGTGGTGAAAGGTGGAAGGTCCAGCGAAGGAAAACTCACAAATGCATTTTAAAAAAAGAGGTTTAATAATCCCAGACAACTTACATTCAATGAGGCTTGTGTTCCGGAGGGTTGCTACAAACACATCCTCTCGCGCTGGTGGCGGCCGCTCGTCTGGGGGAAGAGGATATGCCATCCCCCCTCCCCAGCGCAGCCAACGAACAAAGTTAAGCCAGTCGCCAGGTCTGACAACCCATACAGGGTTGCCACACTACGTCATTTAGTTCCTTAGATTACTTTCAGATTTTCTTCCCTAGCAGTTGTATGTTTATTGCTATTTCTGTGTACAGGAACTAAGTATTTTCAGTACAAACTCTCCAAAAGAGCTGGTTGTCGAACTGTTAATATATCAAAAATAGTACTTCAGGGTCGTAGGGGTCATGTTAGAAAACGTTAACGGCGTAATAAACAAAAGCCAGATGACAGCAAGCATCATATTAGGTTTAACAGAACTTTAACAAAATACTTGATCAGAAAATAACACATGAGTATTTTGACCATAGTGAGGAAGTTTTCAGTGTGACTGATTTTTCATGCAAATAAGCCAGTATCAAATCTTCGTTGACAACAGAAACAAGGTTTGCCTTGCACCACTCTTTAAATATAATATATTTCTTCTTATACTACATATCAGTAGTCTTCTTCTTCTTTTTCTTCTTCTTCTTTCTTCTTCACTCCAAAGGCTAGGCAATGCTGCCTGTTCCGGCTTAAAACATGTCTGACCATCGTTTTCGTGGTCTTCCCGGATGTCTCTTTCCTCTAGGTTTATAGTTTATAACTCTTCTTGGGGTCCTATCTCTCGGCATTCTCTCAATATGCTCTCTCCATTCATTTCTATAATTTATTATATTTTCTTCTAAAGAACTTATTTCTAAATATTCTCTTATTTTTGCATTTGGAATTTTATCTGAAACAGTACATCCCTTTACTGCTCTTAAAAATCTCATTTCGGCAGCCTGTATCTTGATTTTGTCTGCTTTTGTTAATGTCCATGTTTCAGAACCAAAAAGAAAAGTAGGCACAGCCATTACTTTATAAAATTTCATCCATGATTCTTTTCCGGTTTTAGTTTTTAGGCTTATATTTATTATGCCGCATATTTTTGAAACATTGGTAATTTATTTTTAAAATCATTTTCATATTTATAACTGACATATATTCCCAAATATTTAAAACCCGTAATTTGCTCTAAGATAATATCAATTACTATTTTGGTTCTAATAGTGTCTTTACCTCGAAACGCAATTGTTTTTGTTTCATTTGTGGAAATTTTGAAATTATAATTTTTACATAACTTCTGTAAAATATATACTGCTCTTTACAGCTCGTCTTCAGTTTTACTTATAATTATTTGGTCATCCGCAAATGGCATCGTCTTAGGAATAAAATTTGGTGCAAGATGAATGCCTCCGTTAATCTTAAACATCCACTCTCTAATGAGATCATCTATATAAATTATGAATAAGATAGGAGATAAACTGCAACCCTGTCTTACACCTTGATTTGTATGTATCCATTTACTATACATTCCATTTCCAACATGTATGCTGATTGTTGTGTCCTTATATATATAGAGTTTAGAACTTTAATGACATGATTTGGGTAGCCTCTTCGAGTCATGATTTCCCACAATTTTTTTCCTGTTTACATAATTGAACGCTTTTTCATAATCAATAAAAGCTATATGTGTTTCCAGATTAAATTCTCTTCTTTTTTCTATTATCTGCTTAACTGTAAAGGTAGCACCTGTACATCTGTACATCTGTACATCGTCCTTTTCTAAAACCATTTTGTTCTTCTAAAAGTAGAACATCTGTAATGGTTTGTAACCTTTTACTTAAGATGCTTGCATATAATTTATATTCTGTGTTGAAAATACTTATTCCCCTATAATTCTCACATCTATTTCGAGCATCTTTCTTAAAAATAGATATAATTCGAGCATGTGTCCAGGATCCTGGGATTTGGCATCCATTCCAACAACTATTAATTAAATGCAAAATTCTTTGATTTAGTATCGGTCCACCATATTTAAATAATTCTGCATTTATTGCGTCTTCTCCTGCGGCCTTCCTATTCTTCACTTCATTTAATGCCGTTTCTAATTCTTCTAAAGTAATTGGACCTACATCTCTGCATATAAGGTCAGCATTTTCTTCTTCTTCCAAAGCGTTATTATACCACAAATTTCTGTAATGTATAACCCATTGTTCTTCTCCAATTACATTTATATTTGCTACATCTCTTTCTTCACTATCTATATGCTTAAGCACTTTATAGACCATCATTTGCCTTCCATGTATATCATCTTCAACAGTGCTAATAAATTTGTTCCAGGACTCTTTCCTTACAATATTTTTCGCTTCATTTCGTTTTTCCTTATATACCTCCCTTGCTTCATCAATTTGTTGTTGTATCGTTTGTAAATGGGCTAATTTCTTGTCTCTTATTGCGTTTGAAATGTCTTTAATCCTTTATTCTTACGATATTTTCTTTTTTTGCCCTACACTTCGTTAGCTATCGTTTTTACAGCTTGTATAATATTCTCCCATTCAGTAGTCCTGATTCAATATTTCCAACTCGGACTTAAGTTTTCTTGATTTTTAATCATTTTCAGTCACAAGCATGTTGTTTAGAACCGAGCGGTCACAATAAGTGCTACCATCTATATCCGCACCTCCTATTGTTACAAAGTTTTCTAGGAGACACTGGTACAGTTCATAGTGTAGGATTTAGACGTCTAGAGAATATGTCAACATGTGACTGTATATGCCTTTTGTATTTAGCAGTACTTATTATTTTATTTACTGTCATTTAAAGAATCTTTACTTAATATTATTGTATACATGCATGATAGCTATAACAATTTTAAGATATTTGTGATACTATTATAGCCCACGGCATATTTCTTTTATGTTTTTCAAACACCATTCATAATACATAGAAGACGCAGTTTTTATTCCAGTGAAATAGATCAGAAGGATCTAAAGTTTTTTGTTTGAAACTTAACTGCATTTTGGGTGGCGTACGAGGGCATTCAGGTTATAACATCTCCTATTTTATTGCAGGACTGGGACCAGATAGGAACCCATGTTTGTTTTAATACACTTGGACTCTTTGTGAATGAGTGACAGAGATGGCAGCACTGTACAGTACATAGAACTCCAATAACAGTGACCAGAATTTAGACAGTTTTTGATATTTAAAATGGCGACGTTTTCATTGCAAGAACAGCGTGTAATCATTTGTTTTCTCCATTTTCGAGGTGTAACACCGATTGAAATTCATCGCCAGTTGAGTGAGGCATGTGGTGATGGTACCATGGATGTGTCTAATGTACGTTCCTAGGTGCGACAGTTCAATGAAGGCAGAACATCGTTTGACAACAAACCAAGACAGTTGCAGACATCGCCTCCAAAATTGACATTTCCGTGGGATCTGTGCACACAATCTTGCATGAAGATCTGAAAATGCTCAATTGGTGATTCTCCAAAACAAAGTTCTCCTCTCGCTGGATCATGTCGTCAGACCGGCTGGTTCGAGGCCGTGACAGTTTTGCTTTATCACACGATGTTCTGCCTTCATTGAACTGTTACACCCAGGATCGCACATTAGACACATCCATGCTACCATCATCTCATGCCTCACTTAACTGGCGATTAATTTCACACCACAACCACAAAAATGGAGAACACAAATGATTACACGCTGTTCTTGCAATGAACACCTATCCATTTTAAGTATAAGAAGCAGTCCTAACTCTCGTCGCTACTACTAGAGTTCTATGCACTGTACAGTGCTGCCGTCTGTCACTCATTCACAAAGAGTCCAAGTGTATTAAAAAAAAAACAGAAAAATATCTGATCCAAGTCCAAAAAAAATAGGTATTATAACTTGAACGCACCTCGTTTAATACATAAATATCTGTGTTTTATTTCCAATATCATTTTAAAATATTACCAATATTGGGATGTTACATTTCTTAAATATGTGATAGGGTTGCGAAAATAGACTAAAAGTATGCAAATTTTGAATTTAAAAGTAGAAATGCTATATTTAACAAGAGCATAATATGTTCTCATCTCTTTTTTTTTCTTTTTCCCCTTTCAGGGCTTGTTTTTTGATCTACTTCATCCACTTTTATTAGGTGTGTTTTATAATTAATTGTTTTAAAAGGGAATATTTATGGAATTATATACCCACTTCACTCCGTAATGGTAGGCCATCATCCTAGAGAACCTGAATTCGACTTTTTTTTATGTCTGCATGCAAATTTTCCGGGCAATTAACTCACCCAACGATCATCTCATTGGATTTCGGACTCTTGGTGACTAAACGTCACTTTATTTGTTTCTATATAACTGAGATGTTATAAGGGAAGCTAAGGTGTATAAGGAAGACAGGATAGAGAATTGGAATAATCATTCTACGATTTAACACCTTGCTACTAGTGAAAGTAAAACTTTTTGCAGTCACTTCTTGTAGCAAAAAGTTGGTGGCTGTTACCAAAGAACTTCATTCAAAATAAAAATACTGACACTAAAACCACTACTTTCCTTCTGTTGATGAGGAAATTTTACTTTCTCTACTGCTTTACCTAGGGGGATAGGTCAGGTAGTAGTGTCTATAGCCTGCATTTGGTAGGTCGTCGATTCCATTCCTTCTTGCTGACCCATGGGTTTTTCAGGTATGTCTCCTGGTTGCGAGTCGAATGCTGGGAAGATTAATAACATTTCCCTAATTGCCAGTCTCTCCATTTCATCTCGTTCTTAATTTCTCTTTACCTTTCATCCTGTGATTTATTTTAGGGTTCTACAACATGGCAAAGCGTTGTATTGACTTCCACTGACAAGTTCTGCATTCATTCGCTAGTTATCTTGTTTACTACTAGGGTCGTTCAAGTCAATCCGGGACATTTCTTTTTTTTTCCAGAGTTAAATAGATGCCTAGGCTGGAGGTTTTTTATGCAGTGGATAGTGGCACCTGTGTCCTTTTACTAACAGACGACGCTCATTCCCCGTGCTTCTAGATAGACCGTTATTCAAGATGGCGGACAACAGTGTGAACGTCCACACAGAACAGCCTGTGCTGATGAAGTTTTTAGTGATCGAGGGCATAAAACCAGCTGAAATTTCCAGAAAACTTCAGACTCAGTACGGTGATGAGACACTCAGTTGCAGTAATACATTTGAATGGTGCAAGCGCTTCAAAGATGGCCGTATCTAGATCACTGATGATCCTGGTCGTGATGAATCATAGCCCACGTTGATTTTCTACCCCATGGCGTCACTATCAATAGTGTGTATTCCTGTCGTGTTCTGCATAATATGCATAAGAGTTTACGGAAGGAACGCCCGGGTTTGATCACAAAGCGTGTTTCTCTTTTTGCAAAACAATGCACGACCGCACACCGCTCAACGCACATTACAAAACAATCATAGAACTCGGCTGGGAGAACTTGCTACATCTTCCCCTATAGCCTGACTTAGTGCCAAGTGATTTCCACCTGTTTGGGCCTCTGAAGGAATTCCTTGGAGGAAAACATTTCAACACTGATGATGAAGTGAAGCATGGTGTCCTACAATGGTTCCGTCGGAATTCTAAATCTTTCTATGCTGAAGCATTTCAGGCGTTAGTCAAACGTTGGGATAAACGCTGTAGCTAGAGATTATATGGAAACATAAATTCGGTTTCTACAATTTGAAATTGGTTCTTCTATTCAAAAACGTCTACTGTCTACTAACAAGTGCTTTCATGGCCTCCGAAAACATAGGAAGCCTAAGCTCAGGAAAACTATATTTGAAAAAAAGATTTTGAGGCAAATTTTTGGGCTAGTGGAGGAAAACGTGGTCTGGAGAAGAAGATATAATCATGAATTGTATAATTTACATATATAGCGAACCAAACGTTTTTAATTGCAAAAAGTTCAGAAGGTTATAGTGGGCAGGACACGTGCTGCGTGTTAATGACAGAATAATAAAGAAGATATTTAATACAGTGCCAAAAAGAACCAGGAAAGTTGGAAGACCAAGGTTAAGATGACAAGACGGGGTGATAGAGGATGCAAGGACAATTGGAATCAAGAACTGGAGGAGCACTGAATTTATCAGGAAAGTATGAGAAAAACTTCTTTGGAAGGCCCAGGCTCACAAAGGGCTTTCGTGCCAATCATGAATGAATGGATTTGTTTTACACAAAGTCCTGGATTGACTTGAACGACCTTCTTAGAAAAGTGAAACGTTAGTAAGCTGATGTACTTCCACCAGGGGCCTACTATGATAGACACGGGATTGGTCTCGAGCCAAACTTAGGACAATAAATTAGGACTTAATAAAACCAGATGATCTTCTTAACATTAATTTAGTTAATAACCTACTGTCTTCATTAGAGGTACAGGACTGTTTAACTAAAACAGTAAAGTAAGGAGATAATACATTAAACCTTAAGGTTTCAGTGTTAAGGGCATAGAACCCCGCTCCTCCATTTATAATCCGCACATGCGTACATTGCACTATTGAATATTTTACAGATATAAAAAGTGCACTCAATGCTCATAATGCAGAACTTCCCTGGAAGTTATAAGCATATAAGTAGCTTAGATTTTGAGCAATTTAAACTATGCAATGTACCAATCAGGTTTAACCAACGTTTGTTTAGAACTAAGGTCTTTTATTTAGCTATCTCGTACCATTTTTCAGAAGAAAAGTGTTCCGTTTCACTCCATTTTAAATAACAAATATCAATAGATATTAAAAACTACTTATTTTAAGTATGAAAAAGTATCCTCGCATTTCTTTATTCATCCCTCAAAAACGTATATGGAACATTTAAAACGGAATGCTTGAAAACCTAATGCGAAAATTGTGCAATGAAAAAGAAAGAAAGAAAAAAATTGCGCTGGTGTACAGAAAAACAGAAGTAAGGAATAAAATTCCCATGAGCTTAATCGGAAGAGCTAAATCGGGCTAAAATATGTTATAGGCTGGATTCGAATTAAACTGTAAAAACATATTTGTTGCACTTTGGGAGTTAAATAAATAGATAAATAAAGTTTTCCTTTAGACTAATTACACTGGGAAACAATAAAAATGTTACGGGCTTAAAAATAGTGAATGTACATGTATTGTACATTACAATGCTGAATTCAAAAATTACCATAAAATGATAGATTAGCTCTTGTTTTGAAGATAATGTGACGTTTCATTTTTTAGAGTGAAGATTTTAAATTTGGGGGAATTAGAGAGAAATTTTGAAAATTAAGTGATGCAAAAGTTAAGGAAGGCATTTTGTCGGACTACAAATAAGAGAACTTGTAAAGGATCCTGCATTTGACCAAGTTTTGAAGGGGAAAGAAAAGGAAGCTTGGGATGCCTTCAAGGGCATGGATTTTTAGGCAACAAAAGAGATTACAACTACAAGCATTTGGTGACAGTGCTACTGCAAAAATACCGTAACCTTGGATGCAACATGTCCCTTAAGATCCATTTTCTCCACTCCCACCTAGAATTTTCCCCTCCTAGTTGTGGAGCTGTTAGTGATGAACATGGGGAGAGATTCCATCAGGACATTTCTGTTATGGAACAAAGATACCAGGGCCGTTGGAATGAAGTAATGCTTGCGGATTACTGTTGGTCTTTGTATAGGGATTCTGCGGAACTCTATCACAAGAGGCAAGCTAAAAGACGAAGAAGTCAGTAGGCCACCACATGATTCTCTTCAGACACGACTATCTGCGAAGTATTTTTCCAGCAATTTAGAACTCTTAGCGTGTAATTATCAGTTAAAAATCAAATGAACTTTCATTATTGTTAGCATGTATGTAATTAAAATGTATCTTTTTCTCTCAATCCTTAATATGTAATACTTCCACCTTGTGTATATCATAGAAACTAGAGATAATAAACATTTTTCATTGTCATATTTGTTTTTCTGAACCCAAAATTAGTAGGAATTGCCTCATGAAGTGCTCGAAACATTCAAAAATTAGTTTTTTGTCGCCCAGTGTAATTTGTTAATTGGTACATTTATTTACACAAATCTTACCAACAAAACCTGGAGCGAATCTTATCTAATATAGGTTCTTGAATTTATTACTGTTATAAAAGTATTTAGACAATTATTTTGTGCGGCGCGAACTTAAGAACCTGATTCATTCCTTTTATCTATTGCTTCTATATTTGAGGGTACCTGACTAAAACACACATTTGGAAAAACAATAAAATAGGTGTTTCTCTAATTGAGAAGCTCCTCCAGTGGAGCTTGGTAAAGTATTACTGCACATTTCTTCTACTTTAATTTTCACTAATATACTACCAATGGTGTTAAGGGGTTCTTATTCCTCTGTCCCTCATGGTCGAGTTGAGGCACTGAACTCTGGATCGGAAAGAGAACACAGGATGGGGATCAGCCCAATGCGTGGTGTGGGAGTGAGAGAAGTGGGTGATTGAATGAGGGCGAAATAAATTATAGGATATATGATACTGGAGAGATTGCTGGAGTGATGGCGGGGAAAATCGGAGATTCCGGAGGAAACCCGCGCTGTCACCGTATTGTCCACAGAAATCTCGTATGCGGTCGCTGGGGATCGAGCCCGGATCGCCTAGGTGAGAGTCAAGTGGTCTAAAAGCTGGCCACAGTGCGGCCTCGATTTTCTTATGTTTTCATCAAAATTTCTTCTCATGTACGAAGGTTACGCATCGGCTGCACTAAGTATCACAATGGTGTCTCCCTTTGTCGTAATGGCGAGAATGACTTTATTTTCTTCGACATTCTTCTCGTTGGTAACATTTTATTACTTCTTTAACTACATTAATTTTCAAATTGTTATTAAATATTTTCACTCCCTCCCTCCTCCCTTCCTTTCTTCATCCCCCCTCCCTTCCTCCCTTCCTTCCTTTCCTTCCCTTCCTTCCCTTCCCTTTCTTACCTTCCCTTCCTTCCCTTCCCTCCCATCCTTCCTTCCTTCTTAAGATTCTATAGTGCGATCCATTTAAACCTGAACCATTTCAATAGGCCATAACTTTTGAACCAATACTAGAACACACGTGCAACTTTGGGAGAATGAGATGACTTTACAATATTTACATCTCGGAGAAAATGTTTGAATTGTCCTCCACCAGCATCTATGGATCGTTGGTCCCATTTTCTTTGATATGACTGTAGACACTGAAGTTTATATGGGTATCTTCAGCATATTTCTGGAGCAGCTGAATGGTATTGAATTGAGAGAAGGTTATTTCCAGCAAGATGGAGCAACCTACCATACATCTAATGACACAATGGAACGTGTAACCAGTTTCTTTGATAATCGAATAATCTCAAAAGGTCTGTGGCCCTCCAGATCCCCTGACCTAACCTCACCGGATTATTTCTTGTGGGGGTATCTTAAAATAGTGTACAGGTATAGGCCACGGACAATTTATATTCTCAAGGAATCCATTCGAAACAAAATAAGTAACATTGGCGAGGATACTGTCCGTAAAACTTCAGAGAATATGGTGAGACGAATGCAAACATGTATAGATGCTGGTGGAGGACACTACCAACAGTTTCTCTGAGATATAAATAGTGTAATGTAATCTCCCAATTGTGTATTATATTCTCCCAAAGTTGCACATGTGTCCTATTATTGTTTAAAAAGTTATGGCCTATTGAAATGGTTCAAGTTTATATGGATCTCATTATGTTTGTCATATTATCTTATTATATTTTTCTATTTAATAAAATTGCAATTGTATTACCTTACATTTGTGTCTATTTTTCTTTAGCACTTTTCTTGAAATGATAGCGTATAGGTAAATGTGTGACTTTTCAAAATATCGTAGCGTCACCAACATTTCTGAATAATTTATTATTAAATTAATCTGATATTTTAACTTATTTTTCGAATTAATTCCTCCTTTAGTTTAAAGGAGATAGAAAATGTAAATAAAAATAGTGAGCTTATTAAACGTTTCTCTTAATATAACCTGCAGCACCTCTCTTTGGGTATTTTAAAATCTTTGGGGTGCTGGAGTCAAGTGGGGCAGTAATCGAGATACACTGAACACCACATACAAAACATTCACCAAGCCAATACTTCTTTATAATGCACAGGTAATAATTACAGCAAACAGTTCTAACATAAATCACCTAGAAGTATGCCACAATCAGGCCCTGCGACTAATAACCGGTGCAGCAAAATCAACTCCAATAACGGCAATGCAAGCCTTAACTCGGAACTATCCAATACATCTATCTAACTTTAGAGGAGCAGGCGCTAATACAACATGAAAAAATGTTGCGGTTAAAAACAACAAAATGGGAGAAAAAATTACTACAACCAATCAAGATGAAAACACAAACAAGTTTCCTACACAAAGTTATGGAATTAAAAACAGATGTGAATCTTCCTAATTCTAAAGAAAACATTTTAATCAAAGAAGACCCACTGACTTTTGAACCAATTAATATTCAATTAGATTTAGAACAAATAGTTACAAAATCTGAAACTTCCAAACCTTTATTAAAAGCACTAGCATTAGAAACTGTGAACAATAGATACCCACCTGAAGAATGGTTACTTATCTACACAGATGGATCTAACTTGGACTAAAACTCAGGAGCAGGAATTAACTGTGCACTGTTCTCATTCTATCAACCAGCAGGATACCACACAACAAATTTTTATGCAAAAGTAACGGCTATTCATATTTCACTCCAACACCTTCTATACAGAATATATAAGTTCAAAAATGCTGTCATACTTTTTGATTCTAAAGCAGCATTACGTGCAATAAGTTCATATAATATGAGGTCAATTCAAGTTAAAGAAGGTCACGAAATGATCCAAAATTTTCAAAAACTACTGAAAAGAATTATATTACAGTGGATACCTGCACATTGTGGAATTGCTGGAAATGAATCAGCTGAATTTCTTGCAAAAAAGGGTGCACATTTAATTCAGAGCAAAAGTAAAAACCGACACTTTACATCCATAAAAATATTAATCAAAACCAAATATAAAAACAAACAAAATCAATCAATATCTAACTAAGCCAAAGATAAAAAAATGGAACATTTTAATTAAAAATCCAGAAATTATTCCAGAAATCTCACGTAAAGCTGCAGTAGCAAATTTTAGATTACTTACGGAACATGATTATTTGGCCAAAAATTACACAGAATAGGAATTTGTACAAGTCCAAATTGTCCTCTGTGCAACAAAGAAGAGGAAATGACTGAAGAACATCTTTTAACCTGTGCCGGACCCACTACACAGAAATATTGGAGAGCAAGAGAGCTAATGGCCTCATTGCCAAAGTCAAGGATTTGAAAACAACAACAAATCTTTGGGGCAAACATTAAGTGTTATAGAATTTCAAAATCTTCAAATTTTACAAACTCCGAAGAACTAGAATAGTAAGATTGCAAGCCATTGACCTCAATGTTATACAATAGATAAGGCACACCAAAGTACAAACAGCTTCAGACAGCGACAAAGGAAAATAGCCATGCAGATTAGATAATACCTAAAGCAAGTCTAGTAAAGAATAGTATTACCTAACAATATGTGAATATTATCTCCTCGCTGTTATACAAATAAAGACAGTAGTGGGTTGCGAAACCGTTCCCATCGGTGCCTTAAAGTGCATGCGATACAAAATGCCTCAGTGGTAAAAGAAAGTAAAGCGCTGGCACAGCCATTCAGTGAGAATATTTGACTTAGTTATTAAAGCAAAACTGTCTCTCACTTATAATTTTATTAAATCCAACAATATTTACAATTCCTAGCGCTGATACAAAGAAAGAGGAGTTATTTGCCAAGTTGCACTTATGGTTTGGTTTCATTTAACCGATTAGATCGGATGATGATTGAAATAGATGAAATGATGCTCAAATAAGGTCAGGTTTCATAGAATTAGTTACTCAACATTCATATTTTAGGACAAGGGAAAATCCTAGAAGAAAAACTTACCCAGAAAACTCAAATAAACCAAGGCAGACGCGCTAACCCCACATCATGGAGCTGGACCATTTGTAGAATTGTTGGATTGCTCGTTCTTTCTTTAAACCTCTTACATTATGTATTTATTCATATTTAAGCTTTACATTCAAGGGCAAGGAAAACGGGACAACACGATGAGGTGTCCACAATTAACCAGTTCTACTTTTCTACCGTTAAACCACTTTATCAATGTGCAGTCATGTAAAGTACTTTTGTTTGTTTGTTGTTGTAGTTCACTTTTATTTGTTCTAAGTCGTTTGGCATATCAAGACTATACATTATTGAAAATAAATAGATTTCTTAGATTAAAGTACAGCTTTAACTTATACAGAATTAAACAAGATTATCCAAAGCACAATATAATTTCAGAGTAAGTTTCACACTTTTGAGAAAGAGCAGATCTTATTTGAATTTTGATGGAACGTTCAGTGTTCTAGATAGATTTTCAGTTATATCAAATAGCCATCCTTCTATAGCAGCGATGCTTAACTTTATACGAAAGTGGGGAGGATGAATTTACCTCCACCTAGTGTTCACCGAGTTATGAGGCCTTCATGAGACTCAGAAATGAACTAGTGTAATGTTTAGTTCCTGAGCGAGTGATGAGGGCATCCTTCGTCCGCAAACCAAAGTTTGGATAGACTGACAAAGTGACGTCATTAACTTATGAGAGAAAACGTTGGCCACCATTATTCTGCAGCACACCGCCTGCAGTCTGTAAACAATATTTTTAATAACAAGTTGTGGTTGCAGACATTAGTCTTTGGTGAAGATGCATGAGTTGGTTAGTCCAAGTAATAATTACTTGTTCTTTCCTCCTTAGGGTGCGTATAGGTCAAGGATCACTCTTGACTTTCCTTATCGTGTGCAGCTTTTCTGGCGGTTTTTGGCTCCAAATCTGGTTTTGCTTTGAAATAAGTTGCCTGAAGAGTATTTTATGACGTCAGGATATGTTGGTGAATGTTCTTTAAGTCGTTTCTCACACTTGAGACGGAATCCAATTTCATGGATGTCCTTAGTGTTCTTGCCCGGTCTTACTACAAAGTTATTTCAAGCGGTGACAATATTGATGAATGAAATAAAGGGAAACTATCATTGTGAAAGTATGCGTTCCAGATATAAGTTAGGTTACCTTCCCCGGGTGTGCCAATTATGAGAACTTAAGAAAACCTACAAGTATCAATTATGGGGAATGAATGGTATCAGCCATTTTAATCTTTACTTTGATCAGAAACAAGAATACATGAATAAAAATAATAAAATGTACTGCTTCCAATTTTAGTTAGTTATCCATACATATAAGTAATATTTTAAGTGGATGCTTTTTTGAACCCATCAGAGAGTTCTGGAAACTTGTTAATTTATTATTGTGCATTTGTGTTCTATATTAAGTGTTATACAAAAAAAATATACTAAAATGTTCATTTTTATGATTCAAAGTTTACTTTTGAACATTGTTGAGAATGACAAATATGTAAATGAAAATTAGCAAAGTGCGCAAAGTTTCCGCAATCATGGTATAACTATTATTTATTTAATTACTTCATGTTAAACTTATTTAACAATCAACTATATATGAATTATACAGATGAGGAACCACGAATGGAATAAAAGGAAGTTGACTGTATTTTGGGCCTAAGCTAGAACTACAAAACTACCCGAAGTACCTCCGGTTTATAATAATAATAATTTTGAATTTCTTTCATAAAATGCGTAATAATTGAAGCAAAATAAATGACAGAAAAGGAGAACTAAATACCAACCATCTCAGTAAAAAGTGCCATTTCATACACTTTCTGACAAATGCTTACCTACTACTGAATTAAGTATTCTCGGGATTACGCTTATTCGTTTTTTTATATATGTAGAAGGTATAGGACTATATTAGCTATAAAACACTGAAATCCAATTTGCAAGTTCATCATCATGCAAGATATTCATTACAGCACCACTCTATTCGAATATTTCTTTCACACCTTTTACGTACATCAACTGCTTCTGTTGGTAGTACTGTGAGTCTCTACATCCGGTGTCGTAGTCAGGAAGTTAAAACTGTCTGCTAGCGCTGCTAGGCGTGGCTTCCGTATCCAACACTGTGTTGCCAGTTTAATTTTGTTTGGACAACGTGGCTTCAGTTGCTTGCGCTGGTGAAGTATCTTTTCTATTGTGTGCGTGCGTGAATTCAGATTTTTAATGTCTGTAAGTCCTATTATTATCGCTATAATAATATGGCTATAGGTTTGTGAAATATGTAAATGCATGAAATATTTAAAATGTGTATGTTCCTGTGCCTGAAATTCCCGCTAAAGAAGTGGCAACAACCCGCTTCTCCCTCTCGACAAATGTCAGAGACGGAGAACGGCCGGTCAAGCTGTACCTGAGCAGATTCAGCTCCAGCCTCCCTCCTGTATAACCCGGACCCTACTCGCTTTCTTCTGGTGGTCTTACTACACTTAATACATCGCGCAAAGTTAATATCTCAGAACAGTTAACCGGACCAGTTTTGAAAAAAAAAAAAAATCCTGAGCGAAGTATTGAAGATTTGTTTTACAGACGATAAATTGCTATTCTTAGTAGGTACATTATTCGAATTCTCTTGTCAGCGGCCAAATTCATTGTACTCGCCTCACCTGCTTGGAACCAGGTTGGAACACAAACTTTGATAAAGTCATGAAAAAACTTGTGGCCTGGTGTGTGTAACTTGCCACAAAACAAGACTGAAGAAGAAGAAAAAGTAAGTGTGGAAGAATATTTTATAGACATTAAAAAAATATGGATGGCTGTTCCGATGTTGATGAAGACATTGACAACGTCGGAGGTTATAAACCGATTATAGACGAAGACATTATTGCATCACGTTGTGTTACTGAAAATGAAAGATATTCAGATTCTGACAGTGTTGATGAACCAGCTGTGGTTATGACCCACGCACAAGCAAGTGGATTAAAAACTCTATCAAAAACATTTCGTGATGTATGGCAGCCCGGGATGAGTTGACGATGTTAAGAGTTAACGATTTTTAATTAATTGATTTTTAAAGTAAGTTCGTTTTCTTTGCATGCACTGTTACACAGTTTTGCCACTTCTCTAGAGATAAAACCTATAACTCAGGCTAGAGATAAGATGGAAGAGATGCGTATCCCTTTGCTCAAGAATGAGTATAAATACAATAAGCTGTCATAGAAATCACTACAAAGCAAAACGGAATTGGCTACATGACAACTGCCATGTAAACCTGTTGCATTGTGCTACTGTGAAGAATGTGAAAGCCTTGAGCGTGGGTGAGCTGTTTCATGTTAACCAACTTCAGTTTCATAAGCAATCAAAGTCGTAGAATTCTCTAGAGCAAGGACAAATGGTATCAGGAAATCCTCTTAGGAGCTGGGTATCCTTAGTACCTACCTCCTTTTCATGGTGCGGTGCTAAACCATCCACGACAAAGTGAGGTCGTCCAGAAAAAATGAAGCAAACGTAATTGAGAAAGTGCCCTTCACAGATAAAGCTTGTAGTCCTTGAACAGAAGAAAATTCTGGAGTAATATTGATGTTTTTAATCATTTATCAAACAGTTCTGCTTCATCTTTCTGATTGTTACCAAAATAAACTTGATGATCCAAGCTCCTATTAATATGCTCTACATGGTCTACTGTCGCTGTAGTATAACATAGAATAGTTAAACTAATTTATCATGTTACATATGCAGTACCTTTAAGTTAGATTGCCCGCCTCGGTAGCGTAGATGGCAGCGTGTCTGCCTCACGTTCAAGAGGTCCCGAGTTCGAATCTCGGTCAGGGTGAGTTACCTGGATAAGGTTTTTCCGGGGGTTTCCCTTATCCTTACAGACGAATCTCGGGTAGCTCTAAGCTCCATGGTCCCTGGACACATTTGAGCGTCATTTCACCTATTTCATTCATCGTCCGATATGGCAACGTTGGAGGACGTAAAACTAAACAAAAATAAAATAAATGTTAGATTGCCTTATTACAGCCACTTTAATATACGAATCATGTTTTTTAAGTCACTACTGTTTTGCGATTCCACCGCTGCAGCACTATGGTCGGCGTTCCACGCATGCGCACTGGTTACCTACATCTCTTGTCTAGGCACTGACGCCATTACAGTCCGATTTTTCATTGTATACGTTAGTTACTGAGAGTTTAAGATGCCTCCGACAATCGTGAGTCCCGCCGATTGTGAAGTGCGGGCTCTTATACGTTTTCTCAGTGCTAAAGGCGTAAAACCGATCGATATTCATTGTGAGATCTGTGAAGTTTACGGACAAAACATTATGAGTGATGGAATGGTAAGGAAATGGGTGAGAGCATTTAAAGATGGCCGCACAAATGTGCATGATGAAGAACGGAGTAGGCGTCCTTCGGTCGTTACTGAAGATTTGGTGCAGAAAGTGGACGAAAAGGTGAGAGAAAACAGACGCTTTACAAATTCATCATTGTGCGGCTATTTTCCTCAATTATCTCGTAGTGTTTTGTATCGCATTGTGACCGAGAACTTGAAGTACCGGAAATTGTGACGGATTTGCACAAAACCCAACATTTAGGCAGTGCATTGACATTCCTTGAGCGGTACCACAATGAAGGTGAAGATTTTTAGACCAAATTGTTAATGGTGACGAAACATGGGTGGCCTACGTCACACCAGAATCGAAACAATCCATGGAATGGCGACATTCATCATCACCCAGAAAAGTGAAGTTTAAGCAAACAATTTCTGCCCGGAAAATGATATTCACAGTTTTTGGGACAGAAAAGGAATATTGCTAGTGGAGTTTCTGCCTCGTAATGAGACAATCAATGCAGCGTCTTATTGTGAGACATTGAACAATCTGCGCCGTGCAATCCAGAATAAAAGACGTGGCCAGTTGAGTAAGGGTATCGTTTTGCTGCATGACAATGCCCGTCCACATGTGGCTAATCGGACCAAAGATCTCATCAAATCTTTTCAATGGGAAACTCTAGATCATCCTCCATACAACCCTAATCTGGCTCCCAGCGACTACCATTTGTTCCTGCACTTGAAGAAACATCTGGGCGGTCAGCGTCTTCAAGACGATAACGAAGTCAAAACAGTTGTGATACAGTTGTTAACACGTCAAGCGGCAGAATTTTATGAGGAGGGTATTCAGAAACTGGTACCACGTTATGACAGGTGCCTCAATATTCACGGAAATTATGTAGAAAAGTAGATTAAGGTACAGGCTTTCATGTAAAAATAAAATTATTGCGATATCTATGCACATCTTTTTTTAATTCCAAAACGGTACTGACTTAAAAAACATGCCTGGTATATCAATTGAGACAACTCTTATTTATTGAATGTGTTATCACCACCCCTCTTGTGTAATAGGTAACTATTAATCTCGATAAGTCTTAGCAATGCAGTTACTTTGTTATCGGTCTTCTATTATTAATACTAAGTTTATAGGTATTCGGCTTCTTCTTCCTAAGTATATATCTCGCGCAAGTTACATGGATATTTTTGTTAAACCACTTTTGGAACAGTTAGGAACATATATTTTGGATAGCCCCATAGCTCAGTCAGTAGAGCAACTTCCTGCCGTGCTAGGGGTCCCGGTGGTGAGGTTCGGGATTTTTTTTTTTTCCGACCAAGATAATTCCTCATCTTCCCCAGAGTCTGGAAGTATGAATGAGAGTGCGAATATGTGCGTGATCTAATGATTAAAACCCAACAAATGCCAGTTAACACCTTCGATATGTTCCAAAGGACAACGGCCGCCGATATGACCACTGCAGTTTAAGGAGGGGTATAAATGGAACAAATAAAAAAAACACATTTTCCGCGAAATTTCGACATGAACTTTAGGTAGAAGACAATTCTCAGATAGAATGAGTTATTATCTTGCTGCTCAAAACGTTACCATGGCTTTATCTTTGTTAAAAGAAACTCCTCGGATAACGCACTGATTATTCTCGTAAGAGGGGAACTGCAACGCTTCTGAGACCTCTGCTAAGCACCAAAGAACACATCACTTCAGCCAATGGAAGACGCAGGAATCACAAATGACAGATGTTAGGTCCACGTGGAGTAATCAGTGCGTTACCTGAGAGGTATCTGTTAACAAAGATAAAGTCAGGGTAACCATTAGAGCAGCTCAATAACGCCTCGTTAAGGTTTTTTTTCGGAGCTTTTCCTCATCCTGAAGCATGAATATGGGCATATATGAGCTCTGTGGGCTGCGGGCTCATTTAAATATATCTCATCCATTCATTTCATCACTCGATATGATCTAAGCGTTTAAAGGACTTTAAAGCTTACATAGTAGAACTGAAAGTAGATATTAAATATTTTGGGAACATGTTCATAAGAAAAAGCAAGGAGTAACACGAGTTCTATTTTTGGTGAGAAATTACCTTATGATTGACGTTTCTGCTGTCATAAGACAGTAAAATCTTGAATACAGTATAATATTTAGGATTATTAACCCATTACATAATCACTTCACTAAATAATATGCTGGAAAAAAATGGATCACATCAGTTGTTGCGTATGAAATACTTGTAAATTTCCACTGAACCCGTAGCCCTTGTTTCTTACTTAATGACTGGCCAACGATTTTACGAGCCCCTGTCCGTTGTTAACACACTGCACAAGTGTTAAGGAATTTCTTTATGACCGTAATCAAGTGAAAATGCTAAGTGAGAGGTTCACATCTCAAGTTTAATTTGTTCTCCAACTTGTAAAAGTAGTTGGTTACATTTTAATTTCATATCTGGAGGATATTATAGTCTTTTAAGATGGAAGAAGACTTATTCTAACAAGCATAGGGTATGTACTTATCCAAGAACTTTTATTACTGATATCCGGCACAATGCAGGTCTTCATATTCGTGACTAGAGGAAGTAAAATTTTGCATATATTGTTTTAAAAATTAAATGTCCCCTTCTGCTATTTACACGTCTACCAGAAATTCAGATGAAACTACAATAGAGAATTTCTGCTATAATCTTCCCTCTAGTAATATCCAAGACAGTTTTTATTTTATTCAGGGAAGATAATTCGAGTGAAGTGGTGGCAGATTGCTTTATGAATAAAACGTTATAAATTAGGCGTATGAATTTTCTCTGCTAAGCAATAAGAGAAAGGTGCATTCCACCCTAAACAAATACATGTTACAAAAAATGTGTTTTGAAAGGCCTGAATTTAAGAATTTTCTATAAAACGCCAGTATGTGTAGGTGGGTGGGCGAGAAAGAAAGCAGCATAACTCAGAATGGAAAACCTGTACAAAGCCAAACTTTCTTTATTTCTTCAAAAACATCTTTAATGAGTTTAATTAAATAAACATACAGATATATAATATATTTACACGACAAATGTAATGCTTCTATATCTTCAATTCTCTTGTAGGTTCTATTCATTGTAAAGGAAATTCGCACAACATATTCACTTAGTTTGTGTAATTTTTTACTAAGAGGTTTATGAAATGTTAATAAATTATTCCTAGTGTTTTGGTTTAGTTAAACGTAAGGATACACACTCCGCAGTGATTCGGAAAACTGGAAGAAAATCGCACGTAGACCCTTCGACTCTAAAACAGATGACGATAAAGGATATGATGGGTACAGGAGATAGTCAAGAAAGTTGTGACAGGGAGGAACAATTCCCACAGACACAAAGAAAACTTGAAAGACTCATGACCAGAATAGTTTGTCGCTGGAAATCGAACCCTAGATTTTACGAATGAGAGCCTCACACTTCACCGTATTGCCATCTTGCTGGATTTGTTATAAACAGAGGTGTTTTGTGAAATATCTAATGCAGATCCAAGATATTCTACTAAGTTTACTTGATGTTTTAACAAAAATCCATTTTCCAAGAGCAAGTTATTTTCCCCAGAAGCTCATTAATATATTTGTGGAGTTTCATATTTTTCTTAAGTCCAGTTCTGTTAAAATCATATGCAGAATGTTGTAAACTTTCCTCTGAGAGTATAATCATATGAAAAAAATAATTAAAACTGTAAATTTCTATTGACTGGTAAGGGTATGGACACAAGACAATTTTTTTCATTCTTTGAGCAATACAAAGCATGCAGAATCAGATAAGATTTTGAACATACACTCTTGAATTTCTCACCAATTCGTTAATTTAGTGTCACAAATTTATGTTTAAAACATTTTATCATAGCTTTAAATCTTTAATTTTGCTTTGAACATCTGTTCTCAATGCATGTTATGGGCTGTATTACAAATATGCATTTAAACATGGACAAGACCTTGTTATTCAGTGATTATCATACTTTTGGATGCTTTAATTACTATCCTAAAATCAAAGTTTGATTGGTTGTACCTAAGCCGTTCTTAAGTACTTGTTGTAGATATTGTATTTACGTCATATACTTAACACAAGTTTATATTAATAAATGGTTATACCCAGTCCAGTAACAGGGTGACACAGGCAGGTACGGTGTTGGGCAGATTCAACAAACTTTGACCTCCAGCATGTTCACTGTTCCGGTACGCTGCTCTTTTCGGCTTCGATTTGATTTTGTTTTGGAGTAACCATTTCTGTCTGTACCATTGGTTGGGAATTTCCTTCTTTTCTCTATTCTACACCATTCTTCTCGGAATGTCTTTTCCTTTGACTTGTATCTAATTTTCTTTTGCGAACCCCAATCTCGAATCCACTAACGTCGGTGCTTGCATTTATAAGCTGCCTTTATAACATTCATTGTCATGTCATCAGAATGCCATAGATTTCACTTGTTACTTTTTCTTTTTCGTAAGGCTATGGGTCATCAAAAATATAAATCGAAAGACTGTCTTTTATATCCTTATAGAGTTTAAAACAATACGTTCACGTGATTTTAATAAATCCCCAAAACGAATGAACCTCTTACGGTTTTCTAAAAAAAGGTTAACATTGGCTTTTTTATGGAGAGACAGTTTGCTATTCCTATGTTTGTATAGGAAATCATGCTAATACTGCAAATATTTCACACGGATGTGCTTTGAGCAAACAGTATTGGTAAGTTGTCCCATATGCATTGCGCAGTTCATATATTTTTTTTCGAAATTAGAATTTTTTCTACAAATACTCTATTTTCTTTGGGGATTTTGAACTTAAAATCAATTAAATTTTGTAAAGTGAATTGCTTATAGAATTTCGCAAATTTTAAGGCAAAAGTTTCATAAGTTAAGTAGAATAGGTAATTTTGGGTAATTTCTATTAAAAATTAAAAGAATAAAAATATATTTGACAGATAACTACAGCTCAACAGATCAAAAAATCTTTATCTAGTTTATTACCAAAATTTCAGTAATAAGACGTAAATTCCAAACCAGTAACCATGCATAATTTTATGCATGGAATATAACGTGAGCGTCTAGCACAACGAAAATTCTAAAACAATTTTATTTTAATGTATTCCACATCTATCCGTTCCTCTAAAACTTTGTGTCTTCTGGTTTCCTATTTGACCAAGGCAGAGTTAAACAAAACTGATCAGATAAAAGAAAATTTAAGAGAAATCTTCCAAGTTATCCTTTTTACTTCACACGCCATATCATAGATTGATATCTTAATAGTCAATCTCGAGAAAATTAAACATTTTTCTCACGTAAAATATAACTATAAGTAGTCGGGGGTTTTCTTAAAATTTATCCTACGAGACCTGAACTTAAACGTTTGGTACTCATCAAACATATTGTTTCTTAATTAAACTGCTCAAGCGCGCACATACAGACACGCACATCGACACCTTTGGAGTACTTCCAAGAAAATATCGACATAGAACTTTTGGTTCCAATAGAATAATTCTTCTTTCCAAACTAAGCACGTACTATAGGGAGTAAAAACTATGCCTAATTAGAACAATAGAGACAGTTATTTTGAATTCAAAATCCTAAAGAGAAAAATTAGTATTGTTAGTGTGTTTTATGATGAAATTTAAAATTATTTTAAATAATATTTAAGTATTAATGTTTAGGTTAAGTTTAGAAAGTGAAATTATATAGTTAAAAATAAAAATGCGTTCGTGTTGGTCGCTACGTATGACGTAATCAACAAGAAATGTTAGTTACCATGGTGAAGGAAAAATCATCTTCCTCTGTAAAGGAACATGTAATTGTAAGCCTGAAATATGCAGAAGATGGACGTAAAGAAACATGATCAAAAGCGCCGGCCTATCCAGCGCTCGGGTACAGTGACGTTCAACCAATCACGTACTTCGTTATGCCAATGAGGTGAAGCATCATCTTGCTGGAAAATGAAGTTCTCTGGCTCTTTTTCTTCCAACTGAGATAAGAGCCATTGTTGAAATATGCAGAAGATGGACGTAAAGACACATTATTTAAAGCGCTGGCCTATCCAGCGCTCGGGTACAGTGACGTTCAATCACGCACTTCGTTATGCCAGTGAGGGGGCGCACCATCTTGCTGGAAAATGTTCTCTGGCTCTTTTTCTTCCAACTGAGATAAGAGCCATTGTTGAAATATGCAGAAGATGGACGTAAAGAAACATGATTAAAAGCGCTGGTCTATCCAGCGCTCGGATACAGTGACCTTCAACCAGTCGCGTACTTCGTTATGCCAGTGAGGTGGCGCACCATCTTGCTGGAAAATGAAGTTCTCTGGTGCTTTTTCTTCCAACTGAGTTAAGATCCATTGCTGAAATATGCAGAAGATGGACGTAAAGAAACTTGATTAAAAGCGCTGGCCTATCCAGCACTCGAGTTCAGTGACGTACAACCAATCACGTACTTCGTTATGCCAGTGAGGTGGCGCATCGTATTGCTGGAAAATGAAGTTCTCTGGCTCTTTTTCTTCCAACTGAGTTAAGATCCATTGCTGAAATATGCAGAAGATGGACGTAAAGAAACATGATTAAAAGCGCTGGCCTATCCAGCGCTCGAGTACAGTGACGTACAACCAATCACGTACTTCGTTATGCCAGTGAGGTGGCGCACCATCTTGCTGGAAAATGTAGTTCCTTGGCTCTTTTTCTTCCAACTGAGATAAGAGCCATTGTTGAAATATGCAGAAGATGGACGTAAAGAAACATGATTAAAAGCGCTGGCCTATCCAGCGCTCGGATACAGTGACCTTCAACCAATCGCGTACTTGGTTATGCCAGTGAGGTGGCGCACCATCTTGCTGGAAAATGAAGTTCCTTGGCTCTTTTTCTTCCAACTGAGAGAAGAGCCATTGCTCTAGTGTATCAAGGTAAGAAGTGCCTGTTAAAATAGGTTCAGCATAAAAGAAAGGTCCATAAATTTTTCGCCGGGATATGATAAAATACGACACTGTTGGCGTTAGAGCCTGTAATAACTGTAAACGGTAAAGACATAGCCGTAAGCGTTATCTTACAACTTTCCAAACATCAATACAGGAACTTGTAATTCACTACTAGCCTTCCGGACTGATTTCTTTGAGCTACGAGTGAACGACTCTCTCACTCGCTCAACAGTCTCTTCACTTACTCTTGGTCATCCCGTGCTGTTTCCTTTACAAGGACATCCGGTATCCTCAAACTGATGACACCATCTACGAATGTTATTATCACTAAGAGGATCACAACCGAACTTAATGTGGAACGCACGTCGCACATTAACTACAGATTCGGTCTTTGCAAACTGCAAAACACAAAACGCTTTCTGTTTACTAGTCACCATCTTTGCTAATATCACTGTTTCCTGGATTGCGGCAGAAACATTGCACGCACATGCGCACTGGTGTCAACAAATAAAAACTGAGTTGCTTTTTCATTTGACATATCATTTATAACTAAGTTTAATGTAATAAATATTATAAAGAGTTAAATCCCCGATAATAATTTATATACACCCTGCATTATCTTTTTGATTATCCATTACCTCGTAGATGGCTTAGTCCGATGTTCAATTTTTCTTTAGTTATCTGACAAGCAAGAAACAAACATATGACATCTACAATGTACAGAAGTATATTTTATTATTCTATAGGTAGTTTCATTGCATAATATTAACGGTACAAGTCGATTTTTTCTTAGGTAAGATAAAATTACCTACGGAACAAGTGAGGTTTCAGGTTTATTATGCTCTTGAAATTTAAGCCCTCGAGGCGCGAACGCCTCGGGCGTTAAATATTTTCACTCGCTATAAACATCAACTTACTTGGCAAGTCCCATAAATAACTAACTTGAACCACTTACTTGAAATACTTCAACTGCCCTGTTCTCAGATGACTAAGTGAGTTTTACTGCAACTGATGTTTTACAGAAATTACTATAACAAAGATAAAAATTTGGAAAATATTACCTTGGAATTTTTATAAAACAGTCACATATCAATCATGTTTTGAGAGCTCATACGTTTAGGACGTGAGTAAAGTAGAACAAGAATTTAAATTCCCATAAAAATTAGACATTTAATTAGCTTTGTACAACATTAAAAGGCACACCAGAATACTCCGTATTTTGAAAAACTAGAAAGTTCTGGGACCTCTACCTCTGTTGTGGATTTTGAACTATGTCAGGCAGTTGGAAAGCATCAGAAACGTAATGAAAAGCGATTTCTGAGATGTGTGACAGTTCAGGACAAGCAATTAGTATAGGTAAATAAGTGTGTGAAATTTCGGAAAAAATAATGAAAAGATCTATAGTTCCACACTCGCAAAGCTTTCTGTATCTACTGTCATTTTAAAGAGATCCCATTTGAGAATTAGAGTATATATATTGTCACCCGATCGTCGGAGTAGCGATAAGCTAGTGGGGGAGTGAAAGAGACAGATAGCGTCCAAGCCACACACGGAGCGGAAGAGCGCTTGTTACCTGCCGAGAGAGAAAGAGCCTGAGAGATGTCTGGACAGTTCCTTCTCCTTCACATGCCGTCACGAAAGACCGTGTTCGGTAACTAACTCATAACTGATAATCAGATAGCTCAATGGTGCAGCGGAGCTGCTAGTGAGTGAATGGAGTTGTCAATTGACATTTGAACCGAACCGAGTTGCAAGTTGAGAACTGTTAATTGTGTGGCGATTTGAAAATGAAATCTTTTGTTTGTTTACGTGTGGTGAAGCAACGAAGGGCTGTGTTTGTTACGTAATTCTACTGCTGCAAAGGGCTGTACAAAACGTCTGTTTACTTGAAACGTAGAGCAGTTTGAATTTCTGCAAACTAGACTTCAAATTTTACAAACCCACAAACTAATAAACAATGCCTTACGATGCAATCAGACACAATTTTCTGCAACACTATTTCTGAACAGCTGATGTCATTAGAGAAGTTCACACCCACATAACGGGCTTTCCTTTTTCTTCAGACAACCTTCGTGCATCCGATATAATTTCTAGATTAAATATATGAATATTCACATAATATTGTGATATGTAACCCTTTAATCGATATTATGATCTTTTCAATATAAAGATTTCTTGGCATAACTTCATCTCGCAGCGCAAAATTTGCTAAATTTAAATGAGGTATATGATGTTTACAATATTTTTATTGTACTTTTCACAGATAAAAATGTAGCATTTTCTTAAAATATCCTTTAAATGGGGAGTCAGGAGATCCCAGAACGTGTATAATATGGTAGAACCGATAGCTGGAATATTTTAAATTAAATACAATGCTTCATCCAGTTACAATTGGTAAGCGGCTAGTCACATGCCAATTTTTTACTACTATAATTTCTTTTTGTTTGTTTAATAAACTGTTATTATAAAAAGTTACTTCTCAATCTTCTTCATGTTAAGATAAATGTTTGCAGAAGTTCTGTTATTATATACCTCGCATTAGTGAAATCTTTTCGTGCTGACATAAAAATGTGCATTGTTTCCATCCATGGATAGTTACAAAGATACTGCACAATTAAAATCATTAGAAATGTCTGATGTTACAAAATATTATTTGAAATACCTTTTATGGTTAAAGAGATATGCGCCTGTTTATCTTTGACAGTTTGCTTCCTAATAAAGAGGACATCATAGGCTATTCCCTTTGAATATATTTATTAGTTTAGATAATAAAATGTTTTATTATGTGGCAGTTTAATCAACCTCATTAGAGTAGATAAGGGTGGAGATAGTGTTAAATAGATACCAAGGTTGATGCTAGTATACAATTTCGCTTTTAATTATAGTCCTCAAATTTGTTGAATTTTTTAAATGATAGACATTAAAACTATGCACTTGGTTTAAATATGGGATTTTTAAAGGAATGCAATAAGCATCATCTACAGTATTACCATTTTTATGTTCTGCACTCCTTTCCAGATTTGCAGACTAGTGGAGTCCATACCTAACGGATGTAAACATAAATAGACCTTGACTTTTAGGCTAAATACCTATTTTGATATGACCATGTGCACTAGATCTAGTTGAATATATTAAGTTTAATGTAAAACATAAATTTACCAATTGGTGTGGCTTTATAGTGGCTTAAATGCCACTTTGACCATTGGAATTTAAGGTTTTAGAACTTAAAATGTCTATCTTACCATTGTCATCATGCAGTGATGAAAGTTATAAGAATATCGTGGAGTTTGTTTAAGACTTTGTCATGGTTTGGTTTAAGGAATGAAACATTCTGGCAAAATACTAGTTTTTTAAAAGCGTTATTGGGTAGACTAACTCGTTTTGAGAAACAAAAGCAGAATACTTGCATTCTCTATGCCTCTGTGCCGTCATTTGATATTAATCAGTGACTACAGTACGGCAGAAATCACGTCTAAACAGCAATATGTATTGCATTGATGTATTTCGTATAGTTACGTGTCTCACATCTCGTTATTGATTTTTGATATGTAGGCTTTTCTAATATTCTCCACGTATTTTATTTCCTATCTTTTTTTCGAAATTAATTCTCCACAGTTTTTTACATTGTTGCTCTTAACCAAGGGTATTTTAGTGTCTATTCTAAACTGTGCCTTAAGAGCTATAATTGCATTATATGGGCCTATAAATGCAAGGTTTAAAGATAGACAAAGAGATCTAAACACTAAATTAAGGAACAGGACATGTACTCTAAACATTTTAATGGTGATATCTGAAGGATACAGTTAAAATATAACACACTTCCGTTTCAGCTGTTTGTTCTCCAGACGGTACAGCAGGTAATTAAGCTAGGGTGGTGTGACAGAGCAGGTTCTGTGTGGGTGGTTATCCTTGCCATACCTCGAGAGTATTTCATTCGCCTTTCTGTTCAAGTTTTGTTAAAGAAACCGCATTGTTTGGCACAGTCATTGGCAACCCATTTGTTACACTTGAGCTCCGGCTCATGTAATTATCCCCTTTTGAATATAATGATACACTCCTCTTTTATTACTTGTGCTTCTTCCCAACGCGTTTCTTTCTTTTTCCTTCCTTTTTTCTTTTCCGAATTATATTTTGCGTACTATGTTATAGCACAGGCAGTCAAGGCTACATTTTGTTACTGGCCCAAAAGCCTAATTTGTTACGTAAAGGTGAACTAAATGAGTATTTGAAGGGGAAGAGGAGAAAGATTTATTTTCAACCTTCTGGCACCTTCGTGATCTTACTATCTATAAGAAGATGAAATAATAGCATGCTATCTAAAATTGTATACTCAGACGTCACCAGAAATATATGCTTGAAATTCCACGAATAAATATGCGGGATGGCTCAGGTGGTTTCGTCTGAGGCCCGCATTCCGGAGGCCTGGGTTCGACTCCCGTGGCCGACCTACCTGACCTGTGGGTTTTTGTCCGGGGTTTTCCGTCTAGGCTGTTTAGATTAATTATATCCCCCGAATTTCCGGTACCGCCATGTCATCTGCATTGTCATTTCATATCGTCTCCCATCTGGTGGTCTCTTTCTGGCTAAATCCGAACTATACGGAGGGTGAGGAGTACACTTCACATTGATTCTTGCAAGATATTTAGCAACAACATTGGCAATATGTGGCCGCGCATTTTCGTGGTGCAGCATCCAGCCTGCTTCACAGAAATGTGGTCTTTTGCGACTGATATGGACTTGCAATGTTTTCAGTACATCCCTGTAGTATTGTCCAGTTACTGATGTGTGTGCAGGTACAACATGCTGATAAACCATTCCATGAATATCAAAGAATGAGATGACCATAACTTTCCCAGCAGTCCACTTTTGCATTTTGGGGGGGGGGGGGGGTTGGTGATGAAGGAAATTTCCTCAATGGGCTTTGCTGTTTGCTCTCAGGATCAAAATGATGTACCCAAGTTTCATTAGCAGGGAATACGTTAGAAAGGAACGCCGTATCTTCCTCTAACATCAGCTTTAACTGCATGTTACCTCCATTGCAGCGGTAGGCGATACTGAAAATGTCTGAACTTGCCTGGTTCTCACAGGCGGGAACCAGGAGTACCAACAATGAAACTATTACGACGTGTTTGTTTCACACTAAGCTAACAGAATATAATCAGATTGAATTTTAGTGCGAAAAATGATGGGTGTAAAAAAATTATGATCATTCTTTATTGAACAGCCCTCGTATAATGTAGAAAAGTAACCGGATATTTAGAGAGGGTTTACTAGTTTCGACTTGAGTACAATAGGAGGGGTCCTCTCACTTGTTACCTACTGTAGCTAGTCGTAGGACTGCATATTGGTTAAAAGAAATTAGAATTTACTCTTGACTTTGTTCTGTTGAACAGGAAAAAGAAGTTAAAAAGGCCATTAAACGAAACAAAAGTACTAAAAAGGCACCTTTAAATAAAAGAATAACAAAGAAAGCAAAAAGGGAACAAAGTCCTCCATTTTCTAGCCTATATCCGTAGTGCTGGGTCTCATCTTCAGACACTAGGGAAAAAATTGTTTTTACTTCCTAGCCCTACTTATAATACATAAATGTGTACATGAGTAAAAAGTAGACAACGGGAGAGGGGGAACTCCGCGCGGATTGCTATCTCCACACACAATTATTGCGCCTAACATCTCTCAAGAGAAAGAGATGAAATAGGGGGACCGGAGAACCGCTGGAGGCCACAGGGTCACAGGCATATAGGTTACAGAGGTGCGCGGCAGTCCTTCATAACTACCAAAGCTTCTTCATCCCAGCCACAAACACTTATATCGCTTTTTATTTTAGTTAATTGATGGAAATTAATCATTTCTTCACACTAGCCGTTTACAGGCTAAGGTTTTTGATAGTCAACATGAAAAATTCAATGCCATGGCCGGGATTTGAACCACCTATCTCCTGGTTTCCGTACAGTCGCTCTAACCCATTGAGCTACCGTGGCCAACGTGCCCTCCTGACATTAAATTCTTCATTTGACTCGTATATTTCCCCGGTACACCACTAGGGGCTCTCGCATTCGAGATACACCGTTTGTGGCGACTTACTATCGTAAGTACTTGAGTCCCAGGCTTCATCATTTAACTCTTTTTATTTTAGTTAATTGATGGAAATTAATAATTTCTTCACACTAGCCGTATATAGGCTAAGGTATTTGATAGATAGAGTTAACATGAAAAATTCAATGCCATGGCCGGGATTTGAACCACGGATCTGCTGGTTTCCGTCCAGTCAACAAGCGTCCTCTCAAGTGACCCCAAAACATCGCCCAGCGCCAAGGGTGACATTTACAATGCGCTAGCATCGGCGAGATTTGTCCTGTACCACCATAAAACCAAGCAAACTTGAAGAATAATAATAAGGGAAATGACCGTATGAAAGCACACTAGCACTGGCCTAAGTGACAGGGGCGCGGTCGAGGAAATGAACCCATGACTCTCCAAATGCGAGTCTCACACGCTAGTCATAGTTCTATCAATGAGAATTCAGCTGCGAAAACACCTGACCAGAAGTATGCCATTAAATTACTGAACAGGTTTTTCATTGAAGAGCGAATTAAACCACCTGGCTCTATGAATTAAAATAATCACGCACCTGTTACTCGACCAATGAATACTGAACATCTGTCGTTTTTTTCTCATACTTCGTCCTTGAATACCAAATAGATTATATAACCAACATTATTTAAAGTGGTTAATTAGCATGAAGTAGTTCATAGCTAGTTTTTTTTTAAAAAAAAAAGTTAAATGATGGGATATTTAAACCAAGCCCATGTCAATGTATTAAAGCATTCATAGAATATATTGTCTGGAAGCAAACACCTTAACCACAGTGTGTGTTTAGGCTGTAGTAATAAGTACCTGATACAATATTCTACCGATCGAGATGGCTGCCCAGTAACGTATGAGACTCTCACTGGGGAGCTCTCGGGTTCTGTTCCCGTTGGGTTGGACTAGACTACGCTAGTGAGGGGATTCGGCACCAACTTGGTCTATTGTACCCCCGGGCGGAAGGATCAGGCGGGAGGAGACAGAGAACGGACATGACCGTACAGACCCAGGATAGTGCAGAGGGCAGCGTCCCTATTCTTTACCAGTTGAAAACTCTCTGGCAGGCCAGTACACTGGCATCCCAACCTACTGTGTGGAAACGGCCTCCTCCGTAGACCGTCTTACTGGAGGAGAAAGATTTACGAAGAGCATATTTTATACGCATTGTCGTTGCTGCTTAAGGGCACTGGGTGGTTATTTTTACCCAGACAACGCTAATTTTTACTAATATTAAAATTTGAATATATAGAAAGCTAAACATTATCAGAAACTGAAATTCGGTATGATTACTTTATAAGGATGTGTGCATTTAACTAATGTATAATATTTAAATTACGTTCACTTAGGTCCTTGCTAAAGGGGCATAAATCACACCATGTGTCCTGAAAAAAAATATTGCACCCTATATTTCAGGTGCACTTTACTTGTAGGAATTTAAAGCTACATGCACCAAGTTTTATCCTAAATAACCTAAGATGCAGTTTTATAATATGGACTAAATGAAAATTACATATAGTTTATTCTATACATATGGAAAAATTAATTAGTTTTGAGTAAAAAACACCATAATATTTTCAAGGACTGAATATTTGTTTCCATCCAGTTTATAAATCGCATGGATATAAATGTTAGCCGAATGTGTTCATGGAACATTGACAAATAACCACTACAAATTTTGTGTCAATATCTTTTATAGGTTTTGAGAAACATGCACCTAAAGTATGAAAAATCAAGGATTTGGGAAATCACGATCAAAGATTAAGCACCATTTTCAGGAAGTGGGCGTATCATTACGCCGCCATCTTTAAATTGACGAATTAAAGGGATTTAATACCAGCTGACAACCTTTGTTATATATATATATATATATATATATATATATATATCATTCTAAAGCTGAAGAATTATATAATTTTTTAACATTAAAAACAAAAAATGGATTTTTTTAAACCTATCAACCTCCCAGTGCCCTTAAGTTGTACTGTACAGCAACGCAAAGAAGGTCCCTGTAAGGAATGTGCTGTGGCACAGGGACAGCAAACGTGTGGGGCAGAGAACGCATGCTACACAAGGAGCAGACCATTAAAATATCATGCACTCTATTCACTCTGTACACTAAAACCGAGTAGATTCATTCACAAAAGTTGAAGCCGTCAGAATATTTTTCAATGGTCTGTAACTGTACTTACATGGGGTGTCATAAACCTGTCCAGGGAGGGTGTGGGAACCTTCGCCAACCCCCCTGCGTCTCACGCGTCGGAGACAATCTCTCATGTGGAGGACAGTACCATTTATTATGATGATTTATCATTTGCAGTAAACAAGTGAGCACTCTTTTACTAGACTATTCTGTTTTTATGTAAAGTGTTCTAAGGAATATCGATAAAACATGGTTCTTACGACCTGCTTCTTGTTTCTTCGGTTCCAACATGACCTGAACATACGTGGAAAGTGTGTCCTCTTTTCCCTGAAGTCTTTTGTTTCAGAAAATGCAGGTAAAGTTGTATTTATAAAATACATAAAATTGTTTGCTAGTGCTAGTGAATACTGTTCATTTCGTCTTGTAGTCTAATAAATTTTCAAATTAGGAAGTGATTTACTAACTCGCAACATTTTTTTAGTATCTCGGAATTTTTGATAATGAAAACTCTGAATAAGTATATTTTAAGAAACAGACTTTCTACATAATATTTAGAAAGCATGAATCTTAATTTAGTAAAATTTTGTATTCTACGATAATTACAGTTGAATTTGCTTAAGTTTGCGTTTTCTTTTTCCTTTCTTTTATCTAGTAAAGAAAGTGCGTTGCACCGAATTGGACTTAGAAAAATTTCGATTGGAGGCAAAAAAAAAAAAAAAAAAAAAAAAAAAATTAAATATGAAATATACATCACTGGTATTCTTTTAGTAAGGGAAAGGCATCCTAAGCCTCGTTTTTGCAAATGTCCCCCGATATTTGCGCGCCTATGGCCCTCCCAGAGGGAGAGCGCTAGCGGTCGTGTCAGGTCTCGGGCTTTATTTTAGCAAGGAAATCCTCGCAACACTCTCATAAGACTTGCATAGAAGAAGTAAGATTACCCATGACTATACACCACACCCTGACATTTGGCAGTCCACAAAGTCCTTGCGGCTCTGGCGGGGAGGCAACCCCCTCCCCCACACTTATACGACATATCGCTATAAATAATGGTTATGATCAATCTTATGCAAACAAATTCAACTTAGAATTAAACTCATACTAGACGCAGCTTACGCGCAGTACTAACAATCATACATATGTACACACTAATTTTACTTGTAACAATAATGCATGACTAACGCTATCCTAGCGTCCACCTGACACGTTCTACCCGCTTAAGGGTGGACAGACCATTAACTAAGAACTAAAAGTACTATAATTTACACATAACTACCTCCTGTATCATTGAGGATGCAACCACTACGTTAGGACGGCGTTTCCTATTGGAAACGGCACTACACCACACTACATCCCTCACCATGAATCCGCGAGGGCATATTCAGGGCTTCGGCCATGCTTATGTCCTAGCACCCAACCTCACCTCGGTTAGGCCGTACGGCCAACCTGTACACGCTCTCCATGAATCCGCAGGTGCTTATAGCGGTACTGCTGGAATTCCTCTCCTGACTACTCTCCGGTGGAGGTTTATTAGTGGGTAGTGCTTTCGGGTACCCGAGAAGGTTAGGGAACTACAATAGAATTATGCATGTTTACTAAAATTAACTCGAGGATTGTGAGCTGAATAGGAAACTTCATTGTTGGTGCTAAACCATTATAAAATGAAACATGTTTCAATTTATTCGCAATGGCTTGTGAAAATTGATTTACGTCTTCATAGTAATCACGAGCTTCGTCGAAGAAATACCTAGAACTATGGAGTAAGCTTTTGAAACCTAAAGACAACGAAACACTGGCTAATTCACTCTTCAGCTTCTCTTTAGCACAAACACAATTTTTACTAAACCGCATGTTATTTCAGCTACATTTTGCTTTAGTTTATGAAAATACGTGGATATAATTTATTACCAAAATCTTGGGAACTGAGAGACTGTTGGTCTTTTGCACCATGATGTCAAAATTAATTTTGTTGGAATGATTTTGTCGTTTTCTACAGAAAATTGATTTCGCAAGAATTTAAATGAGATTGCTTTTCCTTTTATATGACAATATTTGGTGTGTGTCTTTATGATTATATGTCTTTGTGTTTATTCACAGCCTTCACGTCCTCATATTCACAATAAATGAGGTACTTCTTTTATTACTTATGTACATCTTCTAAGTTAAATCATATCGGACGATGATTAAAATGGATGAAGTGGCGATCAAATGACCTCAGGTTCCATTATCCAACATTCGTCTTTCAGGATGAGGTAAACGCACAGAAAAAAATACACTATACAGATAACTTACCCTGACCAAGATTCTTACTCGGAACCTCTTGAACCTGAGGCAGACACGGTACCACCCAAGTTACAGAGGCGGGCAGAAAAAATGATATACTTTGTATTCTGCACTTACACAACTTTTAGTAACTATTTGTAATTTTCGATCTACAACAATTCTTCACGAAACAAGCTTAGATTATATAACTTCTTCACTTCACTGTTATTCACTATTCTGCTATTCTGAATTATCAAAGCTAGCCCATTCGCACATAATAGGGCATTCAAACAATTGCTGGTAAACTGATTACTAACAATGAACGACGAAATACCAGAAACACAATAGAAACCCGAGTAATAAAACATATTTATTCACATTGTAGACGTCGTATGCTTTTTTTTCTTCTTCCATTTGTACCCCGCCTTTAAGTGCAATGGTCTTATCGGTGGCCGTCCTCCTTTTGGGACATATCGATGGGGTTATCTCATAGACTTAGACGTACTTTGGATTTTTTTAATCACGCACACATTTACACTCTCATTCATACTTACAGACTCTGAGGAAGATGAGGAATCATCTCGGTTGGAGAAAAATCTCCACCCCAGCCAGGAATCGAACCGGGGACTCCTTGTACAGTAGGTAGGTACTCTACCGACTGAGCTATGGGGCAAGCTGTCGTACGCTGTTTCTTGTTTCTCAGATAACAAAAGAAAAATTTAACATCGGACTAAGCCATCTAAGAACTGTGCGAGATTTCTCAGGTGTTTTTTTTCTGTGCCCCGCGGAGGTCCAGGTTCGATTCATGTGACGACCTACCTGACCGAGGTTTTCTCGGGTTGCTAGGCGAATGCTAAGCAGGTTATTTACATCCTCCGAATTTTCTGTACCTCCATTTCATCTCCATTAACATTTCACATCATCTCTCATCTGGTGGTCTCTTCAGGGCAGAAGTGTCGGCGGGTGTCTCGGCGGTGTCGCGACTCCTTGGGAAGATTGCTGTGTCTCCTCCAGCCTCAACATTCCTACCAGTGCTTAGACACAATAAACTACAGGTTTCGGTGCCGAATCCCCTCCGGATCCCCACCCTCCTAATTCTAAATAACTATAATAAGTGTAATATTAATTTCGGAAGAAAACATTACATTTCATTCGTATTTTATAATAGTGTCTACGTACAAATATTTTTCTTTCCTTTTAGGAGGATCTGAATAGCAGCTTAGCACTTGGAAAGTTGTTACTAATTGTAAGTGTAAACCGATGACCAGGAATATCTGGAAACGTTAGTCTCATCAAATTTTATTTATCTACATACTTTTTGCGCACTATGACTTTGATCAGTCTGTTAAGGATTTCCAGTTTTAAAAGTCAATCAGAATTAAGAGGACTTACAATATCATTCGTAGAAAATTCAAGATATAAATTTTATTTCGTGTGCAAACATTATTTTAAACATACGATAACGTAATCAAAATTTCTGAAGGCATTTTTGAAAAATAAATATTGAATGTTTTTCTATTAATGTTTACAGCAGAGATATTTTATTGTCATGTTACATCTTCGGAAAATATTACAATTAAATGCCAAGTTTAGCATTTATCAGGCACTTAATTTTTAGTTAAATTATTTATAGCACATACACATACATATTGCTCTAAAATGAGTTATTTCTTTATGTATTCATGGATATCAAAATGTCATTTTTGAAATTTGTGAATAATTAATCAATCTACTACATTATTAAGAGATAGAGAAAACAACTAGAGAGACGTAAAGAGAAACATTTGTAGAAGAATTATAGTGCAATGTATTTTTATTTAACTTTCTCTGCTACAATCTATTTGCTGTTAGAATAAAGTATTCCTCCGCATTCCACCTTTAGTACACCATTGGTTAACCTAATATCTGCACATGCTCAAGTAAACAGCAAATGCCGTTAACTGCTATCTTTGTTACATCAACCAGCGCATTGTTGAATATTTAAGGGTCTTGTTTTTGCTGTAATCACATTATAATCTTAATCATATATTATAACAACAATTTTAATGGTTTGTTGAAAGCAGGTAAAGCAGGAAGCTTAATGAATCGCGGAACTATATCGTGGACGAATATGGAAGTATGCACCCATCAGGCAATACGGTTGATTTTCGCCACGTGTATCTTTGACATTTAGTTTTCTTACAGTGAATAGAGTATACATACTTAAAGCAAGTTGGGATATATTGCATTACAAACATAATTTCGATACCTAATTTCATGGAAATAACGCTTTGTTTTCTCATAAGCTCAAAAGAGCATTTTTGGGAAAACGTCAAGTCATTTAAATAACAAACTCGGCATTTAAAATTAGCACATTCAAGGATGATACACCAAATTAATGTTATATTTAACTACAACCCTTTATTTATGAGGCTCATTCTAGAGAACCTTGATTTCACTTATTCCGGCCGCTCCGTGGCTCAGTGGTTAGACCGCTTGGCTCTCACCAAGAAGGCCCGGGTTCGATCCAAGGCGACCGCAAAGTGAGCTTTGTGGTGTACAACACGTCGCTGGTGCGGGTTTTCTCCGGGATCTCCTGTTTCACCCGCCATATCATTCCACCGGTGCTCCATCTTCATCTCATGTATCATCAGTGCCACCACCTGCGGTGCCGTATGTAGTAAAAGCGGGCGATAAACACTACACATTTCATTTGATTTCATTCATGATATAATCCAACTGTAAGAATTAATAAAAATAACATGCTAGTTATAACCCAAATTATTATATTTGATCTAAATGGAATGATAGTTATAGATAGAATTAATTTATATGGTACACTTTTTCAAAATTTTGATTTTATAAAAGATTTGCTAACCATACGTTCAGTTGTCTTTATGAGAAATAATATTGAATTTTCTAAAAATGTCGTTAGAAGACCTTTTCGCTCTGGATGACCTTGGTACAACCGGTAAACCGTAAAAGATGGACAAAATATTTCTACACAAAAATTTAGATCTCATTAAACATACATTGTATGTCAAATGTGTGTGTGTGTGTGTGTGTGTGTGTGTGTGTGTGTGTGTGTGTGTGTGTGTGAATAACTTTCAGAGATATTCCTAGTTAGTTGTTTGAATGTTTATATACCTATAATTTTCTCAAAAACGTCATTAATCATTGGTCATTCAAAGATAACGGAATTCCAAAGCCCTCACATAACAACCAGCTCTTAAGACTGGATTATTCCTTAATGCCTATATATTATTTCCTATTCCCCTTCACCTATAAGAAGTTTGTAAGATGATTTCTGCAAACGTTTATCTCTATCGGCATGAGTTAAATGGCGATATAAAAGTTCGTAAAATAGTTTATACAACAGTAGAGAAGGTTTGCGAGTGCAACACATAGATTTTAGAGGATTTGGACACTTGATTTAACGCTGTAGTAACCACACAACTGGGTGAACAAGTAGATGGTATATTTTTCACTTCAAATACACAAATATAAATAAAATATGGCGTGAGAATAAAATTTATTTGAAAATATAGGAATTTGACAGAAAAGAAAATTAAAGGTTCAAAAGAAGGTCTACTAAATAACTTATGTTTCCCCATAGGTCTACTACGGCAGGTACGTGATTGGCGATCCGGGGTCTCGAGCCCAATATCCTTGTCTCTCATTAGAGGTACAGGGCTATTTAACTAAAACTGTAAAGTGAGGAGATGATACAATAAACCTTTATGCTTCATTGTTAAGGACTCCTCGTGTATAATGTCAAGTCAAATAACTATACAAAGTTAGATTAAAAGTATTTTTAATATTTTTATATTTACATCTATTAAATCAAATATGTATTTTAAATTAAAATAAGACCTGAAGCTTTCTTGGAGACAAATATATTCAATATATTCTCAGGAAACAAGCCACTTGAAAAGACGATTAGAAATCGACGTTTCGGAAACGTACATGTCTCCCACGTCAGGATATGAATGAATAAGAAATGTTATAAACACTAAATTGAGGTAATACAAAAACTTAACGACAAAACACTAGCAATACTCGTATACCTGAACAAAAGACTCTTTGTAGGAAATTTAATACCAGGTCGGAAGATGGCATGAGAAGGAAACTAATAAGATCATGAAAACGTAACTATTTAATTTCATTATCTGTGCTTCTTAAGGCGATTGATTTCCATTTTTAAGGCCGGTTTCCAAGAGGAGCTGAACTGAACTCCAGCATCACGATTAAGCGTGCTCCTCTCGGAGGAAATGGCCAAAACGTCCTTAACTCTCCGTCCCCAGTAACCGTTGCATTTTGCCAAGATCGTCGTCTCTCGAAAATTGGCTCTATGGTCGTTATCAAAACAATGCTCTGCCAACCCAGATTTCTCAGTTTGCATTAAACGAATGCTCCGTTCATGTTCGTTTATTCTGGTAGCCGTGATCTTTCCGGTTTCTCCTATGTATGGTGTCCCACATTCACAGAATGCGGCACACTCCCGGAAATTTTCCAAAATTTTCCTGTTTGTCTTTCACTGGTCTGAACAGCTGTTTCATCTTTGGAGGTGGCTTGTGGATGGTCCTAATGTTGTATTTGGCGAGAATTCTGCTGATTCTGCCAGATAGGTTGCCGATAAACGGGATGCAGGCTGTAGCGGTAGACTTATCTGACGCTTGCTGTATTCTCATGATAGAGGCTTCACATTCGGAGTAGCCGTTTTGATGGAAACAGAGTCTCAGGTGCTGTAATTTCTGTTTTAGGTTGCTGGGATCAGAGTCAGAGAAAGCTCTGTGGGCCAGAGTATTGAGAACTCCCAGTCATTGGGACTTAAGAAAACTGTATGCGTTCAGATAGAGAACGGTGTGTGTAGGCTTGCGGTATACAGCATGCCCCAGTATACCGTTGCTGTTTCTTGAAACAAGAATGTCCAAGAATAGAAGAGTTCCATCCTACACTTCCATGTTAAAGTGTATTTGAGGTCCTGACCTGATATTTAATTTACTGCAAATAGTCTTTTGTTGAGGGATGAGAGTATTGGTAGTCTTTTTTCGTTGTTGATTTTTTGTGCTATCTCAATTTAGGGTTTATAACATTTCTTATTCATTCACAGCCTGATGATGGGAGAGATGTAAGCTCACGAAACGTCCATTTCTAATCGTCTTTTCACATGGCTTGTTTCCCGAGAATATCTTAATTATATGTATTTTAAATGTTTTAATGTCATCAAACTCGAAATATGTGTATGGTTATGAACGTTTTTCTATGCGGCCAAGCACACTGAAAACTTTATTCTTTCTTTTTCTTGTAAAAGGAATATCGGGACGAAAATGTTCAGGCCTAAGATTAAAGGCATCTTCCAGGAAATCAACAATAAAGTGCCCATCCCACTAAATTTAATATTGGCTTACAATAAGTTCTTGGGGTACAATAAGTTCTTGGGGAGGGACTGCACAAGTACATGACTTTGATGGCATCTGTGACAAACGGGCAGCATGATGATTAATGAAATGGTAAGAGAAAAAAGTGAGTAGGATACATAATAGTCCATCTGCCTGAGAGAATGCCCGTATGTAACCTGGCACGTGGCCAGTGAAGTGTTGTAGGTTAAGGTCTTGTCGTCTAGTGAAAGTCAACTGCCAGTATCTCTCCTTATTTGAGGTACCACTTAACCCAGTATCTTCCTGTCTTACATCGTACTTTACTATGGTATCACTTACATGGGTGTTGTAATACCCACTGCATAGTTCAGCGATCTTAAAGTTCGTACTGAATAGTCACGCCAGTATCAGCATTGGCGCGTAGTTACATTAGCATTGCCCTCTCTACCGAGTAAGGTTTATTTTTACTTAACTTCTATACACTATCTTCGTTGTAGGTATCACCGCAGTATTAATTCAGGAAAGTGAAGTCTGAAAGCGAGTGGTTATGCACTGACCTTTAAATTCCATGTTATTTTTGTAATATGAGAAACAACGAATAGAGAGAGCACTTTTAAGAGGTAGAAATATATAAACATTCAAACAATAACAATGGATATCTGGGAAATGGCTGCTGCTAGAGGAAAATTTATTTGAAATAGTCTATTTTAAAAAGCTCCATGTTTTAGTGCAGTATATTGCAGTATATTTTTCTGTATCTCTTATCTTTATCAGATATACGAAATTATGTGCACTTCAAAAGAAGGCAAATTTACATAATCTTTTCAAGCAATTCAAGATGTACCTTTTATTTAACATGAAAAGAGCTTAAACATTTGAATTTTGAATTTTAATAAAAATCATTAATGCTTTTAGAAAGTAAGACGTAACGAAGAAGTTTCTCTGCAAAGGATAGTTTAAGTGATGAACTTACATCGAAATCTTCATGTCGCATACTTAGAAGGCTCTGAACTCATATTTGGTAAATAGTCAACATAAAAAATTTAATGCCATGGCCGGGATTTGAACCACGGATCTCCTGGTTTCCGTCCAGTCGCTCTAATCCATTGACTTACCATGGCCAACGTGCCGTCCTGACATTAAATTCAATGGGTTAGAGCGACTGGACGGAAGCCAGGAGATCCGTGGTTCAAATCCCGGCCATCGCATTGAATTGTTCATGTTGACTTTATGAAAAGCCTTAGCCTATACACGGCTAGTGTGAGGAAATGACTAATTTCCATCAATTAACTAAAATAATAAGAGTTAAATGATGAAGCCTGGGACTCAAGTACTTACGAATGCGAGAACCCCTAGTGGTTTACCGGGGAAATATACGACTCAAATGGAGAATTTAATGTCAGGACGGCACGTTGACCATGGTAGCTCAATGTGTTAGAGCGACTGTACGGAAACCATGAGATCCGTGTCTCAAATCCCGGCGTTGGCATTGAATTTTTTATGTTGAACATCTATTAAAAACCTTAACCTATATACGGCTAGTGTGAAGAAATAATCATTTCCATCAAATTTGGTATTTAGTGAATATTCCATTATTGAGTTATGCTATTCACAGGCACAAAGACGCACGAGCCTTTTTCCAAAAATGTATTTCTGTTGTTATAAGGACCTCAAAATGTGTGATTCCGGCAAAGTCTCGATTTAAAATTTTCAAAGAACAAAATGAAATAGAAAAGTGCTAAATAAAATACCGCTGCATAAACACCATTTTCCATAAATGAGATAACGCACTTTGAACATATGTTAAATCATTTTAAAGCTACAGTGATATTCAAATCATTATTAATAATATTCTGACGGGGAACATGTTCAATTGGTAGTTAAGTGCAGAGGTTCTACCCAATTAGTCCAGGACCCTGGCGATGGATACTCCGGGGCTCTTTCCATAGGGCAATACCTGATATCTGAAAAAGCCCCCCGTTGACAACGTCAAGACCGGATGGAAGTGGATACGCCACTTACGCGCGTCAACCCCGCAGGGAAGACTACCGAGAAACCTAGTTGGGGCCGCCTGGTGATGTAGCGCATCTTCTACTAGCTCTGCAGACTGGTACCCGGGACTTATTAGGCAACCCTCTGCCCCCTCCGGGCGGCCGTAGCCTGGCCGGAGGCACCCAATTCCCCGTGGGTGTCGGGAACACACTGCCCCCTCGAGCCGAACCCAATCCGAACCTCTCCCCATCGGGAGGGGCTAGGCAGTTCGGACAGAGGTTCCCTCTAGTAACGTCAGAGGTACCATGAGTGCTAAGGGTCCGCAGCGCTCGCACCACAGCAGCTGAAGGTGACGGATCCCACCCCCTGTTCAATTGGCAGCGTTTCTCGTCTGGAACCGTAAGGAACTGATGTTAATACTAAGAGTGTGGCTTGTTTTGTGAGACGCTGTATATACGAGGGTCTGCTGGTAAGTCCGGACCTCACAATAAAAAATAAATTTTAATTTTTTCCCTTGTTTCTCAACATAATCTCCAGAAGGGCTAATAATGTCATATTGGTGTTATAATTTAATTAAACCATCTTTGTAGTGTGATTTAACATTGTCCTCAAAATAGCTGTTTACCGCATCAATAAACCTCCTCGTTGCTGTGAAATCTTCGTACTTCAAGAAATTTTTTGAGGTTAGGGGACAGTTGGTAGTTACTGGGTGCTAGATCTAGCGAATAGGATGGATGTTCAAGCAATTTGAACTTTAACTCTCACATTTTTCTCGTTGCAATGAGAAGGATGGGCCGGAACATTGTCGATATGAAGCAAAGATCAACACAGTTTGATAATTAAGTTAAGTAGTTACGTTTCTTTGACACAATTTTCTGTACTCACGCCATCTCCTGACCTGGCATTTAATTTACTGAAGTCTTTTGTTCAGTAATGTGAATTTTGATAGTGTTTTGTCTTTGTTTATACGTGTGTTATATACAGTGTTTCGTTTGTGGTTGTAACACTTTATAAATATCCTGATGATGGGAGAGATGCACACTCCCGAAACGTCGATATCTGATCGTCTTTTCACCTGGCTTGCTTCCCTAGAAGAAAGTGAGCAAGCTTTTCTTTGCTAAATGAGGTCTTTTTCTTTTCATCTCATCACTAAAAGAGTGCAGCAAGCTTGGGTAGTAGTCACTAGTGATACCTTTACCCTTTTTCAAGTAATCGATAAAAAGAGTTCCTTGGTCATCCCAGGAAACACTCGGCATAACCCTGTTAGCTGACAAAATTATTTGTCCTTTTTAGAGTTGCTTAACCTGAACAATCCACTGTTTTGGCTGTGATTTACTATCTGGAGTGTAGTGATGTATCCAAGTTTCATCCATGGTAATAAGCCGTCTCAAAAATTCACTGGTATTTTTATGGTAGAGCTCAAAATTATTAATAGAAATAGTTTTTATTTGAAAATCAGGTGTCAACAAACGCGGCACCTATCTTCCACAGACCTTGTGAAAGCCAAAACATTACTTAAAATATTACCCGCAAGTTATTTTTATGTTTACAGCCTCTGCTATCTAAAACAACTTTAGTCTCCGGACTTCCAGTACTAAACGCTGAATTTTTTCAATGATTCTAGAGTTGTGACTTCCATAGGGCGTCCAGAGAGAGGCTCGTCACTAGTGCTCGTAAAGTCTGTTAAGTTAACGCATTTGCAGTTTGGAGTCAAAGGAAGCCGAGACTCCCGCCCACTAATGACCGTCATAAATCTATCTCCACACTTCAGAAATGGAACACCGTCGTTGAGGACCAATAGCAACCCTGATTTTATCGAAGTGACAGCCGCATGTCTACTCCACTTGGAGTCTCAGTTGCCAAAGTTCCAAATTACAGTTGATCTGTTTCATTACGTGCAGAAATTCGTTGTGTGTCACGATGTGGAGACTGTGGGAGGGATATGCAGTGGTTAATAAAAATGAAGTAGTAGATAACTTTCAGTCACGTGAAAATCATCAGTGATGGCAACAGTGTGAATAACTGGGCCGAGTTATATTACTGGAAAAGCCACAAAAACAAAGTTATAATGGGAACTGTTCCTAAGAAAATTCAAGCGCTTGTTTTGAACACATATAAATATGTGCTGACAAATAATCTTAGTAAGGGGTCGTGCAATGAACCTGATGATAAATTCTGGGTATTCACAGAAATACAGTAAGAAATATTGTGACGAAAGGAATACCAAAGACGCCGATCTAGTGTGAAAACAAAAGGAAACGTTTGTCTAAAGTAGATAATTTCACATGCGATTTAATTCGTCGAGAAATTTATAGATTCTATGCAAAAGGGAGAGCGCCCACCTTAGACGAATTTTTTGCACATTTGCAAGAAATTTGTGATTCTCCTTATGGGCACTGCACTTAGCGTGGTCTTCTAAAGGAGCTCGGTTTCAAATACCGCACTTCGAATAAGTTAAGGGTTATTATGGAATCCAGTAGAATTGTAGCTTGGCGATATATAAACTAAGGAAGTGTCGCAGTACTATATATATATATATATATATATATATATATATATATATATATATATATATATCGTCAAAACTAAGGAAGTTTTGCAGTAACAGACATAAGATAATTTATTTTGACGAAACCTCGTACGATACCCATGACGTACCGAGAAAGGTGGCAACCATGCACAACGGACTGCGAGAAGGAGGGTCTGTCTTGTAAAATGATTATAAGGGTTCGTCAAAGGCAGCAGCCGACGTGCACACGCGTTAACTAAACAGACTTTACGTCGCATTTTAAACTCTACAACCCACCATTTGATCATTGTATATGAAGCGGCAGAGTCTTTCAGTGTACTTTTATCCTTGATTTCTTCTAATGGAAATATTTAAAGGTGAAATCTGATTGTAGGAATGTGTAGATTTTACATTGTAGAACATAGAAATTACATGGTTTCATATGAAACTTAATTTTGTTCACTAACGGAAATTAAGCGTTTTGAAAAGTAGATCTTCAAATTTAACATGATCCCGGCAAGCATAGATATTAGCAGTAAAAGACATTTGTAGCTTTGGAGTGATGAAATCTGCAAGTCTTGCGTAACAAAGCGAAATCCTTGTCGTCCAACCAGTAACATGGAGACACGAATGCCACTAGGAAAGTTACCGACAATTAAAGGGATTTCCGTGGTTGCAGACTAGCACGCACTTAGATTAGCTGAACAGTTTCTTTAATCTCTTCCCCTTGGTACGCTTCGCCATGCTCTTCGTGTGTGTAATGGTTGTAATAACATACTTGCAACCTGAAGTTGGTAACTCTGTCATACTTTCTGTTTGTGCATTCCTTTCACCATAACCTTTCTATCACTAAGTAGCTGCTGCTCGCTTCGTGGATGTTCATTATCTCTTGGGACTTGATGCCACAATTATTGATTATTCGTAATTTTATAATGAAGTGCTCCGGAGATAAATAGTTCAGTAAATAATTTTCGAATATCAAAATAAATGCATAATTCAGTAATCCTGATTAAAACTCATTAATTAGGCAATGCAAAGTTTTGTCATGAGTTCATTAGGGAGCTTCATGGTCAGGTTAACACAATTAGTTAGGCCAGTTAGGTAATTAAAGTTACAATGAAACGCACGCAGTGCAATGTAATTAGCTCAAACTGTACCTGAAAATCAATGTCTGTACGTGGGAAGACACAGTCACTAAACTCGTAGAGAAAAATCTGAAAATTATAAAGACAAAGTAATGAGTACTTGGAACTTTAGGCATGGCATATATATAGCATGGAAAAGTTACTTTCTGCCCTCCACAAGAAGGCAAGGTAGAGGAATGTGTAACGTAATCACTTTTCTGGCCGCATAATGTTTATGCTAGCAATCTGGATACGATATGGGTTCTAATCCTTGTTTCACAATAACTTTTCCCGTATCTCTCAACGGTCACGTGACCTAATCCCCTCTCATTGGCTGCTGTTGTGGTATAGACTGTTGTGCGGTAAAAATTAGTCCATTATTTAACATGGTGATATATATTTTTATCTTGTAAGAGAATTGTCAAATTCATATTTTCCTAACTGTTTGAATTAAATATATGACTCAACGGTGTTAATTTATCTGAAATACATGCTAATTTCTAAACGAAATGAAGAGGAGATTCCTTTGCTTTAGCCCGCCATTCAGATGACACAATAGCACTTGCTTTAGTGGTAGTGGTGTATTTGTTTATATAACGTTTATCACTGACTTTGCTGTGAACTGGATTAGTTATATATTGCCATTTGAAGGTGTGTTGTGCCGAATGCGAGAGCTAAATTATTTTTACTGATCGTTTATTGCGCATGTACTTGTTATATGTATAATAGCAGTCTACCGCCAGTTTTTCGCTGAAGCATCGCAAGGGAAAACCGTTACGAAGCAGTGAAAAAAATGTGGTGCATGTTTTTAATGCACTCACAGAGAAGAATCCGTCTTTGTCAGTCAGAGAGTGAGCTGCGCTCTGAACTTACAGGTGTGAGAGGTCCGTAGGAACACCACGACGTGAAATTGAGACAACAGGAGAACTTATCGCTTCAGGCAAAAGCAGGAATAAACAAAAGTGAATGCTCGGAGAATCCGATTTATGAAAAGTGCTGTACGTCATCATCTGCATAGTTTTTTCTTTAGAAACGAACTCCCTAACATAAATAAAATTTTGTCTGCTGTAAATGAGGAAGCAGATTTACCAAATTTCAGCAGATGTAGTCTGTATAGCTTGCTTATACAGGTGGGATTTGTGAATGAAAAAAGTGGCAAGAAAATGTACCAAGAGACAGAGGCGATATTACTGTGTGGCGAAGACATTATTTAAGGTCAATCAGACAGTACCGGGATAAAATCGCAAAATATACTACCTTGACGAGACTTGGATGAATGAAGGACACACGAAAAGTAAAGTATGGCGTGACACGACTTTTAAGACTGAAAGACAAGCATTTTTGCAAGGTATGTGTGTTGGTTTAAAAAATCCCAGTGGAAAAGGCCGAAGGCTGAGTTGAGTTGAGTTTCATTACAAACTTATACTTTTGCATGCCTTCATTTCCTTATTTGTATGATTTTATCTATCTTACTGGAAAGTAGTATGACGTTTACTGCAGGTTTAAATGTGACGGGGTAGCCATTAGAGTGAGGGGGCAGGTAGTTGCACGTGAAGTGCTACATGTCAGCGGGGCAAGGTTATATGAAACAGGGAGTAGGATCATATAAAATAGTGTTGTCACATAACTCACCCATGCATAATACCTATCACTGCAGTTGCTGAACCGAGCATTAGAGCTGGCAGCATGGGTGACACATATGCACTCTCACACAGTCATTTCGTAGTAAACAGATCCTTTATCAGAACAGGTAAACAGTTCAAACCCCTCTCCCTCTCCTTACCCCGCTTGCCTTCTTGTGGTGGGCGGATAGTAATCAAAATATTTACCGATTTCGATTCGGGCAGGTTACGCCTTCAACTATTTCCCCTCTTCCCGCTACATCCGGCCCTCCTTCGGCTATGGTAGGAAATGTGGGGATGGAGGGACAGTGTAGTCACTTCTTAAATTACAATTCGTGCGTGCATGGCTGAATATAGGATAAGAATAGTCACTCTGGTTGTCTAGCTAATACTACCGACATTACTATTAATATTAATCAGTTTATATACTTTTTATAACAAGCAGTACATTGTCACTGTCGCTTGCAAGTTGCAATTCAATGGCCTCTCTTCTATCCCACCACCTGAAACTTCTCGATGCCCATACGTCCTGATATCACATGGATACGTGGGAGAAATGAATTACATAACTGCAATAGCTGCGCTGACAACACTCTGCGCATCTTTTTCATTAGCTTGACAGACTGAAGTAACAATAGCGTTTTACATACAGATTAGCAGCTTTATGAATTTAGTGCATTATGTAGGAATGTTGCTAGAGTAACCATGTAGAATGGACTTAAATTAAAATTCGGTTCTTTCCCGTCAAGTGATAGTCCTATGGAGCTGTCTACTGTGGCCGATTGTTTGCGTCTATACTAGCACTTGGAGACCGTGCTTGGGTTTTGTCGATCTAGCAGTAGTTGTAGCTTCACATTTCCGCAATAATGCAAACTATCGTAATTACGTAATAGTTATTTTTAAACCGTGAAGTTATTATTAAACCAAAGTCTAGCAGATACAATAGTAGTTGCCATTTCGAGTGATAAGGCTCGGAAACCGTTTGATTCTTAAGCCGGCATCTCACATCTCTATTTTCTGTGATATCCTTGGTCCTTAAAGAGAATTCTGGGGGAAATTCCTATCATTTCCCTTTTATTTTAGTTCCTATTCATTTTCAGATTACTTTGTTTCCACTGTGAAGTAATGTCAACAAATGCAGCAGCTGTTTGCATCGAGGAAGCAATATTCCCCAGGGACATCAAACGGCTGTCTGGTTGTACTGGCTGTTCATCGACCATTCTGGGCAGCTTTGACAGTGGATCAGATCTTCGTTCTGTAATTTTAAGCAATTCTGCGCACCTCTGGGGCCTTTTCCACTCTTACCTGTAGCCTCTTGTGCTTCATCTTTACCTTCTAGAGGTGGTAGCTACAATACATCTCCATAAGTCACTGTGTGCAAGATGTTTCTATTCGTTTTATATTATACCTACATTCTGTTATTTCTTATGATGCTTTTCCAACTAAAAGCATATCTTTATTGAAAAATTCAATGCCATAGCTGGGATTTCATCCATGGATCTTCTAGTCTCCGTCCAGCCGCTCTAAAGCATTGAGCTACTATGGCCAACGTGCTAACATGACATTAAATTCTCCAATTGACTCGTGTTTTTTTCCCGTTAAACTACTAGGAGTTCTCATAAACACATGAGACAACTACCTTAATGGCGACTTACAGTATGTAAGTACTTCAAGGCCCGGGCTTTATAGTTCGGACCACTATTTGGTCAATTAATGGAAATTATATTGTTCCTTCACACTTGCCGTGTGTAGTACGCACTACGAAAGGGTAGAGCCAGACTGGCTAGTGTGAAAGAACAATTAATTTCCATTAATTGTACCTAATAGTGGTCCGAAATATAAAGCATGGGCCTTGAAGTACTTACAGCATAGTAAGTCGCCATTAAGGTAGTTGTCTCATGTGTTTAAGAGAACTCCTAAGTGGTTTACCGGGAAAAACACGAGTCAGTTGGAGAATTTAATGTCATGTTGGCACGTTGGCCATAGTAGCTCAATGGTTTAGAGCGGCTGGACGGAGACCAGAAGATCCGTGGTTCAAATCCCGGATATGGCATTGAATTTTTCAGTCTGGTTCTACCCTTTCGTAGTGCGTCCTGCACACGGCTAGTGTGAAAGAACAATTAATTTCCATATCTTTGTTGTTTAAATACTTTCAGGGGCAAATTTGATCAGCATTCAGAATGAAACGCATTTGTAAATGCTGTTGTTGCACATCTGTTTTGGGCATAAAGTACCAGTCAAATGACTAGCTTGCATCTAAATTTTAAAGGTCATGAAATGGTAATAGTGATATTATTTATGCAAATGGTAAAAATAAAACGTAATCTCATTTGACCGCAACACTTTGTCATACAGTTTCGGCAATCGTCATGCAATTCAAAAAACGTTTTCATCGAACTGGCTTGCTGGAGCAAACTTCATTCTGCGATCGTATTTTCAGGAAACAATTCCTGGACGCAATGTTTCTTCTATGTCCTCCAAGAGAGATCCTTTCTCACAATGGCTTTAGTCATATTGCTGTTGGTCCACTTTCGCTGTTTGAGGCAATTACATTTGTGAACTCCTGGTAAACAGCCCATTAACGGTAGTACATTGGCATCTATTCTCAAGGTTAGGTTTTCTCGATCTCTTTGCGTTGTGACACAATTCATTGTTAACAGCTTCCAAACAAAATATAGCATATGCTGCGATGGAAGTTATACCTGGATCTCAGACCAATAGCTATGTCTAGAGCTATTATTGGAGCACAATATTATAAAAACAAGAAGAGATGTTGAAGAAAATGAACTTAATCACATTCAATATGTCGAAGATTACATCGTTGAAAGGTAGAAAATGTCAGCAGTTAACTAAAAATCAAAACTGACGTTCAACCTCACTCCATGTTGATGGTACAGCAAACGCCGAGCTTAAGTTCAATCTGTGACTTTCATTTACCTAGTAATTGAAGTTCAATGTGAAAGAAACCTCGGATAAAAACATTTAAATTTAGTTTACATATCATGTCTCATTTTCAAGCAACGGAAAATGATGTAAGAGTGATACACAGTAAGATACCGTAGAGTCGAGAAGGAAAGATATAAAAATTGGCAAAAGCAGTGGACAAACATATCGAAAGGAGAAATAACAAAAAGCTTTTTCTCAGGGGTAAAGAACAGACTGAAACTTTACAGCAATATTAAGTGGACATGGAAAATTGCGGGAGTATTACTACAGGTTCCGAATATTGGACCTGCACTTGCAATAATGGAGATCAGATGGTTCATGACATTCAGTAGGAATACTCCAAATTAGACCAGCCACGTAGTAACTTCAGAGTGGAAACTAAACGCGAGAATAACTGGCCTATGAACCAGAGAGATCTAATAAATGAACACCTGAAACCATTGGTTAGATTTGTAAATAAAATAGACTGAACAATTATAATTAATGTATGAACATAACTTGTAAATATATACATAGTAACAACTTACTCATAAAGAGTTATATAATCCATGTAATAATGGAGCATGATACAATACAGATAATAAAAAAAACACGTTCAGCTCCCTCTTGCCCGCCTTTTTAGCGATATGGTAGCGTGTCTACCTGACGTTCTTAAGGTTTCGAGTCTGAATCTCGTTTAGCCTAGGCTATTTGAGTATCACTTCACCCATTTCATTCATCATCCGATATGACTTAACGTTGGAGGACGAAAAAAAAGAAGATTCATCTTCCCACTATCTTTACACGTGTATTAGGAATCCCCAAATCTCAAATTGCATTATCTTGAGTCTCTTTCGTACTTATGTAACTTATATGCCATAATTCATGTGCAACAAAGGAAAGCTATGTCAACTAAGCCTTTTGGTCTTGTGTAGTGCTATCCATACAAACCTGAAGTTCAATAGACCATAACTTTTGAACCAATTATCAACTTTGGCAGAATATAATACACAATTGTGAGATTACATTACACTTTTTACATCTCAGAGAAAATGTTGAAACCAGCATCTATACATGTTTGCACTCGTCTCACCATGTTCTCTGAAGTTTTACGGAGAGTATCCTCGCCAATGTTACTGATTTCGGTTCGAATGGATTCCTTAGGAACATCAATTTCTGTGACCTATTCTTGTACATTCATTTTAGATACCCTCACAAGAAAAAATACCGGGGAGGCTAGGTCAGGGGATCTATGGGAGGGGGCCACAGATCTTTTGAGATTATTCGCTTATACGAGGGCTGTTCAATAAAGAATGATTATAATTTGTTTACGGTCATAATTTTTCGCACTAAAATTCAATCTTGTTATATTCTGTTAGCTTAATGTGAAACAAACACGCCGTAGTAGTTTCATTGTTGGTACTCCTCGTTCCGGCCTGTGAGAACCAGGCAAGTTCAGACATGTTCAGTATCGCCTACCCCTGCAATGGAGGTAACATGCAGTTAAAGTTGATGTTAGAGGAAGATCCGGAGTTTCTTTCAAAAGTACTCACTACCGATGAAACTTGGCTACATCATTTTGATCCTGAGAGCAAACAGCAAAGCTCAGTGTGGAAATCTTCATCACCAACCCCCAAAAAAGCTGGGAAAGCTATGGTCATCTCATTCTTTGATATTCATGGAATGGCTTATCAGCATGTTGTACCTGCACACATATCAGTAACTGGACAATAGTACAGGGATGTCATGAAAACATTGCAAGTCCATATCAGGCGAAAAAGACCACATTTCCGTGAAGCAGGCTGGCTGCTGCACCACGATAATGCGCGGCCGCATATTGCTAATGTTGTTGCTGAATATCTTGCAAACATCAACGTGAAGTGCATCCCTGACCCTGCCTATAGTTCGGATTTAGCCCCATGTGACATATTTTTATTCCCTAACTTGAAGAAACGTCTTCGTGGGAGGCATTATCCATCTTCAGAAGTAGCGGTGAAGGCTGCGGAGGGGTTTTTGAAGGATCTCTCAAAAATGGTTTCCATCATGTCTTTGAAGACTGGCAGAAACGCTGGACAAGTGCATCGCATTCAGGGACACTATTTTGAGGATGAGTAAAGGTACGTTGTCAAAATAAAGTTGTGATTATTCTTTATTGAACAACCCTCGTATCAAAGAAACAGGTTAAACGTTCCATGGTGTCATTAGATGTACGGCACGTTGCTCCATCTTGCTGGAAATAACCTTCTCTCAATTAGATTTCATCCAGCTGTTCTACAAATGTGTTTAAGATACCCATATACACTTCAGTGTCTACAGTGTAAGACTGTCAACAATTGTCAGTGTTGTCAATTCTCCCAGAGCCACTGAGAGATTAACTCAAATTTCTATACTATACGAGCTCTCAAAGGGAAATTATGGCCTATTGAAATGGTTCAGGTTTATATGGATCGCACTGTATGCGTAATGCCTTGTGTTTATTAAAATTGGCTTACTAATAAGAGTTACAACAATTGGAAAATGGAAAGTGACTTATTAAACATCCTGTAGATATATTAGTTGAAGCACTTACATCAAGGAAGTCGACTATCAGCTGGATAAACTTTTTTCGATATTATCGCTGATTGTTAGAAGACGAATGTCTTCGACTCTGTGGGACAGAGGGATGTATGGAAAGCACAATGCTTGCGTTTAACTGCATACTTTTGGAAAATCAAACTTCATGGGTTTGCTTTGGCACAGGGCAATGAAATTCATACCATCTAACAAGCAACTATTTCTTATATGCTGATAAAGCAAAACATGTAATATAAATTAATAACTTTTCTCAGACGAAAACAACAAACAACAAAGGAAATTTTCTAAACACATGTTATTATTTAGTTGCACATAACCGCCATAATTGTTTTCACAAAGAATTCAATTTTTAGGAGAAATAAGGTACTCAGTGATGTATAAATTGACCATGTTAGAATTTTTATATAGTGAAGTATATAGAAAAATAATTTGGAATTTCATACCATTATTCTTTCCCTTAGAATGCACAGATTTTAAATTTTTAAAAATTCAAAATATTTTACCTCAAAATATCTTTGCGGTCATTTTATTAAACATAATGGTTTTGTGACACTGCAAAAAGTTTCAGACCTCTAACATAAGTGGTTTCTGAGAAATGTGTACCCAAACATGTAAAATTGCAACTTGTGGGAAAATGCAAAAAACTAAAACAGGTTTATCAGCTAACTCACCAAAAGTTACAACATTCCTGCACCATAATCCTGTACTTTTCTGCACCAGTTTGGATAACAATGACAGCTCTACAGTTACAAAACTCCTCTGAGCTCCACTGTTATCTACGCAAAAACTGTTGTCATCAGGTTGAATGTGAGACAATTTTTTTCTATAAGCTGAAAATTTACTGTAACTAGGAAGGCTAGATACACTTTCAATGTCACTTTTTTGTGTTTTTACGACAAAACACTTCCTTTCTCCAACCAAAACGATTTAGTCTACCCATATTTATAGCAAAGCTTCAAATCACCTTGAATTAATAACACTAAAGTCGATAATTTGAACTGTAAACAAAACTGCAACTATAATCCACATATACTTCAAATGTAAACAATGCACCATTTTGAGAGAGCCTTCTGCAAATACACATGCAGCCACATCTGAAGCAGAGACACCAACAAGAGACATAAAATTCACCGCTTAGCTCTGCTGCCACAAATCACAAAGTTATAACAATTTTAATTTCAATGGTTATGTATGTATTTAAAAGGGGTGTGGACATGGTGACGCCATATTTAAATCACCATTTAAAGGGCTTAAATATTAAGAATACCTATAATGCAATATATCATTGGAATCGTAAAATCTTGCAGATTTTTATAAGACAAAACAAAAATTTGATTTTTTGAGGCATTCACACGTCCCACTGTCCTTAATTACACAAGGGAAGTCGAATATCAGCTGGATAAACTTTTTTCGATATTATCTGTGGACCCCGGGCTAATTTTTATCTTACAGTTGTGTGTGTTTACTACACTGTTTATATTTCATGTAATGAAAGATGCAGCTTCGTTTAATATGTGGTGCTAGTTAATATTATCTACCGACTTGTCCACTGTGCTCACGTTTAGACCAAAACATTTCAAGTACATGCAACCAGATTACCAGGAAATACGTTTCGCTCTTTACGAGCATTACTGAGTGTCCATGGCGTTTCCAACCTCAAGATGCCAAACGAGGTACTTTTCCACCTCATATCTCACAATGTTAAACCAGTTCCTGATCACGTTTAGGGCTACTTTTTTATTATTTACAACGCAGTGGCTAATTTAGTGTGCCCTCGACAAGTGCCGTTTGCGACAGTAAAGGTTACGAAACATCCCCATGTTTTAGAAGTACTCACGTTTTCATTCAATCAGGGCAAACCTGTTCGTGAATTTAGAGTAGGAAATGCACTTCCTGAGAGTGCGCGGCATCCTTCATAAGAAATTACAAGAACGAAATCTATTGTTTTTGTTGCCCCAAGGCTGATAGCGATCTATATACTAACAAGGTCGTTTTGTCAAGTTTACAGCGGAGTAGAAATAAATTAACTGGAGTGCAGTGCATCAAGTCTTGGTTCAATGTCGTTATTAAACGAAGGGCTCAGTAATAATCTGGTGGTATGCATTTGGGACGTAATTTTGATCCCCATAGGCCGGCCGCATTCAGCAGTGGTTTCTCCAGATCCAGAGGTGAATATTGGGGGTTTCTATTTCACAATGAATTTCGATTCTGGTTCCATCATTCTCTTTCATATTTCATCTCATGCATAACAAAGTTGGAGGATAAGGCGACGCCGGTTGGTTTGCTGCGGCAGAATGATAGGATCTGATCTATGGAAATGCTTTTCCCTGGTGTTTGATAGTACAGCTGGGGTCCCCTTCCTGGAAAGAAACCCAGAGACTCTTGGAGTAACTTAGGCAGAGCTAGCAGGCGTACTAGGGACCATGTTCTTGCTAGCGCACATCTCTTCCGGATGTCACTCTTAGGAAATTCCATTCATCCCTTCCTCCCAGGAGCTCATTTGAAAAAAAGTTACACCACTGTGGCGTACTTGTGGTGCTACGTTAACCTATCTATCGTTAGGCATTTGTTATTAATGTATATTAATTTAAAATGCCTATTTGTCGAAATGAAATTGTAACGTCTTGAACTGTGTTTGCCTTTACGCGAGTGATTTATCAAATTTATGAAAGGGTTGAGCCAGACTGAAAAATTCAATGCCATAGCCGGGATTTCAACCACGGATCTTCTGGTTTCCGTCCAGCCGCTCTAAACCTTTGAGCTACTATGGCCAACGTGCTGATATGACATTAAATTCTCCAAATGACTCGTATTTTTTCCGGTAAACCACTTAGGAGTTCTCATAAGCACATGAAACAACTACCTTAATGGCGACTTACAACATGTAAGTATTTTAAGGCCCGGGCTTTTATAGTTAACCATTAGGTCAATTAATGGAAATTAATTCTTCTTTCACACTGACCGTGTGTAGACTAAATTGTGGAAACGTAGAGTATGACTGACAAATTCAATGCCAGAGTCGGGATTTGAACCACGGAACTTCTGGTTTCCGTCCAGCCGCTCTACCATTGAGCTACTATGGAACTTGCCTATATGACATTAAATTCTCCAACTGATTCCATTATCAAATTTAGTTCTTCTAAATTAAACAAAACACACCTTGGGCAAGGGTTAAACTTAAAAAAAATAACATTTTCGGGGGAATATAAAAATTGGCTGTCTCAAAATGTATATTTTATAAGTGTTATAATAAGTTTTAAGTGGTAACGCGATGTTTGTTGACGAGAGATAAATTCAGTTCAACGACTTTTAAGTATTACACTGTGGAACATTGCTCTTTACTTCATCACACATTTATGTATTAACCTTAAAGCTGGTACCAACTCATATTTCGTGAAGTTTTGCTTTATATATGTAGTATTTATATAAAACAGTTTTGAAAATTATTGTTTACATTGAAAATATGAAATATTAAATATGTCTCTCATGTAGCAAGTTAAATTGTTTGGCAATTTTCTTCAGTTCTTTGCTTATGTGTAATTTTTCTGATGGTATTCGTTTATAAATATGAGAGAATATGCAGCGTCAGTTGAGTGATAAATTTAATGGAGGCTAATAAAGGATATATTTGAAGCAAGTTCCGACTGTTTGAGAATGAAGAATTAAATTGCTTTCAAATCGATTACTAGAAACTGTAAGTATTGAATATCTGCTAGCTTCTGAAATATTAATAAACTCTTCTTCTTTACCTTATCCCTAGTATACCACTTATCGCAGTGTTAGGAGATTCTTGTTCCTCTATCCCGGTCGGGCCTGAGGAACCGAAGCTTTGAATCTAATGGAGAACCAGGATGTGTAATCAGTCCAATGTCTGGTGTGAGATGAATGATTTGAAAGTTGATGATGGAGCGATTAGTGAATGATGACGGAGGAAACTTGAGATTTTGGAGAAAAACACGCCCCAGTGCCGTGCAGATGTTACTTTGCAGTTGCCTGTGATTGAACCGGGCCGCTTTGAGGGTCGAGCGGTCTAACACCGTCATTAATAAACTCGAAGATTAAGTTAACTGCAATGAAAGGCTTAAGTGAATCACTGAAGTGCTAAACGGCAAACCGTTTGAGGATACCACGAAGTACAGGGATATCGAAAAAGGTTGCAGCATTTTCAAAAAAACTCGTAGCTCAGGAAATATTAGAGGAATTAAAACGAGTAAACCAACTCAAAAGTTTTATTCTCCCCTTAGAATGATTATATGTTGCTCTGCAACACCGTTGTTTGCTCTGCAAACATCTACCAGATAGTCAATTTCGGCCCAACAGCGCTGGATCACATCTAGCCCGATTATTGCCAACAGCGTCTGTGATCTTGTGCCTTAAATGTTGCACATCTCTGATCGCATTGCCGCACGCAATATCTTTTACACATTCCCATAAAAAGAGTAGGGGTGTCAAGTCATAGCTTCTAGACGGCCATTGAATAAGATGGGCCCTACCAATCCATCGATCAGAGAATCTTGCTGGTAGTGTCACGAACTGGTACGAAAAGCGTGAAGTCGCGCCAGCTTGTTGAAATAATAACGTCATGCTATTTTCTTCTTCATTGATCGACTTGATGAAAATATACTGTTATAGCATGTCGTGCAATTGTTTCTCAATTAGAAACAAAGGGCCAACCACCTCCTGATCGTGCATCAAACCGCACCACCCGTTTACTTTTGGAGAACCTCTGTCATACTCAAATTTTTTGGGTGGTTAAGATATCCAAATTCTACAGTTATCTCGATTGACATAAAATTGACATAGATAGTAGCTTCATTTGTGAAGATTCACGTTTTAAAATATGTTTGTCATGGTCAATTTTGTTAAGCACGACATTTGAAAACTGATCACTCTTTGGTCGATTTGCAGGTTTCAATGTAATGTCTGAGCTGAATTTTGTAAGCGTGAAGATGTAAGCGCTTGTATAACACATTTTGAATTGTTGACTTAGGTATTCCAATGGCACAATTAGCTTCGCAATTAATTTCTTTGGACTTCGGACACAGCTTTGCCATATATAAAACACTGTTTCGTCTCTAGAGTGCTAGGGCGTCTGATGAACTTCTTCACGTCAACGCTGCCAATTTCTGAAACTATTCATACCATCCAGTAATATGTAGAAGTTTCATACCATTAATCTAATGCTATTGGCATGAGGAACACGTCGGAAAGGTCGCTGAACGGTTATAACTGATACAACAACATGTACTATGCTATCTGCTGAACTGTCGCCATTGCAATTGCACTCTCTAAACTAAAACAGTGTGGCGTGGAAACTTCCTGTTGAGCACTCATTCTTCACATCGGCTGAAGGTCATGGGCGGAGACATCACGTTAAAAAAAAAAAAAAAAAAAAAAAAAAAAAAAAAAAAAAAAAAAAAACTCGACGAGTTCCGGATTAATTTACAGGTCAAAGCATTCATTTACCTATCTCAATTACAACGCGACGTATGATTTTGTGAAACTGCTGAACCTTTTTCGATGACCCAAGTACAGTTTATGTGTTATGGACATCCGATAATCGATCTTAATATATAAACGACTTCAAGACCAATTTTGGCTGGCCCCGTAGCTTGGTCGGTAGAGCACCTGCCTTTCGTGCTAGGGGTTCCAGGTTTCATTCTCGGCCATAGGGGTGGAATTTTTCTCCGGCCAAGATAATTCCTCATCTTCCCCAGAGTCTGGAGCTATGAAAGAGACTGCAAATGTATAACTGATTTAATGATTAAAACTCAAAGAATACGAGTTAACACCTTTGCGCCGGTACTTTCACCGCCTCACGCAGCACGTACCTGGACTCGACGTCGGGACTCCTTCCTCGGTCTCCGCTGTCGCTGGTCCGCGGTCTGCTTTGCCCTTGCCTCGAGCTGCTGTAAACTTTGTCTCTTGCATACTCTCTTTGGTTTCTCAGGGTGTAGGAACGAGACAACAGAACACCCGATATTTTCTGAACACTAATTTTAATCGTTATTTAACACTTGTGGGGAACCCGGGCACCTTCAAATAATTGCACTCTCACCGGCGGTGACAGCCTACATTACAACTGCTATATTTGAACTTAACTTGACGTGACGAAAGAAAACAATCAGAAGAAATGCATAGATTATACTTGACTGGAATGGAATGGGAGGGATGTGGGTTTTTACCCTTTTATATACTGAAACACGGCGTTATTAGGAAAAATTAGTCTGTATCAACGGTACCTCTCAATAGCTGACATACCGATGTATTGTCCTGCATCCGCCCTTTCTGGACACTCACCCGAGAGTGCAAGGTTTGTCACATTTATCTGCCGGGGTCCACGTTATAATATTTTACATAGAAATATACATTTTCATTTTTACTAACATAGCCAAAATATACCTTTCACAGTTCTCAAAACGCTCCTACGTTATAAATTGCAAATCTTGAACATCTTGTGCATTCTCATTCTGAACATTCTGTTCTAATTACGTGAACCTTGAGCTAATGAGATTCTTGATGGATAGAGTCAACATGAAAAATTCAATGCCATGGCCGGGATTTGAACCACGGATCTCCTGGTTTCCGTCCAGTCGCTCTTAACCTTTGAGCTACCATGGCCAACGTGCCTTACTGACATTGAATTCTCCAGTTGACTCGTATATTTCCCCGGTAGACCACTAGGGGCTCTCGCATCCGAGATACACCGTTTGTGGCGACTTACAATTGTAAGTACTTAAGTCCCAGGCTTCATCATTTAACTCATATTATTTTAGTTAATTGATGGAAATTAATCATTTCTCCACACTAGCCGTCTATAGGCTAAGATATTTGATGGATAGAGTCAACATGACTCATGAGTCAACATGTTGACTCTATCCATCAAATATCTTAGCCTATAGACGGCTAGTGTGGAGAAATGATTAATTTCGATCAATTAACTAAAATAATGAGATTCTTGTTGACCGAGTTCCCAGGTACACTTCTAATTAATGCTATGTGAAGAAATCTATGTGAATGTAACATACCATAAATGTATTTATAATTAAACACTTTGAATAAGGAAGCACCCATATAGAGAATGGATTATTATATCGGTTCCATACTACTGTGGCTAAAAAAAGCAAATAAAAAGAAATTACAGTAGGAGTAATTTTATTTAAAATACCAGAAAAATGAATTTGATAGCCCCTATTGAATTCTTAATATTAACTTGGGTTATGCATACATGGAATATAAATTAGGGGAAGTCCGTGTAATTTGGACCAGCGTGTATTTTGGACCACGGTCGGTTTAAGAGAATGGCCACAGATGACGGTACCAACCAGACGGCTATCTTGAGCAGTCCTTCCTACAAGCGTTCTCCCCAGTTTTCAGCATTCCAGCGTCAGTGACCTTGGAGGGGGGTTGTGATCTTTACTGAGAGCGTTTTCGCTGTAATTTTGCTCCGCTTTTATTATAGTGTTTTCCTCCACCTAGAAGCTTTCTTTGTAAACACATTTACAATACGAAACACTCCAATACATCAAGGTAAGTGTGGCGTAGATATAAGTTGTTAATAAAATTTAGGTTTATAAGATATGTGATATTCATAAACCTTTGTCGTGTCGTGTAATTTGGACCGAATGTGAAGTGTAATTTGGTCCGGACCAAATTACACGGATTAAGTAAGTTAGGTAATAAATTTCAAATAAACAGTAACTATAAATTAGTGTTCTTAAGTTATTCTGGTAAATGATCATTTTTATAATTATTTCTGTTGCACACTATGCAAATTGCGTTTTTTTTTCAGATGACAACATGAGAAGCTCGCAAAACTAAGGGCCTGTACAGAGGAAAATCTCAGAAAAGCTCTTGAATCTATAAATGAAGGCATGCACATTAATGAAGCGGCACGAAGGTTTTAAATACCTTCAAGCACATTAAAAAGATACAACAACGCGAAGGCTCCAGCACCCATTGTGGGTATTGGACGACCCACAGATCTGCCAAATGAAGTCGAGGAAGAGTTAGTGCATCATCTTCTGCACTTGGAGAGAATGTTCTATGGGTATGTTATAACAACGTTAACAATTACACTACCTAGAGGATAATAATAACAATAATAATAAATTGGCATGTTAAAATAAGTTCAATTTAAACGTACTTTTTAAAGAACCTTGCAACAATTTAATTATGTAAACGTTTTTATTTTCCAGACTGACACGAAAATGAGTTATGCAACTGGTATATGAAATCGATAAGCGAAATAATTTAAAAACTCGCTTTTCCTATGATAAGAAAACTGTCGGGAAGGATTGGTTCTCCAGTTTCATGCGACGTCATCCTGATGACAACAGCTGCTAGAATTTTCAAATGTAATTTCAATTTGGAGTAAGGAGTGAAGCTCACCTTAAATTGGGACAAAGAACTTGATTATTCAAGTGCTAAATCAACCGTTATTGTATATTTCAGTCAATAAAAGCTAATAATAAAGCACATGAATGGGTTATAAATGTATTATGTAGCGGTTCAATTTACACACCTTATCAGACCAAATTACACACCCCTGGTCCAAAATACACGCCTTAGGAAAAATATTATAATTGCAATTTGCAAATTTTATGGTTGCGACTAAAATCTGTACATTCTCATAATGGTATAACTTCCTCTTATTAATACATTAAAACAAGTTGTGGACTCTATCGAAGTTATACTGTACAGTTATTAGCACCTAAAGTTAAGTGGTCCAAATTACACGGTCTTCCCCTACCTGCATGATATTTTTTTTAAAAAAATGCAAAACGTTGTAAAACATATACATTAAAACTCTGATAAGAGGGAGCGTTTTGAGTACTATGCAATGCTAAAAGAGAGGTAACAAAATCAACAAGTATAAATTTCAAAGTTATCCTTTTGGACAGTTCATAATAAAAGTGGGACTTTTTGTAGTTTATAACTGTGTTAAAAACAGAAAATTCCTTCGCTCAGTGCTCCAAAACTTTTACGAGGGTGTTCTGAAAAGTTTCCAACTACAACATGAAGATGGCAGCATTCATAAATAAAAGCTAGTGAATTTCGTTAACTAATCTGTTGACAGTTACTCACCATAAGTTTCAGCCATTTTGGATGCTCAATTGTTACGTACAGTCGTTTGAGTGAGTTAATGTGAGCGTTTTTATAAAAATGAAAAAATCGAATATCGAGATGTTAATAAATATTTGTTTTTGAAAGGCAATACGCCTACGTAAATCAAAGATGAGTTGAATTCTGTGTATGGGAACTGTGCACCTTCATTTACCACAGTGACATTTTGGGCAGCTGAATTTAAACGTGACCGTAAGAGCTTGAGAGACGATGAACGTTCGGGACGTGCAAAAACTGCAACTACCGAAGAAAACATCGTCAAAGTTCATCAAATGGTGCTAGACGACCGCCAGATTAAAGTGAGAGAGATAGCAGAGGCAATAAACATGTCAAAAGAACGTGTTTGTCACATAGCAAATGAACATTTAGACATGAGAAAGCTGTCCGCGCATTGGGTGCCGCATTTGCTCACGTTAGGCAAAAGGGTGTTAGAATGGACATTTCCAACGCCCTGTTGGCGCAATAAATCCGAGTTTTGGCGCTGATTAATTACTGTAAATGAAACTTCGATACACCATTATACGCCCGAAGCAAAAATACAGTCCAAACAGTGGACTACAAAGAAGGAAACGGCTCCAGAAAAAGCAAAAACAGTTTTTTTTCGGCTGGGAAAGTGATGAAAACTTTTTTTTTGGGATAGTCATGGAGTTATTTTAATCGTATATCTTCAAAAAGGAAAAACCATTACAGGAGCATACTACGCATCAGCACTTGACAAACTGAAGGCATAACTTGCGAAAAAGCGGCCAATTTGCAAAACAGAAAACCCTTTCTCACCAAGACAACGCACCGTCTCACACCTCAGCGGTTGCAATGGCGATAATCCTCGAATTTCGGTTTGAACTGCTTGACCATCCGCCTTACTCACCAGATCTAGTCCCAAGCGACTTCTTTTTGTTCCCTCATCTGAAAATTGCGCTCGAAGGAGAGATTTTCGTCAAAAAACGCCAAGTACTATTTGGACGGTTACAGAGATGGGAGTATCGCTGGGAGAAGCGTGCAGAGTTACAAGGAGACTATGTTGAAAAAAAGTCTGAAAAAAATGTCTTGTATCTTTATTAGGTCGGAAGCTTTTCAGACCATCTATGTATTTAGTACGCCGGCAATGCCAACTTTTTTTTTTTTTTTTTTTTTTTTTTTTTTTGCGAAATGTGACAATCACCTCATTCAAGATGGCCATAAAACTTGTATAAAATGGTGGATCATTTGAATGTGAATATAGAATATACTAAATCTGTTGAAAGTTTAGAAGCAGCAGAGTGACTGAAATTCAAATTGTTGCCGAACAAATCAAGAAACCAATACGACATTACAGACAACTTCCTGGACTGGTGCAAGGTAAAGAAACATACACTTTTAGTAGAATTGTTTATGTTGATAGCGTTCTTCAACATTTTGGCAATCTACTTAGAGATAAAGGCTGTATCTTAATGCAAACAAGAACGACATCATGCCTGCCATGCTAGGGGTCCCAGGTTCGATTCCCGGCGGTGGGGATGAGGACTTTTCTCCGACCAAGATAATTCCTCATCTTCCCCAGAGTCTGGAAGTATGAATGAGAGTGCGAATGTGTGCGTTATCTAATAGAACAAATAAAAACAGCACATCAGTAAATACTACAAACCTATAGCATTTTTGAAACATATGTCTGAAGGTTACCCGTTAAATCTATCTAAATTTCTAATCAATGAACAAATCGACAACATCATCGCCTGCCTCTGTAGCGTAGATGGTAGCGTATCGTCTGGCGTTCAAGAAGTCCCAAGTTCGAATCTCGGTCATGTGAGTTATTTGGGTAAGGTTGGTCCAGAATTTCCATGTTGGAGATGGGATGCACGTTGACTGTTTCGAAGACCCACGTCGAGAAGCCAGATATAACAGGGATAATTCGTTGTAGTTTTAGTTGTTTCTTGATGATTGTGTTTGGTTAAATAAGAGTCATGTGACATCCAGTTTTCAGGCGTGGTTTGGAATAAAGTTTCGGAGAAGTCAAATTTTGTAACAATTTATTTGTATTATTTGGATTACATTTTACTTGAAATTCTTTTCCCAGTCACTTGCAGGTTACTTCCAGCCTATCGACAAATTCTTACTTTTTTAATAAAACAGTCTCAATTATTACGTAACACTCTTTACTCCTGCACGACTATTCTTCACTTCCCAGATTACCGAACATCTCTACCAAGATTATTGATTTTCCGTCTCTATCGTTACTCCTATCTTGATTTTGTGATTGGCCGATTTAATGCCACGTCACAGCATTACCTCATACAATTATTACTACGGCAGTAGTATAGAATTGAGAGAATCAGCACAGGGTAGATAAGATGTTGAACTCTCCTCTGTGTTAATATATGAGTGATGTAGAATGCTCATTGATTTAGAACTCTCCTATATGAAAATCGAGTTGTAAAAGAAGGGGAGTGTTGGCGTAGTGCCGTTCTCCCCTGTGCAGTGAGATGTTTTTGAGGGTTGGGATGATGATGATGATGATGATGATGATTGTGTGTGTGTGTGTGATGTGTAATGTGTGATGGGTGGGATGGGTAATGGGGGGGGGGGGGTTCCGGGGATGTTTGAATTAAATGTGAATTCTTTTCGATGTGTGTGTGTGTGCTTGAACTCTCATGTATGAATATCGAAGTCTAGGGTTCGATATTGTGATGGGGCGGGGTGGGTAACGGGGGTTCCGGGGATGTTTGAATTAAATGTATTGATAGTAATTCTTCGATGACTGTGCTTGAACTCTCATGTATGAATATCGAGTCTAGGGTTTGATATCTATTACGTTCAGTGCTTCGATGTCTGTGCTTGAACTCTCATGTATGAATATCGAGTGTAGGGTTTGATATCTATTACGTTTAGTGTATGATATATGATGTAGTATCGTTATTCTTTAGATAAAAGAATATCGAGAGAATGATTAGGTATGTTTACTGGGAGAGATTTATGAAAATAAATGTAATAAGACATTCTGGTAAGGGGTGTTCCCTATGCAGAATCTCTCCTTGAGCTATTGTATCCAAGAGCGATGTAAAGGTTAAGAAAAGGTTAAATTCCATTCCCACATCGAGGTACGAGAAAATATAAATCTATTCCACATTGAAGTATAAGGGTGATGACGTGTTGTCATTCCTCAAGATTTGTGTATATGTGAGTAAATCCGAATTAACAGGTCTCACCCTGTCCCGCCAGCTCGGGAACGAACGTGTCCTCACTTCACACAAACCCTCCGTCCGTTAAGTACAATCGACGATAGGATGGGGAGGGGGGAGACAGGTATGATCACGTTTCATCACCCATCTGCTCACTCGGGAACGAATGCATTCTCACTTCACATCGCAACGTCAAGATGAGTGGAACAACAACACCTATCATTGAAAGTGATACCAGATTCTGGGAGAATCTACGCAATTTCGAAGATTTGCAAAAGCATTGGGTTGAGCACCACGATGAAACGTGTGATGGAAAGATGCATCAAGTGATTTGCAAGAATCCTTCCCATCATGATTCGATCACATCTTATGCTCAATGCGGAAAGAATTGTAAAGTGTACCTCGGGTAAGTAGAATTATAATTGTGTGTTAACGTGAAAGTGTTGTTATGTGTTAGATAACTAATGATAAATATGTTTATTTCAGTAAAGCCCAAAGTGAAGATGTGGCATGCCAGTCCGAACAGGATCAAGGTGAAGATGTGTGCGGTCCGTACAATGATCGTCCGTTTAAGGATATCGGTACATCGAAACCCGAGGAGGAAGTCATAGAAAAGTGAGTATAAAATAATAAGAGTTTTACGTTAACAAGTGTATTAAATATTCACGATGTTGAGACAGTTCGTGTATGTCCGCAGATCCAGTAAGAAAGGAGACAAGAAAAAGAAGAAGACGAACTGCAAACCGAGAATCGTCAAAGCCAAGAAGACGTTCGATCAAGACAGTTTCATCATAATGATGTTCGAACCCTTCACACCCTTCGCAGAAGAAGTAGAGGAGGAAGTTGCGAGTGATGGTAAATAGTGTGTGCATGAACGATAACGACATCTCCATCAGCATTGACTTTCGTGTGAACATAGGATTATACAATGAACTCCCATCACTTTACATTAAAGACACACATGACGATACGTTTGTGTATATTACAAAAGAGGATTGGGAGGTAATAATGTCAAATTTGTGTGTTTTGGATACGTATCTGAAAGATGGTAAGCATCCATGTGCACCGTACAGTGAAAATATAATATATGCATTTAATATAATGTTATGCATGAATAAGATGCAAGAAATAACGTTTGTGAATACATGTTTAAATGTGGGCAGTATAAATCTGAATAGTACTGCATTCAATGGACTTAAAAGACTAATTCCATATATTGAAAGAAATTTATATCAGTTGTATGATATTCATAAATCATTATGTTCATATGATGCAAAAAGCAGGAGTGCAAGGAAGAGGATATTGGAGATGTATGTTAAAGTCAATAAAAAGATAATTTGAATTTGTAATGTTTTATTTATTACACCTATATGATAGATTGTACAACATGAGTTAGTGGTTTATAAGTGAATAATTTATCATGAATAATTAAACAGAATAATGAAGTTTGTGCAGGAAAATTTGACGATGCTTGAACTTCCAATCTGACATTCACTGCCCCCGTCACAGTATCCTCAGGTTGATGAGAGCAATCGATGACGAATAGCGGTGCATATTTCAGAAAGTCGTTCCTTTTCAAAAGAGGGTAATTCTCCTTTCCATAGTAGGATGATTGAAATTTGGAATATTGATCATACAGAGATGCAAATTTCGAATTGGCGAAATCCAAATTCATATCGTGATAGGGGTAAGATTCACTGTTGAGATAAAGTTTCAGATTGGTGATATTACAATTATCAAATAGAGAAGCATCCTTAGCGAGATGATTCAATCTATCCACTTGTGCACCGACTATGACGAAACGTGGTTTTTCAAGTTTAGTCGTGGTTGCAATGTTCCATGTGAACGCTTTAGTTTGAGGTACAGCAGGTTGAGTGTGAAGGTCCAAGGTTCGAAATGCGACGTGTAGAGGTTTATCCGATTTGACGAGTTTAAGTTTATCAACTCGTTCAGAATCTGAAAGTCGAAGTACAGGCATCCTCCATTCGAGTCTAGTTAGTTGTATGGTTGTAGGATCGTTTCCAATGATACAATTATTAGAATCCTTAGATCTAATGAGAATAAGTTCAAACTTGCTATTAAGTATGACCTCCTTGTGATCGTCGGCGAAACCCAGCAACATCGAAAGAGGAACGATAATATTGAAGATACCATTCGATGTATTCACGATGTCTACCACACCTCCAGGATAGATCCATCCAGCATTTAGTAAACGATTCGATTCCAGTTCATTCAGTGCAGCATAGTTACGCATCGTTGATGAAATGCCCGGATTCCTAGTTCTATCAATAGTCGTTCCATTCATATCCAGACGAATCTCATCGAATAGGAATGCCATAGCATTGTTACTCAATTTCGATGTGGCAACGGTGCCGTCGGGTTTAGTGAAAGTCCCCTCAATGTAGAGATAACTTCTACTAGGAAGCGTGTACAAATCTTCAGCTTGACATGGAATTCTAATTTCATCGTTCACATCGAGAGCTGACGTATTGTACGGTAGGAATACGTGTTCTTCCTCCTTACTGATCTTATCATCAAAGGTCGGAATCCTGGTCACGTCCAACACATCCATCATAGAACCTTGAAGCCTAAGTTAGCGAGAAATTGTCGATTAGACGATGTGATTAGCTTGCGGGTCGATGATCGAGTAGAGATCAATCTCGAGAGATGTTTTTTAATATAGCATCGTCTCTTAAAACTTATACCCATTCCGACGTATGTGCAATCGTACAGTGATGGTTTCGTTCCTGAAATCTAACTTATCGCCGTTCTGGTCTACCACTCTAATGTCGAGATGATCAATGAGATTCGTATCGATGATTGGTAAATATATAGGACTTGATGGTTCCTGCGAAATATGATAACCTGGAGGTACGGATGGGAAAAATTCATACAGAGAATGACCACTTTTACCATTGATGAAAGATCCCGTTGCAAGACTACACTCGATACGTATGATGCTGACTTTGAATATGTTAACCAAATCATTAGACTCGGTCAGCACGTTTGCCGGTACCCTCTGTTTAGAGGTGAAACCGACAAGTGAAGCAATAGATCTCTCACGACTAAAGTCGATAATATAGGGAGATTGAATTTCTGATTTCATGGTGTTATTATTAGCACGTAGAATAAAGTCGTCACCGATGTCGAGAGCATCCTTGATCAATCTGGCGATATCATCCAATTCATAAGTACCCGGTGGAATTACTATACGTTCGACTTTTCCATCGCGAACGTAATGGAATAGATTATTACTCTCGTCCACATTCGGAATTGAGTAAAAAGTCTCAAAATTCAATAGAGCTATCTCGTAATGTCCGTTAGGATCCAGATGTAATGGTGGATTTAGAAATGTAGAGAAGCTGGTATCACTACCACTCACGGTGATCGTGTAACTCATCGAGGAGAAACTGAAGACACAAGTGACCGCAAATCACAGAATCGAATTCTTGAAATCTCGTCGTATTATATAGGAGCTTGACACCCGAAAGGTACGTTTCTATCTCTTCCGGAGGTCTCAGATCGCCGAAACTGTCAAAGTAGTAGGCAACGTCACCATCCTTACGTACAGCAACCCAATGTGTACCAGGGTTATTTGATGTATCCAGATTCACTACTATTCTCTCATAGTATCGAGGATGTGGAGGTAGTTTATCGATCATGTAGACACCTCTAAAATGTGGAATGCGTAGACGTCGTGCATACGAATCGATCTCGTTAGCACTCAGGGCTTTTTCCGGGATAAATATAGGCCTCGCCCCGAGTTTTTTGATCGAAGATATAATCCTCTACCCTTACGACGTCTCTTACGGCGAAGACCTTTGCCCTGAGCCAAAGATTCCATGCGCTCGTTGTGACGTGTTAATTCCGCAAGTTGTTTTGCATCCGAACGTTTCTTATTGACAGCCGTAGCAATCTGAGCAGCACCTCCAGCTAGACCACCTGCTGCACCTAGAGCTGCTAAAAGTGGTAGCAAAGGTAAGAAACCACCTCTCTTGTTGCGACGTTTACGCATGCCAGCGCCCGCTGCCAATTTACCCTTCATAAGTGTAGTCACAAGTCGAGCTGCAAGTCGTTCGCCCAAAGAAGCGTCGGCAGACTTTACACGTCTCCAAGCTTTCTCTACCAACACCTTATCGGCTAGACGACGAGATTCTGTATCAGTACTCTCTGCGTAAGCCCGATCGTGATCGAGACACGCTGAATCTAACCCGTTCACCGGTAAGTCACCTCTCTGCAAGCGTTTATGTAGTTTCGTTCCGGGACCGCAGAAACGATAACCCGGTAAATGTGCCTCAAATGGTAATGAATTAATCAAGGAATTAAGAATTCCCGAACCTTTGCGTGCACGTGTAGAGCGCATGTCTCACTATGAAATAAAAAAGGCAAAACGTGCGCTTTATAAGTATACGATTCCTATGACGATTGGCTAAATCCAGTAAAGACATAGATTGCCCTTATCACGAACGAAATAAAAGACAAAACTTATGCTTTATAAGTATTAGTCGCGATATGGAGATAGTAAAGCAAAAGTGTACGCTACCCATACAGGTGTTAGATTTCGAGGATGACATTCGCAAAGGACGACACGGTACGTTGTTTCCGAGTAACGTTAGAGCGCTCATACTTGGCAGTTCAAATGCTGGAAAAACGAACGTTTTACTCAACCTGCTTATTCACGAGAATGGTCTGAGATTCGAAAACCTCTACATATACTCGAAATCGTTGCAACAACCTAAATATCGATATTTACTCAGGTTACTGAAAACTATACCCGATATAGGTATATTTACGTTCGATGATGGTGATAAAGTAATTCAAACGTCGGATGCTAGAGAAAATTCGATATTCGTATTTGATGATGTGATAAATGAAAAACAGGGTAAGATAGCTTCATATTACAGTATGGGTGGACATCGTAATGTCGATGCTATATATTTAGCACAATCATATGCTAAAGTACCTAAACATTTAATTAGAGATAATGCAAATATGATTATATTCTTTAGACAGGATAATCTCAATTTAAAACATATATACGAAGATTATGTAAATACCGATATGTCCTATGATGAATTTAAGAATATGTGTAAACATATATGGGAGAGTGATGAACGATCCTTTGTTGTTATAGTACCAGAATATCCACTGAACGAGGGACGCTACCGTCACGGTTTTGATCGCTTTATCAGAATGAATAAATAGAATAATCCATCACTTAAGCAATGAGTATCGACAGGTTCGGATCCCGAAGAATCATACCCTCTAGGGGTGTGTTCAATCGATATATCATAACTAGAGATGGATCGGGAAACTATCGATTCAAGGGAAAGCTGTTGTGCAATATTCACGACCCTGAAGAAGGTGACGATGCATCGACTAAACGTTATGTGGATACGCATACGGCTGACGTCGAGAATCGAATGCAGATCTTCAGCGAGCAGACCTCGTATCAGCGTATGGGCGAGTTTGAAGCTATGCTTAGGGATCACATACAAAAATCGCTCGACATCCAATACAACAATTTAATGGAGTACTTAAGTAAATATGCATTTAAACGTGATTCCGAAAATAATGTCATTATAGATGGTATAAGAATGAAAACGCTGTTGGACCCCCTTCACGAACACGACGTTCCTAATAAAAAATATGTAGATGATAGGATTCCAATTCACGATTCTAATGAAACTCTATCATTTCGAATGAAGAGATTGAAGGATTTAGCCGACCCGATAGATGATAGTGATGCAGTCACCATGAGTTATGTTAATCATTTCTTTATACAGAAACATAATGAATTGCAAACGGGTTTAACTGAGACTATAACAAACATTGTCGATACTATTACACGGAAACAGAATGAATTACAAAGTCAGTTAACTAGAACAATCACCTCCGCTAGCGAGACTATTACTACAGCTGTAGAAAAAGAAGTGAAAGAACTAACCGCACGACAAACGGAACTTGATAATAAACTAATCACTATAAATAATGATATTCATACTATGAAAACACGAATGAGAAATGTTGTAAACACTATGTTACAACAATTGAAAGCACAACTCATAATTTCATTGCAAACACGTCCGTTTCGAGGTCCCTCTTTAAGGTATACGTTAACATCGGGACTCGAATACTATAAAGTTCCTGGAAATGGAAGTGTACTCTCGTGTTCCATCGTATCATCGGTACATCCGCATGCTGTAAATGATACATTGTTTGCAATAAACGGAAGATTAGTTGAAAGATATCCTGTAAGAGTTGAAACTGGCGATATTCTATCGTTTACAGAGCCAGTCGGACGTGCTAAAGATGGTCATATATTAAGTATAGAACTGATAGTTTCATATAAGTAGCTGATTAATTATACATTCATTTCGATATGGATGCTGAAGCTATAAGACTTAAGGAATCCATTGCCCGTCACAGTAGGGCAATAAGAGAAAAGTTACGTTCTCTCAAAGGAATGAAATTCGAAACGCAACGAGTTATGTCTGAAGTTCTTCAACCTGTAACCGAACCATTGAAAGTAATAGCGAAAGCACACCAAGACAACAACGACGACGAAACTACAGATGATGCTAACGGATCTGATCTCGTGTCAAAGTATCTACACAAGGTTCGAACTGCTAGTTCGAGTGACATGGACAATACTTACGGCATACGTTACGAGGATAATGAGTATAAATTGGGTAACAAGACAGTTGTGTTTAAATCTGATGGTGTTCAGATAGGAACAGAAACGTATGAACCCACAGCAGGCTTATATGAATTATTATTTAAACGTTTACCTCGCAAGACATCGTACACAGATGATGATTTAGACGTGTATTCGCAAATCTTACAGAATACTCAAGTTTACAGACACGGTTATTCAAGAGATGGACGTTTAAGAGCAAATCGAGGGTTCAAGTATCGTCATATCATTCGTGACCTTGTTAGTAATCGAACTGGATTTGGTTTACGTTGGAAAGAACATGTACCGCAGAGAAAATTAGATTACGTCTACTGGAACGATCCGAATGAAATAATAAACAGATTAAGATTATTAGTTGCGTCGAGGGATGCAGGTAATTTGAATCACTCACCCGAGATAGAAGAAATTATTACAGAACTTAAAACATCAAAAATTATAGCATGATAAAACGTCGCATTGCAACCGAGTTACATGCACCAGCTAGAAGACGATTTTTACGTCGTAAGATCATAAGCAAAGGAATGAACGATTTAGTACAAATAGATCTTATGGACATGTCTAATTATGCAAGAGACAATAGGAATTATAAGTATATTCTTCTTGCATGCAATTTTTATTCCAAGATGGCTTATGCACGACCATTACGTGATAAAAGTGGTATTAACGTTTCGACTGCTATGGAGGAGATATTGAATGAAATGGAATCGTTTCCGAAGAATGTTCAATCTGATAAAGGAAGGGAGTTTTACAATAAACATTTCCGCGAACTAATGAATCGTAATAATATTAATCATTACAGTACATTCACACACGTTAAGGCTGCTGCAGTGGAACGTTTAATAAGAACGATCAAACTGATTTTGCATAAGGAATTTATTGTTCAAGGCTCATATCAATGGATAAACATACTACCTAGAATTATTCATACCTACAATAATACTTACCATCGAACGATTCGTATGAAGCCTGTAGAAGTTCGTGATAATTCTCTCCTGCTCAGCGTCTACAAATACGATAGAAGTCTGCGTGAGAAGCGAAGATCTAGGCTTCATCGTGTTGGTGACTACGTGAGGATTTCTAAGCATAAAGGTGTTATGGAGAAAGGTTATCTACCAAATTGGAGTGTTGAAGTCTTTAGGATACGTACAGTGCAAAGGACACATCCATTGACCTATCTCGTCGAGGATCTGGAGGGTAAACTGATTGAAGGAGCATTCTACGGTTATGAATTACAGAAAACTCAATATCCAGACACGTATTTAGTTGAAAGGATCATCAGACGTCGTGGTGATAGGATTCTGGTGAAATGGTTAGGATTTCCTACCCGTGAATGGATTAATGAGGTGGACATTGTATAAATAAAAAAACACACAACTCAATAAAGAAATATAATTTTAATGATATATTGTGTTTGATTTTTTTGTTGTTCACATTGATTCCTGACATCTTCTGTAACTGCTAATTCACATCTCCTTAACTTAAACATGATAATAACATTTTTATACTTTTTTAAAAATCTTCTGTAACTGCTAATTCACATCTCCTTAACTTAAACATGATAATAACATTTTTATACTTTAAAAAAAAAATCACACATGATTATAGTTGAATTAACATTTAATTGTAGAGATTTTAACATAACGTACATGCTAGTTCACATTGAGTATATATAAATTCACCTACCCTTAACGTAAACATGATAATTACAATTTGAAGTAATTAGTAATATACGTTAAACAAACATCATACATGATTATAGCTGAAATAAGAGCCTTTGTACATGCTAGTTCACATTGATATATATAAATCTCCCCTCACCCCTTAACGGAGACATGATAATAACATTTTGATATAATTAGTAAATATATTTTAATAAAAAATCATACATGATTATAGTTGAATTAACATTTCATTGATTTCTGCTATCTAACATTTCAAAACGACATGAATAGGAAAAAATATTCCTTCACCCCTAACATAAACATAAAAAAAGCAACACGTTATCTTTCAAATGAAGTAAATATGTTATTATCATGTAATTAGTAACACACTTTACAAATATACTTGAAACTCAATTATTTCGTTTTTTGAAATACAGTAATATGTTATTATCATGTGCCTAGTAATACCTTTTAACTCAGTTGTAACACACTTTACAATTATACTTGAAACTCAATTATTTTATTTTTTGAAATACAGTAATATGTTATTATCGTGGCCTAGTAATACCTTTTAACTCAGTTGAATCTATGCTTTATTGAGCAAAGAAAAAGAAAATTACACTTGACAATTTTCTATAGCATAATGTCCCCATGCTAATGTTGAAAATGAATTATTGGGAATGTATCGTTTTGTATCGATACCACTTAAAGCTATCTTATTAGATTCAATGGTATGAACATCATGTTTATAACTTCTGAAACATGTCTGCATGCTTCGATGTATAGTGTCAGGATGTGTAATACATGAGAGATATTGTTCAAAGGTTATGAATCTCATCGAATCTTTTGTTACACCTTTTGATTTTTTAATCACTTCAGTATCATATCGATAACTATATAATTTCGATTTCAGCCCTACATATTCAGTCATCACTCTACCGGCTAGCTCATCCTTGAATAATCCTGAAATTTTCTTATTTGCTAACGGAATACCATACACATTATCCATTGGATAATTCGATGTATCGAATAAATGTATATTGGTTTTAATAAATTCATATATATCGCAGCTAGATTCAAAGAGAAAAGCATCCGTGTCCGTATAGATTAAAGTTACATCTTTCAATTTTTTCTTCAGAATTTCATAATAAAAATCATACATTTTATGTTTGGATAGATCCAGGATTGCTTGTCCTATGTATATTGGCTTATTCATCAATATTTCATCTCTGACCAATTCTATACCTATTAAATTTTCATCAAAAATCACGTACCTTATACATGTCTGTCGAGCTAACAATTTACGCGCTCGTTTCCAGCTGGTAGCTAAATGAAATGAATTATAACGTTTTACATTCTCTATAAATTTTCCATAAACACAATTATTCATTAACTTCCATAGATTTTGACCAAATTTCGTCTTATCTTCAATACGTTTACGAACGTTGAGTTCAATGTAAGGATTTATCCAGTTAGATTGTTTGTAACCTATTACTCTATGTATACGCGATGGAATCAAACCAAGTTTAACACATTGTTGAAAATTGAGATAATGTAATACGTATTTATTTTTATCATTCAATGTTGTTAGCAATTTTGTATACTTATCACCTGGCGCGATTTCATTCAAAGGGCATAATAGCAAATCATTTTGTATATCATGAAGTTCCTGTGGATATTTAAAGTCTACTTCCAACACATATCCCACGTCAGAATCACTTGTAATAGATATAAAATCTATTGATTTAATTTCAGCATCAGTTAGCCACCTTATATCAGTGTATGGTAAGCTATTATTTTCCATTGTATAACTATATAGAGAATTGCAGTCAACGTACATTAAATAATTAGTTGGTTGAGTGTTATCATAGCTAGTCATGTATCTGTTATTCGCCTTTGCATACCGTTTGGACACAGTGCAAATTCCACATCGTATTCCTTTTTCGAAGAAATCTAGCATAGTCTTATCTGTTAATAATGAAATCTGTACACCAGTCGTTCTTAACATTGCATCATAGGCTAACCCGGGAAGTGTGTAATACTGACACGGGTCGAGTCCGTACAAACCGATACTTAATTCACGGAAGCGTTCAAACACGTCCGTTAGTATTAATGTATCGCACTTAAGATATATATTTAAATATTCACCCAGATTTTTAACATTGAATTCATTCCATACCGTTCTAGCATGACTATAATCCTCATCGCTTACATGATCAAACTGATGTTTGGATGGTAGACTATTCTCGTATAATTTTTCTATAGAATCCACATACGTGTACGGGAAGACACCTTTACGTTTCATCAGTTGTCTATGCAAAGGATTCGTGTACATATTATTGGTATAATGAAAATCATCTGCTTCTAACATATCCGAAAGGTTACTAAGTTTTGAATCCAAAAAACGATAGCTATCCAGAAATCTTAGATATATACTCATTCCATTCGAATTTGTATATCTTTTGCTAAAGGATAAGTAATTTTCAGAAGTTTGTGCAATACAGTTGATAGGTTCCGTATCGTAACCTAGTTTCTTTACTATGAAATGAGCATCGTATTTTGACAAGCAATGAAAGAATATTGGTATGAATCCTGGCATTTTCCTATTTAAATTGCAGTGCTTATGAGCTGGGCCAACGTAACTTCCAGTCAAATGACAATGATCACGAACCTTTATACACGAGTTAAGAAATTCACGTTTGCATATGTGACATCGTGTTGCATTTTGATATTCTAGCTCATCCACATCTCTCATACTTATTTCAATTTTATTAGCATATATATTAATGACCTGATTTGCAATTAACGTTAATTCTTTAAGAAAATTTTCAATTGCATATGGACCTTCAAATGATTTGAAACGTGTTAAATTTTTATCATAACTACAGACCAAATGTAATGCAATTGCATACGCTTCATGTTTATGAATGCTACGTGTCCAGCTTTTACTCGATACATCTTGACACGAATCTACCTTACGTAAGATACATTCTATGTCTGCATAAACCACGAATGGAACTTTTAGACATTTCGAATATGCGTTAAATTCAACGAGATCAGTTTTACCAGCCTCGGGCATTCTGATAATTTGATTCATCATACACCTCTTTTTATGGCTATTTAAACGTGATTCTGATGTGAAATACAAGTTACAATTGTTACATAACCATTTTCGCCCATTATGTTTAGTTAGCTGCTTTCCTAGCAAACGTGACAAGTCTGTTATCAGACAATAATGTCTTTTATACATTAAAAGATTAACATGATGTGATTTTATCTATTTTATCTCTCTTGGTTGATATAAGAGAATAATCGATTTATTTTCAACACCGTATATCGTTATTGAAATATTTGAATTTTGATTCTCGAATTTTTCTACATCTTTCAATGATACGGGGAATGTTATATTCTCAAAGTTAAATTCGTTACGAAAATCATATCTTTTATAGGAGGTGGGTCGATTCTTGTTACGTTCTACTGGGTATTTGGATGCTAACAGACAGTATGCAAAGCAATATTTATCAGTATTACGAATGTTAATAACAGCTCTCTTCGATTTTATAAAGTCGGGTAATTCAGTATACATCCCTGCATTCAATGAATCGTATTGTGTCACATATATTGTTAATTTCTCAATACTGTATAAAGCTTTTGAACTGGTACGCGATTCAAAATTATCCATATGATCTAGTATAGGTTGTACAATCTTCTCTTCATACCATATAGATTTATCTGTAGATTGCAATATCACCTCAAGTTTACTGTTAAAGTTAAATGTATGAATATTATCGCTCTCTTGTGATATTATGACATATTGACAGGATAAACAGGATCCTATCTTAAGACCTGATTTATACATGTTTAAGCCCTTATCAATTTCATTCAAAATTAAAGGTTTGCATTCTGCTAAGAATATAACGGGGTCAAGTATATTAACACAGTTGTGAATTTCGTAGGTGGTTAATCGTTTTTTGAAAGCAGACTCACTGTGAATACATCGTAATCGTTCAGCCTGGGTCACGTTCGAACAGGTTTCATCTTGCTGAATCGAGGGTTGTCCAGTGGCAGTATCGGAGCATCTTGTCGTCGTTTCTGAAAAAAGCAATTACAACATTCGATTAACTTTACATACGGGAACATTGATTTACATGTATGTAAGGTGGTAACAGAAATAACATACATGTTAATAACTTTTACATGTATGAATCTCAATTTTACGTAAACTCTATACTTTACGTAGAACGTAACATGCATGTAACTTTTACATATGAAAATAGTTACATAATGATTATGTATTTTACAATTATTGCTATCATCACGTAACTACAATATTCAGATAGTATGTAACTGTTTTACGTAATGCTCTCTCCCTTACATAAATGATAAAAACACACAACGTAAACCATATAGATGTAAAATACCGTAACTGAACTACGATATTCACATGTACGTTTTACACATATAAATTAACGTTCTTTTTTCACCTACAACGTTACTTTTACGTGTAACAAACAAACGTAACTAACATGCATGTGAAATAACGTAACTGAACTACGATATTCACATGTACGTAATTATTACACATGAAAATTAACCCTACAACGTTCACTCTCAATTACTAATACTACATGACGTGCGATAATTAACACTTTAAGTTCTAATACAACATGTACGTACATGCAAGTAACTACATTCAATTACTAATACTACATGACGTGCGATAATTAACACTTTAAGTTCTAATACAACATGTACGATTTCACATTTACATGCAAGTAACTACATTATCACTTTTTTTTATGAAATTTTATTCAATAATTGTACTCACCTTTTGACGACATTACGGGCTGCTTAAAAAAGACAATTTATGTCGTTTGAAACCACTTTCTAGTGTTTCCTCGCCATGGTATTGGAGTATGCAGTCACCACGATTTAGTAGATCTTTCTGCGCTGCGGTCATATGTTTGAATCTCTCCGGGAGGAAGACTTGGAAATCTGATGTTTCGACGACGACCCGTTCACCATATCTGGTCTTCACGGTTTTGACGGATCGAATGATGTGTTGAACGGACTGATCTAATTCACGTAGTTTCTTTGTGGGAAGATGTGTTCCACCTTCAGCTAGTTCATTTAGCTGTAGCATCTCATGATCTGAAACATACATATAAGCACACACGAATCAGTATTACTTCAACATTCTTCGTAAACAGAGATAAAAAATGACTTACAATATACAACTTTTCTATCTTACCTGTAGGATCCATATTTCCAGAGAATCGACTGCCTCCTCACTCATCCGTGCCGCGGTATTTATTAACAGATGCTCCGCCCCCCCTCCGTCCGGGAGAGGTGTTACTGTCTACATATTACGCTATGTGTTTAAAGTAGTTGTGACTACGTTATAAGTTCGAAGGTAATACTAGTAACTTTATTATCATAGTTTAAACTTTATATAGATTCATCATTTTTTACACCCCCTCCAACCGTATCTCTCCTTCCCAAACACCATGTTGCGTGCGCACACTAACTGTGATTCGTTCCCTACATCTTGGAGGGGGGAATATAATTACACATTTCTTTACACACACATACTTGTACAAAATATATTTTTCTGAACATTTGATTTTTTTACATTTGGTATACTAACACATTCATAGTATTGTTTCATCATTCATACAAATATATAGATTCATTCGTTTAATTTTAAAATATATTCTTTTTTTTCCTAACGTTATTTGATAAAGTTAGACTTCGCTACAGCAATAAGAATGTTTTGACCACCCCTGTCACCAGTCTGGAGAGATTAACTCTTTTTTTCTCTGACCCACATACCAAAAGGGATGACGTTCAGTGGAGTATTCGTAATACTGAGGGGAGATTTTCTGGACAATTTTTTATATGGAGGGTGATATCTTACCATGGATAGTTAGGATATCTACACTATAGATCCCTAGTTGCGTATATATATTATCATATTGATTGATCAGTTTTGTATTACTCATATATACTTAAAGATGAGATACTTTTCTCTCGTTATCTTAATCATTTTTAAATAGATGGTTAGTGCTTTTATTTTATTTTCGATGTTATGTTCCACTTTTATCATGCTTAGAGGGAATATTCTTTTTAAGTTATCGTGCTTAGAGGGCGTGTTCCTTTATCATGAAACCCCTTTCAAACAGCTTTACATTTGCATTCTTATACTTTTCTCTCAATATTTTTTTATCATTCTTAAAGAGATGGGTAGTGCTTTTATTTTTATTTGCATTTGCTATGTACCACTTTTATCATGCTTAGAGGGGACATTTCTTTGTCATGCGACCCTCTCACATAGATTTACATTTCCATTCTTATACTTCATCAATGTGGAATAGATTTATATTTTCTCGTACCTCGATGTGGGAATGGAATTTAACCTTTTCTTAACCTTTACATCGCTCTTGGATACAATAGCTCAAGGAGAGATTCTGCATAGGGAACACCCCTTACCAGAATGTCTTATTACATTTATTTTCATAAATCTCTCCCAGTAAACATACCTAATCATTCTCTCGATATTCTTTTATCTAAAGAATAACGATACTACATCATATATCATACACTAAACGTAATAGATATCAAACCCTACACTCGATATTCATACATGAGAGTTCAAGCACAGACATCGAAGCACTGAACGTAATAGATATCAAACCCTAGACTCGATATTCATACATGAGAGTTCAAGCACAGTCATCGAAGAATTACTATCAATACATTTAATTCAAACATCCCCGGAACCCCCGTTACCCACCCCGCCCCATCACAATATCGAACCCTAGACTTCGATATTCATACATGAGAGTTCAAGCACACACACACATCGAAAAGAATTCACATTTAATTCAAACATCCCCGGAACCCCCCCCCCCCCCCCGTTACCCATCCCACCCATCACACATTACACATCACACACACACACACACACACACACAATCATCATCATCATCATCATCATCCCAACCCTCAAAAACATCTCACTGCACAGGGGAGAACGGCACTACGCCAACACTCCCCTTCTTTTACAACTCGATTTTCATATAGGAGAGTTCTAAATCAATGAGCATTCTACATCACTCATATATTAACACAGAGGGGAGTTCAACATCTTATCTACACTGTGCTGATTCTCTCAATTCTATACTACTTGTACTTCTTGATCAGAAGTTGCGTTATGCCTGTGTGTGTGTGTGTGTGTGTGTGTGTGTGTGTGTGTGTTGGTGTGTCTGTGGGTGTGTGTGTGAGAGAGAGAGAGAGAGAGAGAGAGAGAGAGAGAGAGAGAGAGAGAGAGAGAGAGAGAGAGAGAGAGAGAGAGATAAAAGCTGTTAACTTTGAGTGTAATTGTCATATCGATGGCAGTGGTATCAACTGTGTTCATTTGTCTTTGGATTTCTGTCTTTGTCCCTCTATGTCCTCCCCCATATACACATATTCATACAGTGGAAATAATAGAGAATAATCATGGCTAGGAGAACCCACCTCCTAAGCCGGGAATCAAATCCGTGGCCCATAGCACATAAGACGTGCTCTACGAATTGAGCTACGATCCCAGGCATATGTATATATCCCATAGGTTTGTGCTTGAAATATGTGAGGTGGAAGAGGTGGAGAGCTTGGGATCTCTGTTTCACAGTTCATAATGACCTCTGTACATGAATTAGGCAGTTGCCCAATTACAAGCCTTGAATATGAGATGACAGATTTGGCTTTTGACCCAGTTAAGCAACTGCTCTGATAATGTAGCTAAAGAAAAGATATATGTTTCGTTTGTAGCATAAAACTATAAAGTTTACACATGTACATAATTCTCATCATATTCCTGGAAAAACTAACTTTCTAATGAACCTTTTCTCCTTTTGTTTCAGGTAAGTTGGTGCTTCTGGAAATGCATATTAATCAACGATGTCCTACGGGTAAATACGTTTTAAATTAGGGATGGTGCAGTGTGACTGAACAGCTTGTAACAGTAAGAACATTTCTGATAAAATTCCATTATTGCTCCGCTGGGAGCAATTTTACAGGTGGGTAGATGAGTTACTGCTATCTGTTCACTCTTTGAATGCAGTTTAGGGGTATTAGCAACATAATGTTAAAATGTATCTTGTTTGGCTCTGATAGTACTTCTGTATATACGTGCGTCGTCCAATTGGTTAGGCGCTGGCCTGATAATCCAAGATTACGGGTTGAAACCCCACTTAAATCGATAGATTTTAGGCATGCTTAAAAGCGACAATAAATTCACTGACATATAAAGTAACTCCTACGGAAAGAAATTCCAGCATACTGATGGCTCTGATATGACTCTGGCAATTAATAGTGTTGTTTACAGACAAAATAATTTAATAATTTACCCATTCCGGTGCTTAGGTGCGCTCACAAGGCTTGCTTCTCTTTCTAATAAAAAATGAGCATTGTAACCAGTACGAAACGAAAGTAAGTTGAAGTGTTAACGGACTTAAAACTGTTACGTCGTAGATCACAAATTATTCCTCATCCTGTTCCATCAGTTAACGTGCAGACCAATAACGAGAACCGTTTTAACTGCCGGCTGTGACTCTGTCACAGTTGTATATGAGCGTTCTGTAATGCATTAATGATGGTTTGAATGTATCTAACTGAAGTTCACTGCCTGGGAATTCTTTAGCCTGGTAATAAGAAACAGCGATCTGTGAATTCTATAAGGAGTAACCCTGTTATGATGGTTACTAATAAAACTCCTCCAGTAAGTGTTGTATCCTTGGGGACATAACCATCAGCTTTAATGCAGAAAGTATTAACGCAATGGTTACCAAGCTCGGAATTTTGGAAAATTGCCTCTAGGCTATTTGACTGGATGAGATGGCAAGCCTTGCATTAGGGATTCGTGTAACCTTGGAGAATGGGTTTGTATTATATTTGGTCAATGCATCAGTTGCTTTGCTCTGAATGAGACCTTGAATCGTAGTTGGAGACAATGGGTTTTACACACCCGCAAGGTGTCGCTATGCTGGAAACATTTTGAGTTCAGTTTTTATGAATATATTCGGGAGATCAGGTAAAGGTGACCTTTATGACTCCGTGCGTGATAGGCGAGAAGTGGAATATCTGAGGTAGTTGTCCAAGATTTCATTGATGTTGAGCAGCGAATGATTACATCGCCACAAAAATCGGAAGACGTTTGTCGCAACAAACTGGAGCATCAATTGGATCCACAGTAGCTCTAAAGTTTCAAACTACACCCGTATCGTACTAAAATCTGCAACTCTCCGATTTAGAGAATTGCGCCGATACTGCCATTGGTTCTGGATTTTCATCTGCAATAGTGTAGCCATATGCATTAAGACTTTATGTACGATAAAGCTTACCTCCACTTAAATGGCTGCATCTACGCCTGGATTATTTAAGAGAAACGGTGTACATTGGCAATGTAATTCAATGAAAGATCTCTAAAGGCGTAATTTGTATGTGCACTGCCGAAACAACACCGACAACATTAAAAGAAAAGCAATGTGGAACAAGCGTTGTGTTAGATTTGTTTGCAAGAAAATGGTGTACAGCACTTGCTGTGAACTGGAACTTCGCTAAGGTAATATGCTCTAAATCGTTTACTGTGATGTCATCGTACTTATTCTCCTAAGAGATCATAAAATTCTTAAAAATGAAGATATATAAAAAGAATTGTTATATTCACATTACTTTCTCTGCCCATTCTACGACATAGTGTTCTAAAAAACTTAATGGTCTAGTTCATACTAATCGAGATAATCATTTGGAGGAATTGCTTTATCGTTAATTTCCTTGTCAGTACAGTGAAGATAATCGAATACGACAGATTTAAACGATAGTTAAATGTTTTAAGAACTAATTGCTTCGTGAGATTCTTTCTCATTGCAAGACCGTGAGAAAAACCGATAGCCATTTTATTATATATATATATATATATATATATATATATATATATATATATATATATATATATATATAATAAAATACTAAGTATTCGACAGTTCTAACCTATAATAAAGAATATTTCAAATGGTAAAGGCCACAAACAATCTTGTTATAAATTATATGGTTCAACGAGATCTAAATTTAAGTAAGTTTGTACTCGACTTCTACGGTTTGCAATTCATGAAATGTTTATTTAAAATAGAGGTGATTCCTCAATGTATTCATAGAAAATTCAAAATATGCATTGTTTTAGTTATACAAATATCTTAAAGTAGTATCCATTTTAATGAAAGTCGTCGAATCCTTTTTGAGGAAAAAAATTAATAACGAAATATTTTTGATTTAAAAGATAATTTGTGTGGGAGGATTTTCTTTAACGCTGTGTCTCATCGTTAGAGCGCGCTGAACTTAAATACTGAGTTACAAAAATTTTCCTTTTTCTATTATGCGTGACTTATTTCTAGATAATAAATTATTATTTATTATTATTAATTTTAATTATCATTACTAAATAAGGGCAGTCTTATTTCTAAAAATCATTTTTCTTTTCTTTATGTACGTTTTTTTTTTCTTTATTCAGGGTTCTTGTAACAAACATTCCCTAGGGCTTCTCCCTAATGCAGAAGATACCCCAGGGGTGCTCAGCAGTGCAGCACGTGCTCACTTCCTCTGCTTATACTTTCCTCCCACCACTGACCAAAGCAACGAGAAAGAGGCCTAGTAGTAGAGGCGGATCAATACATACGCTTTTGATTTTCTGTAGTAAGAGTGACACCGCAGTGCGATCACTGAAACTCGTTAATTTTTGAAGTCATATAGGACGATGAATGAAATGGGTGAAATGACGCTCAAATGAGCCCCGGTTACCAGACTTATCCAGATAACTCACCCTAACCGAGATTCGAACTCGTAAACTTTTGAACATAATGCAGACACGCTACCATCTACGTTAACGAGGAGGGCTGGGATTTAGTAACCACGGTATGTGGGTCATTTTGACGCAGTGGGAAGAAAGAGATGATTTCTGCATTACCTCCCCTCACTTGCTTCCGCTTGAGCACCAATGGGGTACCCTTTTCAACGACCTGGTTTGCCTGAGAAGGTCAACGAAAGTCAGGGAATTGCAAAATGGTGTCACCAATTTTCCGGGTAATATTATGCAAATTTGAAGCAACTCGTGGTCTAGCCTTAGCTTCGAGCAAGAGCTTTCTTTCAGGGTCCGCGTGAGTATATCTAGGACTAAGGACGACACTAATGACACTGGAATCCAAGCTTAAGATTTGTTTAATGACTGCTTCTCTTTTTAATTAAGTAAATGGCGATGTGCCGACCAAGGGATACCAATCTATATTGTTGTGCGGAGTTACCATATGTGAAACGCATATTACGCGATAATACTTAATTCCCTGTTTACACAGGAGCAGATACGTTCCCCAGTCACGTCTTCCTTCTTTGACGGTCAGTCCAACTGGCCTCGATTCCTCACAACCCAAAATGTGTTATTCATACTAGAATTGCTCTGCTCAAGTCGACCTTTTGTTACATGTGGACCTTTGTATCTTTTGTTTCGGTCAGTAGCTACTAAGGAAGAGTCTAAGAAAGCCACTTCTGTTCAAGTGTCGACCATATGGACCGCCTGCGACGATGCCTTCCGTACCTCATAGTGGACTACTAAACTAACATCCTGTTCACATTTAACAAATATACCGAATGTTCATATGTAATCTATTACTATTATTTATTGAATTCCTAATTTCGGTATCAATGGTCAGGGGAATATTTAAAAATGTGCATGCTTTGGGGAAAGCCAGAGAAATTGATTCATAGTTCTCACAATCTGGCTACTCGTACTGACTAAAAGTTGCATAGTAACGAGGTGTACAGCACGTAAATTCACCGTGATTAAAGTAGGTGGCTCCTATGTGATTGATCATGTTATTGCACAATATTTCCTTGAGTTATCAAGAAAAATTGGAACGCTTTGGAGGATAGCATATTTTTTTTTATTAAACACTAAATAATGATTCACTGAATAAAGTAACACAAGGAAATAAATGGATCTTCGTCATCAGGTATTTTGGTTTTATATCTGTGCTGCAGAAATTTAATTATGACTGCGGTATCTTCCAAAGCGTTTATTGCAGGTCTCAATGAACGAGTTTTATGTGAAGTTTTCTCAGAAAGCTTCAAGTGGAAATAGAGAAAATCCCGATGGGTGTTGATGCATCGCATGTAATTAATGGAGGTATTAAAATAGATTTAATGATTTAATCCAGAGGTTAACTCATTTCTGTGGTAATATATTCAGACTACAGCTCTCCAGGCCAGTTTACTGCTATGGCTGTGATTTAAGTTCCCTACTAAAATATGACGTGAAAATGTTGGTTGTCTGGAGTGAGCTTTACCAATCCTGTAAGTAATAACTAATAAGTTACCAGAAAATAAATCATGTAAAAACGCACTGGTTCTTTGGAATGCAAACAATTTCTGAGGCGATTCAAAGTAATGAATTGCCTGCTCTATTTTTGTATTCCCAGCTGAATGAAGTTTTAAACAGTCACTCAATTATTTTTTTTTTAAGAATAAATTTTATTCTTTGCTCTATTTTTGTATTCCCAGCTTAATTAAGTTTTAAACAGTTAATCAGTTGTTTTTTAAGAATAACATTTATTCTTTGGTACATTCTCTTAACATGGAATATGTTCAACATTACATTTTCCTTTTAAATATTGACTATCAATAAACATTGTTTAAAATTTTTGTGTTTGACAGTTAATAGATTGAAGTAGATTGTTAAATTTTCCACAAACACAAAATTGTTATGAAGGAAATACAATATTTTAGTCAGGGAAATTAGGCTTACATTTTTGCTGTGAACCTTTATAGATAAGCACGCAGTAGAGTAAGGGATAGGATCTTGCTGTGCTTTCAGGCATGTTCATATACTCAACAATATTAGGCATATAATATATTACTCGTATATAACATCAGTGCATCTGGAGTGGGAATGTAGAAGTATTTTATTGCTCTACCATTTCATTTTCTCGCCAGTAATTAGCATGACAATTCTACCGAGAACGAGGTCTTTAATTTTGCGCATGAAATAGTTGGGGCCGTATTGAGGCACATAGTGAATTGATTTTTTCAGCATGATTGCGTTCTACCCCATCACAGTCAAATTGCTCGTGTAGCTTTAGAATTGCGATTAACTAACAGGCGGACTGGAAGAGGATGAGTAGGACCATCACGACCACCACAAACCCACTTTGATCCTTTTATTGTTGCTGTTGTCGTCGTCGTCCTTATGGGGATATGTCAAGAACTTGGTGTGTTCTGAGAAGATCCATTCGTGACTTTTCTCGTCTTTGTCAAAAGGTTATTGTACAGCCATAAGGAAATATAACTGTCAAGACACTGTCATTCGAGGTGGTGGTGGGGGTGGGGGTGGCGGCGGCGGCAGCGGCGGCGGCGGTGGCGGCGGTGGCGGACTTTTCCACACCGCCGTGGATGTTGTGGGAACAAAAATGAAGGAATATCACAGCAAAATCAAGGTTGTCATCTGCTTAACAAATGAACATTAGTTATTTTTCCCACAAGCCTCTACATTTTGATTGTAACACTTAAAGGTGTTGAGTAGCAAATTTGCTTCATAATATTTAATACTCTCAACATTTTCAATTATATAAAAAATTGTCTTTGTATCACCCTTCAAGGTAAAGAAAATGTTCCTCTGATAATAATCCAACCTCTTTGTGTGTGCGCGCGCGCGCTTTGTTTTTTTTTTTTTTTTTTTTCTGCCATGCTCTCGGTCCTTTTGGGATCGGACCAGCGGAATTCTCTATTTTCTTTATATGTTAGCTCCACTGGTTCGGTTGCAAGTTATAGGGAATATTTAGAGATGAAATAAATAAGAAATGCTTGGCTATGTTGGAAATACTGTGTAGATTTTCTTCTATAGAGCCTTTTTGGATGTTTGCTTATTTGCAATTTATAGGGAATATTTAGAGGTGAAATAAATAAGAAATGCTTGGTTATGTTGGAAATATTGTGTAGATTTTCTTCTATAGAGACTTTTTCGATGTTTGCTTATTTTATAAATGTAGTATATTTAAAAGATACCATTTAGCTGACCTAATGGGAAAATATGCATACCAAAAATTTTGCCAAAATAAATTGATATTATGATGGAATCAAGATAGTGCAAACATTTAAAAAGCAAAAATTTTACTGGTAGAGAAGGCTGAAGTGAAACAGAATTCCACCCAAATCAGTTATACTCTTAATGAACTCAGAATTGAAGAGATTTATCTGTTTGAGTTTTCTTATCATTACACTTAGACAAGGGAGGAGATTGAAACGAAATTGGAAATTATTCTGTTTTATAATTGCTGGATTTTCTATTTGCAAGCCAAGTATGATATGTAAGGAAATAATATGTTTCATGGGGAATAGGCATTTTGAAGTTCATTGAATTACGTATGTGATGTGTGTTTGTGTATCTGCCTGCAACAGCACAAATACCAATTCCATGCTTGATACAGACCATTTGAGTATTTCAGGTTAATGTTTAACCTATTAAGCGTTCTTTATAATGGTTGTAATTTGTACACTTTTCTATTACTGGGATCTAGTAAGAGACAAAAATGTATATCTTGTTTTAAGCATGCTAGTGTGAAATAACATTTGCATAGCTTTAGGAGTTCTTGAAACGTTCTGTGTTGCACATTTACACTATCCCAAGTGTATATGATTGTTCTGCTCCTGCCCCCCCCCCCCTTCGGACAATATGTCCTTATTATGCTTAAACATCTGAATAGTTTGTGAATGTAAATAACTAAACTCTTATGGCTTAACTTGAAATGATTCCCAAAGAAAAATATATCGAAAATATCGTAATATGCCTGGAAGAATCACTGTTTGTAGGTATTGTGTATCTGCCATAAGTAGAAGAAATGTTGCATTAATTTTTCACATGGGATTTTTGTATGTGGCATCAAGATCTATGTCATACTATCAAAACCCACTGAAAGTACTTTTCAAAATGAGAACTTAAACATTCAATAATTCGTTTGAAGTTTTGTTCTGGGCATACCATGTTGCATTAACAGAATCTGGTTATCTCCTTTCTGAAGAGTTCCTGATTCCTCAAATGAATTTCTGTCACTCTTACCCAAAATGCAAGCATATATAACTGCAAGACTAGAATGTGTTTGGAGATTAATGACGTTTTTAGGTGATAAGATTACAGCATCATAATATAAGCTGAGCATCTGGCAAACCGTGTATGCAGTGTGTGAATTTGTGGTTTGTGACGCCAAGAAAATCAAGATCGTACTGAAACATGTTTTTAAGTGCAGCATCTGGTGTTGTTACAAAGCCTGTCACGGTTATAAAGATGAAATAACCAGTAACTCTACCACTTTAACAGGTAAATAAAGTCTCGTTGTTCGCTCCGTGTATGCGCTCTTTCCAACTTTTTAAATACAATTTATCTCTCCCGTTAATGGCATACCCTTGTATGAAGGTGCACCTAGTAATGTGTTGATTTTGTGAAAACATGCAACATTTTTATGTAAAATGAAACCTTGTATGCACTCTGTTGTAACGAACAATGGCTACTGACTCCCCTCGTAAGTTCCAGTTAGTGCGTGACCGACGATGTTCAGACGAAGCAAAGGGGAGATGAGTCTGTCGCCAGCTCTTTGTCATACTAGGCACTTAGCACTAGGGGTGGTCTTATTTACCCGATTAATTATAAATCCTTATCTTGACTAAGTTTCAAGCTTTGTCTTTTGGCATGAACTGGCGACTTATTAAGATCTGCAAGACTACATTCAGAATTTTGTGTACATTCCAAAAGGTCTTAAGTTAAGAACTAAAACTTTAACTAAGCTGGGGATAATATAACTAATTTTACGACCCCAAACAATACATAATTGATAAGTGACCTTTTATGAGGGCACCGAACGTCTACGGGTAAAATATTGTTGGGCAGATTTGCTCCATTTACAGATATCTCACCATAAAATAATATTATTATATCTTTCACGTTCTACTTACACGAATTCGAATAATATATTGCTTTAGGCATGTATTTTCAACAAAGAAAATGTAGTAAGTTTATATTTTTTCTTCTCCTTTCCCCTTCCATATTTTTTTTAATTCAGGAACTTTGATTGTGCAATGTTTGTATTCGTATGTGTATTCTTTTATCGTATGTAAAGGATAATTTATACTCATTAGGTAGCTTAAAGCATTCTCACACTAAACAGTTACTTGATTGAGAACTTTTTTTCGTATGGAAAGCATAATCTATACTCATTAGCAGACATGGATCGCGTACACCTTAACATTCAATGTACACAGGTACTATACAAGGCCAAGCGAGACATCAACAAACGTCCGTGGCAACAAGTATACCGATGCGCTGTGTGTGTACAGTCCGGTATGGATACAAAGTGTAACCTACGTTACAGTATGCCATCCTCCTCATTGCTTTCGATGGGGGAATTACAGTGAACAACCATGTGCATTCGTGAATTGTCGAATGTGAATTTTCTGCAGCTCTCGCTGATACAATATAAAAATATTGGGAGAAAGTTTGTTCAACGTCACATGTCGTTAATGATGTATATGAGTAGTACAAATCATTTTCATGTGTTTGTCCGAGACGTAGTTTATTTCTTATTTTACGCAGCACTGAAAATCCAATATTTTTGTGTAGAATACTGGACAATTACTTTTTGCTCGTTTGGTAGGTGGTGCGTTCTGTATATCTCCTCCACTGCTTTTAGACAGCTCGAAATTACATTCTTCAAGCTGTATAATGACTGCTAATAATACCCAAAACTTTTGATTTATAAAATGGAGGTTGTCCAATAATTGTGAAAGTAATGCTATTAATACAATATGTCAAACTCTTTGCTCTCCCTGGAAGGCAGATCTACCTGCTTGGGGAACAGTAGTTGTAATGAAACTAAAGCTACGCGTTGCGAACCGGACTATCCCTGCGTGTTGTCCCCGGGACTGACGTCAGCAGTTATATACTGTAAACTTCATGTCCCTTTAAAGGTGTGTGGGATCCGATGCCTGCTCATTAGCTTAAAGCAAACATAAACTCATATCGGACATTGAATGAAATTGGTGAAATGGTACTGAAAGAGCCCAGAGTTCGTAAAGCTTAGAGTTACCCGACATACGTCTTTCAGGATAAGAACAACTTGAGGAAAAAAGGTTCCCTGTCCGAGATTCGAGCTCTGGAGCTTGCATGTGAGGCAGACCGCCACACCACAGAGGCGGTAACTATAATGAGCCCCCACTGAGCGATGTGTTCGTAGCGAAGGAAGCGTATTAAGTCTACAGTTATGGAGCCCCCGTCACGTTTGTGTATTTAGGCAGGCCTTCAGCCGTAACCAATTTCCACGGCCGACATCTTATTTTAACCTTAGCAGCGTTCCATTCATAAGATCGGAGGAACCGTAACTGATTGATGTTTCCTACCGAGAGGGAAGTATATGTCTGCTTTGTTAAGTTCCAGATGCACCGGACTCTGGACGGCAGCGCATTCCACCGCACCCTAATTTCCATAACAAATATACATATAATATTTTAAACATTGTTTAGCAAGTACTGTCCCTATTTTAAATATTCTTCTCTTTAAATACCACTGACACCTGGGAAAAATCCGATGGTACATGATTTTCTCTACTCAATATAATTTAACTATTTTGGCTTTAACATACGGTGCTGCTTGCTTCTGGGCGTATTTTCTCCGGGTTCTCCAGTTTCTCCCGCAATTCACTTCGCTCACTGCTTCATAATCACGTTTCCTTTCATCCATTTTACCGATATTTCATATCAGTTCTTTGCCCCCATACGAGGGTGCGGACTGATAACCAGTCCTGGATATTCTCTCTGATCCAGAATTCCTCGGCTTCTCGACAGATATCTAACCTCAGGCATACACTTCTAAACCCTAAAGGGTGCAAGTCCTTCATATATAAGGAAGGTAAAATGGAGGGGAAAAGTTTTATCATGCAAATTATTTACACGGGGTTACCTCTTAAAAAGGAACCGAAACAGAGCTGCAGTAAGCAGCTCATTGACTGTGACTTCCTTTGACTTTCTGTTGTAAGCATTTCTGATTTGAAATACACTCACTTCTTATACTATAAATTCTTCTAGAGTCTGCGAAGGACGAGACAAATATATTTCCCGTGATCACAGAGTTAAGAAGCCAGATCGTTAACCACTCGACCACAGAGGTCTCATGCTTGGTGGTGTTCGTTGATGTGTCTACACTCTAGCATTTCAAACTCTCTGAGAAATAGAAATTATTCTAATTAAACATAACCTTATGTCAGCCTGGAGTCGAACGTTATTCAGTTAACAAAAGGTCTTGTGAAGAAAAACGTATAGCTGTGTTCCATTTTATAGCCCATTATTTGTGCAGCAATCAGAAAACAAAGTGCATATATGACTTTCAAATATGTATTGATAAAACAAACTGAGAGTTTAAGGTAAACATCGTAATGTGCGAACAAAGGCAGGCCTTGAAAATAAAATTATTGGCAGCGAGACAATAAATAACCATGCATGCAAAAAGAATCTATTTTTGAAACGTAGAGGAATAAGCTGCTGCAATGGTAAGTGTCAGAGATTGGTTATGTTGTCTAAATAGCTGTTTCGGGTATTGAGCCCCCCCCCCCCTTAATAAGTCAAAGAATCAGCTACAGAGTATTCAAACTTTAACTACTGCTACTAGCAGTCATACCAACCCTATTCAGGTAATTATGCTATTATAATATTTTTCATTTTACTGGTGAAGTGGAATACTGGTACGTTTTAAACAAGATAAACAATATACACATAACAAGATAAACAATATATACATTGTATTTAAGCATCAGGTGCATCCATCTTATGGTGAGTCGCAAAAAGTTTTGCTCACCATACAAACTGTTCTGAACCATATTTATTTGAAAGTTAAAGTGAAAAGTGTAAAATAATTGTGACGTACAGCTTTGTTTAGTGTTTATGGTGGCCAGGGGTCGATTATATGCACTGAAAAATTTAAAATCTTTCCAGAAACTTCCTAATTATACCACTATTAGTTTCATTGAAGTATGTCTTAAGGGTATGTATGACTGAAATTTCATTAAAATCGTGAAAATAACGACTTTTTTTATTTTAATTCTGTAAAATAATTTAGACATTCCCGAATGTGAAAAATGCATAATTTGCCTCCGGACGCCATTTTTAAATGTCAGTGGCCTTTAAACTCTGTCAGAGTCACGCCCTCTTTTGCCTACATCCACATTCTTTGTCTGTTTTCCGTTCTTAAATTTTCAATTCAAGAAAAGAAAATTAAGGCTTTCAGACAAAATAGTTCCTAAAATGTTGCCAATATATCAGAGGCTGGCTTCTACAACATTACTAGAGAGGCGCAAAACAGGAAAAACACAGAATGCCAATGAATCTTTGCATCATGTCATATGGAATAAGTGCCCAAAGGAAGTTTTCATATCAAAACAAAAATTGGATCTTGCTGTTATTAAAAGAATCAGTGAGTTTAACATGGGTAGTCTTAAGTCATTGGAGCTGCAGCAAAATATCAGAGGTGAAAGTGTAGTAGACTCAGCAAGGAAAACTTCAGTGCAGCGAGATCAGATTCGTATCCTGCAAAGCAAGAAGCGAAGTAGTGCAGAAGAAAAGCAACATCTAAAGAAGAAAAAGGTGGAAAAAGCAGCAACAGAGGAGAGGAAAAAGAAATCTGAGGGTCCAACCTATCAGCCTGGTGGAATTTAATGTGAGTTATGCAATCAAATCTTTAATCGCTGTTTTCTCAATGTTCATATTTTCAGCATTTTTGTTCCTGTAAAAGCTCCTTGCGATGCAGTTTTTGTACTACATTCATGAAATTTCCTACACAGGTTCAGAATATCATGAAGAATGGAAATTGCCCTAGGTTTTGTTGTGAAATGTATATAAGCATATATTTTTAATTTTCAAACACAAAACGTACAGTTTTTAGACAAAAAAAGAATATTTGTAAATTAAAAAATTTTTGTGACCCAAACTAAAGGAGACACAGAAAAACCCAGAGCTTTTTCAACAATTATGTGTATTATGAACATAGGGTTAAAATATTAGACCAAAATTCAAAATATTTTGTCGCAAGGGACTTTTTTAGTGACGTAACAAAAAACATACAAAATTTATCATAATTTCTAAACTGCTGGAGAAAAATTGTTTAAATTTAGGTTGTAACATGTTTACAATATACTACACCTATGGTGTAAATTTGAAAAAGCTAGTATTATTAGTTCAGAATTTGAAAATTTCAGTCATACATACCCTTAAGGAGAGTCTAAATGGTGATTTTTCCCCTATGTTGATTGTGTATAATATTCCAAAGGCGGGCTCCGTAGCTCAATCGGTAGGATCACCTGCTTGCTGTGCAAAGGGGCCCCCAAGGTTGCCAGGCGCGCTGCTTCCGTGAGTGTTACAGTGTAACTGTGTTTAACTGTGGAATACGATATCTTCTAGTGAATTGTATTTTCACAATCAGTGCAAGCAGTGTTCTTCAACTAACGTGTACTAGTGCCCTTTGGGTACAGGTGTGTTTCTTTCTCTTTCTCTATTTTTTTTTCTTTTCTTTCCTCACCTATTATGTCTCTCACGCCGGAAACTACCGGCCATCTAGTACGCTCAGCTATCGATATGGTTTATAATACCACTAGTGAATTTCCACAGTTACCAGTGCCTCTACAGCAAGCCCTACCAGTGTCTACGCAGCCAACCCAGGTTTCTCGCACCAATACTTTTAATCCTAATTCACCAGTGCGTCAATCACCCTTACGCCCGTCACAATTACATCTTACCACGTCAACTGCTGCTATAGTTACCGCTAAAACTACGAGTGACGTTATCATGCATGAGACTGCCCCATCTAACAGTTCACCTGCAACCAGCTCTAGTCGCGCTGCTACACATGCTGCTGCCACAGCTGGCCCAAATAAACGTCGCTGTACAGCTGCCCCATCAGAACAAACAAGTGCCTCGCGCTATGCTTACACTGTTTCCACGCACAACCGCTTCGCACTACTAGAAGACAACACAGCCATGGACGAGACAAGCAACTCCGAGACACCTAAGGAAAAAGTTCCACCAATTTGCTTGCGCAACATTGATAACTATCAACTTCTATTACAAGATCTAAAAAATAATGTTACCTCTGAATTTCACACAGAGCTTCGCGGGTCTATCCTTAAGGTTCATCCCTCTACTTCTGACGATTTCCGTAAACTTTACTACACTTACAGAAATCCGACAGATAAGCTTTTCTCGGTAATTATCCGAGACATCCCTCCTTCGCTCACTGATAAGGAAATCTATGACGAACTGTGCTTACAGAACTACCCAGTGCGGAAGGTCACTCGACTTATGAATCGGTCGAAACAACCCATTCCTCTCTGTGCGGTGGAATTGTTAAATAGCGATGATGGTAAAGCTATACTCAACCTAACTCGCCTGTTCTACAGTGTTGTTAAGGTGGAACATCGCCGTCGTAACACTGACATACCGCAATGCACCCGCTGTCAGAATTACGGTCACACAAAGAACTATTGTCAGCTGACCCCGAGGTGTGTTCGCTGTCTAGAGAATCATCACTTCTCACAGTGCACTAAACCGAGAGATACTCCAGCTCAGTGTGTTCATTGGCATGAAAACCATCCAGCTAACTACCGAGGTTGTCGGCATTATTTAGAACTGAAATTCAGAACACAAAATAGCAACACAAGGCAACAGCCTGGGAATTCTCATCGCTCCCGTCCCCTACAACAATCAGACAATCCTGCACAGCAACCATTACAACCCCCAGCTGCATCACCAGTACCTCCAACTTCTTCACCAGCAACTTATGCTAGTGTAACTTCTGCTTCCTCAACGAGGCGTACTACTGCACAACAAGATCCCTCTGACTCTTCATCTCTCTCGGCTCTGCTAATTAGCCTGTTCACTCAACTTCTAAATTCTTTATCCACGTTCCTCACTCCTCTCTTACCGCAATTTACACAATGTTTCCAAAACGCTCTTCTAACTACTTTCCGAAATGGTGGCGTATAATAGGCCATCTCTTTCATCACTCACTCTCCTGAACTGGAACGCTAATGGCATACGCACTAAACGTGCCTCCTTCGCTGCCTTTCTCAGCTTGCACAGTATAGATGCTGCCTGTATCACCGAGACTCATCTTCTCCCGAATGAACGTTTCTCTGTTCCAGGCTACAAGATTTATAGATTTGATCGGAATGCACCTACCGCCTCTGGGGGAGTAGCTGTGCTAGTTAAACGTTCTCTGACTCATCATGAAATATTCCTACCTGTGATTCCCGGTTTTGAGGTAGTAGGCGTTAAACTCTCTCTTCGCGATAGCAACGATCTCGTCCTAATGAGTGCTTACAAGCCCCCAAATAGTAAGCTTAATACTCACTATTTCTCTTTCCTTTTCCCAGCAGAAAGCTGCACTCTCTTGCTAGGGGATTTGAACTCGAAGCACACTTCTTGGGGCTGTAGGGTCACAAACCCGAATGGACGACGTCTGTTTGACACTATTAATGCCACTGGTCTTCACATACTGGCTCCCACAGAACCAACTTACTATTCTGGTAACCCACAGGTAGCTCCTGACATTTTGGACATTGGGGTACATCGCAATATACGATTACCTGCATCGATTTCTGCACTGCCAGCGCTCGATTCCGATCACTGTCCAGTGTTGGTCACATTTAACCTCACTCCAGATATTTTGCCACAAATCCCGCGACTCATCGATGGTTTTGTCAACTGGGACATCTTTCGCACACGCCTGGATGCTGCACTCCACACATCTTATCAACTGGGTACTGCGGATGCCATAGACACTGCCGTCCACCATTTTACCTCTGCCCTCTCTTCCAGTGTACGATCCTCTACTATCCGCAGTCCTCAACCTCGTCATTTCCCCTCCTTGCCTATCCATATTACTCAACTCATCCAAGAGAAACATCGCATCCGTCGACTGTGGCAACGTCAGCGTCTACCCTGGCTGCGCCAAAGATTAAATAGTCTCATTCGACAAGTACGGACCGCACTAGAGCAACACCGATTTCAGGAGTACCAGCGACAATTAGCCAATATCCGTCCCGGAGATCATACCTTATGGAACATCACTAAGAGGATTCTCCGAGAGCCGACAGTGATTCCACCTCTTCAGGTTGATGGGACCCTTTTGAGTGACTCTGCTGCCAAGTGTGACGCTCTAGCTACTCACTACGACCGTACATTCACGCCTAACACCTGTCTTGACTCTAATATTCCCTCTTCCGTGGACAGGGAACTCCTTGAGTACCAACTTCGTCCTACAGCGCACAACAGAATTTCGTTCACTACTCCACGTGAATTGTCCCGCTTTATCCATCGTCTTCCCGTTAAAAAGTCTCCCGGTCATGACCTTATCCCTAACGTTGTGCTGAAGAATTTGACAAACAAAGCCCTAGCTTATTTATCATCAATCTTCAATGCTGCTCTGCGCATTGGTCATTTTCCATCTACATGGAAACATGCGGAAATTATAGTCTTCCACAAGCCCAACAAGCCAAAAAATCTTCCCTCAAGTTACAGACCAATCAGCTTATTACCTACACTTTCTAAGCTTTTTGAAAAGATTATTCATCAACGTATTTCTCATTTTTTGATTCATAATCAGATAATTCCGTCTTTTCAGTTTGGCTTTCGCCCGAAGCATGCTACCACTCACCAATTGCTCAGAATCACGCAGTCTATTATTCAAGGTTTCGAAAACAGGCAATACACCGTAGCAGCATTCCTAGATATCGCCCAGGCATTCGACAAGGTGTGGCACAGTGGACTACTACTTAAAGCATATCGCATTGGTCTCCCTTATTATCTGATACAAATCATAGCAAGTTTTCTCACCAATAGAACCTTTGTGGTGCGCATTGCTGGTTTCACATCCACCCGACGGCCTATTTTAGCAGGTGTACCTCAAGGTTCAGTACTTGCACCACTCCTCTTTAATATATTCACTTATGATCTTCCTGATATAGCTCCAGTTTGTACGGCGTTATACGCAGATGATACTGCTCTCTATTATTCTCACGCCAATATTCTTCATGCCATTCAGAAACTGCAAATTGCCCTAGATCAATTAGCTCATTGGTTCTCTCACTGGCGCATTTCCCTCAATACTAACAAGACAGAGGTTAAGATCTTCTCTTTACGACCTTATAGGGATCCTCCTTCACTACGGCTGCTGGGGGAACCGCTCTCATGGTTACCAAGCAATGTGCCAGTGAAATACCTTGGGGTGTTACTGGACACTCGACTTACTTGGAACGCCCACATCTGTCGGTCTGTTACGCTTGCGTTTGCCCGGCTATCAAAACTGTACCCTCTACTCAACAGGCGCACTTCACTTGGTTATGAATCCTCCCTGCTTCTTTACACATCTCTAGTCCGTCCCATTTTTACCTATGCAGCTCCAGTCTGGGGTGGCACCAGTAAGACTAATCTCCGCAGACTGCAGGTACTACAAAACAGGGTGCTTCGCACAGTTACAAACGCTCCATGGTTCATCCGAAACCAGCAGCTGCACCATGAGTTTGGTCTTCTACCCGTTCACCAATACATCCGACGCCTGGCACGTCCATTCTTTTACAATCTCCAGGAGGTCCCTGGAGCTGTTACCTACCGTCTCGGCTGTCGCACTCGCCAGCCAACTCGCCTGAAGCGCAGACTGCCCCAAGATCTTCTCCTGAGTGACGTCTCCAGCACAGATGACTCAGACACGTGATTAATGCCATCAGACTTTAAGTTCTCAATTGTGTTACAGTTATCCTCCATATTTAGTTAGAGGAGTCGTTCATGGCTACCTCCATTGTTATGTGTCCTGTTCCTATATATCTTATACCAAACATCTGTAAAGCATAATTGCTGATCGATGGATAAAATAAATAAATAAAAAAAAAAAAAAAAAAAAAAAAAAAAAAGGTTGCCAGGTTCCAGGTTGCCAATAACGCCTAAATGTAAGTATTATAGTAAAAAATATTATTGAAAATAAGGCAGCATGACTCTCCTTTTAGAAATTTCGGCTCGTACATTCAGTCCATAATGTAGAGAGCTTGACAGTCTGAAACAGATAGCAAAAGAATGTAAGACCTTCTCCATAATATAACTTTGTTTTCAATACAGTTTATGTTTTAATAGTAGTTTCTAAAGAAGTGAAACTTTCTATGCTAATGCCCGATTATTTTATTGGAAAGTAACAAAGTGCTGATAGTTTTGCCAACCATTTGTAGGGAAACAAGTTCCATTTTATTGAAACAACCTAGGATATGCATAGTTTTGTTTTAACACCTTTTCCCCCGTATAATTTCAATATTCTATTAAAGTTACAAGTATCGTACTAATTAAAAAAAGTTCTTCTTTCATCAGTCATCAGTGTTGCTAAAAATTCCTTAAAAAAATTCAGCTAATTGTTTATTTTTTGTAGCTAATGGCTAGTCACTTTTTTTAAAGTTTATATTGGCGAATTAAGATATTCAGACTTTCCTTGCACTTTTGAGCAGACTGAACTTCAAACAAAGGGATAGCGCAGCAGCAATATTTACTTGTGGATAAAGAGCAGCAAATGATAACAGAGATATAAAGGTCTGAGAGAAGGGTAAAAAAAAAAAATACAATGGAATCTCTTGCAGATAAAATTCCAGACTTTGCTTATTGTTTATAAGATACAGAATTTCTTGCTACTGCTTAGCTAAATTCAAAAGCGCGATAGAGAATAAGACAATAACAAAATGAAAGGTGGAATAAATACAATATCTCATACTTAAGATAGACTCATTTTAAGATTGCAAGACATTGTTTTGAAAAATTTCCAATTAAACACAATATTGCCTAGACAAATGCTAATATTTTGATCAAAATGTTTTGACATACTACGTCCTGCCGCTTGGAAGGCGACCGTCTGGCCGGTTGAAAAAGTAGACACGAAGGAGCGCGTTTTTTCGTCGTTAATTCCATATGCGCCATCGAAAGTTAACTAGATTTTTATGGTAGTTTCTCGACCCGCTTCCCTTTTATACTCCGTCGACTGTTATACCGGTGAGTATGCTCGTGTTGGAAATTGAACGAGCGGCGCTAATCCGACACTTGAAAACACAGAAGGGAATAAGAAGAATAAGAAGAAAGTGCTCACAATATAAGTAATCATTGAGATAGTGAGTTATTCTTGATGGATAGAAAGTGCTGATTTTATGAATGAGGTAGTGACGACGCTTCTGATATATATTGTGTTCTGCTGCTGCGAAAAATTTGGGGCATTGTGATCGATGCTCCAGCGGGTGAAGCGGAGAGAAGAATTGACAGCTACGGACACGTTTCATGAAGTCGCGAGGAAAAGGAAACGTAGGAAAATTGGGCCAGTTCACATTAGTGAAGTGCCAATGAAAAGTGTACAAGGTCACAATATTAAATTTGAGAGCACAGAATGGAAAGGTTATAGGTAACTTGATCTTTTAATGAAGTATGACAGTAACTTACTAAAGGAAGAGTATAGTTAAGAGTATGATTATGAGGCAGATATTTCGGAAGTATTCGTTTTTTAAATTTTCCTACAGTTCAAGTCCTTTCCGTTGGATTTCTGAGTAGTAACTTAAGAGTTGGTTATTGCTCAACATAATTGTATGTTAGATAATCGCTTAACACAACTTTCTAATTACTCTCGTGTACAAACAACTAACATGTATATTCAAGTTGAAACAGTTTCAGTGGTTATCAATTAGCGGTGAACAGGTGGAAAAACAAGCTTTTGTTTGAAGGATTTGTAGAACAGCAGTGAAAATAAATCAGTGGGTGCAGAGAGGCGTGTGTCTGTTTTGCATAATGTTTGTTTAAAATGTTAATTATTGACGATGAGGTTAAATGAAGTAACGAAGTGTAACAAAGCAGGAGTTAAGGCTGCCCCTATAGTCGAGTGATCAGCGTTCTGCCCTCTCAACCCAGAGGTCCAGACTGGAGCGGGGAATTTCTATCTCTGTCCTCATCAGATTCTGAAAGTATGAATATGGGACTGTTTAATAGCAGCAAGTAAAAAACGGTCGTCAATAAAACCTACAATTCAGCGAGTTGTTTTGCAGCCTTGGAAGTTAAAAGGGACTATACAAATGAGAAGATGTTCGAATACCACCTGTATCAAAGAACGACTAGTACACAAGGAAAGTCTGAACTAATAAATCGTCCAACCTTCTGAGGAAGTGGTTAAGAATTATTTGCAATTCGAAGATGGCTGAGAGATTCCTTCAGCGTCATGGAGACGAATGTTACGGTTATTGCCGCCATCGAACCGACATCCTCATTTCTACCTTGTTATTATATTTGTCTTTTACTTCAAAATTTAACGAAGCCTTTGTTGCCTTCAATATCACGCTAGAGATAACAGGACAACCAACGGTAGTTCGGCCATATTATGGCAAGGACAAAGTACCTTGCCTATCCATTTGCTAGAATTAGGCTAGGGGATGTGACGCTGGTGGGACTAAATTTGTCAGTTCTACAAAAATATGCGTTCCTTATGGGCCACTTTTGTGTACTCTCAAGGCCTTTTTTTTTAAAAAAAAAAAATAGCGAATGTTTGTGTGAAAAAGTTAAATACTGAATTTGGATTTAAGTTTAATGGTTTCCAAAGATACAGCTTTTTTTTTTTTCAGAAAATTCTCTGTCCCAAAAACCTTTTGCATGCAAAATGTACTCTTTCTTTAATTTTTTCACAAATGGCTCTTAGGATTTTTTTAAATGACATGTAAGTGTTTTTAAGATATTTACAGGACAAAGCTTACTGTATCTTCAATTTTCTGGGAATAGCCTGTGAATGGCACTTCATTTGGAAACATAAATTTCACTGGCATTGCTGCTTTTTCGCTTTTAAGCTGGTTCTGATTATTTTATTATTATTATTATTATTATTATTATTATTATTATTATTATTATTATTATTATTTGTGTGTGTTTGTAATTTACGTCCTCCAACGTTAAGTCTTATCGGACGATGAATGAAATGGGTGAAATGATGCTCAAATGAGTCCGAGGTCCATGGAACTTAAGAGTTACCCGACATTCGTCTATCAGGATAAGGGAAAACCGCTTATTCAGGTAACTCACCCTAACCGAGATTCGAACTCGGGACCTCTTGAACGTGAGGCAGACACGTTACCATCTACGTTATTCTTGTGCTACTCGAACCTTTACCATGGATTTATCTTGGTGATAGAAACCTTTCAGGTAACGCGCTGATTATTCTTGAGAGTGAGAGGGGAGCTGCCGCCGCTTCCCGGCCCTGTACTAAGCACCAATGAACGCATCACTTCAGCCAGTGGAATTTGCAGGAACAACAAATGAGATAGATATTTACTCCACGTGGAGTAATCAGTGCGTTATCTGAGAGGTATCTATTACCCAAGATAAATCCATGGTAAAGTTTCGAACAGTGCGACTTTACCGAGGCGGGCTAAAACAGGCTAGACAGTGTATAAATATTATTGCATTTTGAACGTTTATTAACGTTTTTCAAGAACTGTGATTTAAATACCGCCGCGCTTGTAATGGGACATGGTTATTAAAACGTACTATTTTCAGCTTTGCACACTCTTATGCAAAAAATTTACCCCTCCCCAATCTCATCCCTGCATTTAATAACAGCAACGGTTTGCACTTGCCTGGAATGCCAGGACTCAATGTTTCGGCTATCTTGACAAGATGTGTACAAGGTCGCCTCTCAATATAATCAGTTGTGGCGTGACGTCATAGTGCTAGACGGCACGTTTTCTTTTGAACGTGTAGGTGTCGAAAATTGAAGTCGTCGAAATTATCTCCTTTTGTTCCTAAATGGCACGCAGGAAAAATGTCACGAGCAGCACAAAGCGGAAAGTGTGGTAATAGCTATTTTGTAAAAGTTCGAGAATGAAATGGAAAACTCGTAGTTTCTGTTCTTCATACGTTCACAGGCAGAGGAGCCTCTCACATATAGTTAGACCGTTTCTCGTAGTTCTGACAATAGGAAATAAACTTAATTTTATGAGATGGATAGACGTTTTACTATATCTCGATGTAAATGTGGTAAGTGCTTCATTGGAGAGCGAGGAAGATTTTAAAATACGAGATGAAGTCGAAAATGTGTTCTACTTGTGACATTCTTCAGTGCTCTTAATGCATGTGTATTGCATCAGCAGTGTAGAATAATAGAGATAGTGCAAAAATAAGATAAATAATTTACTAATACATGTTGCACATGATGGTTTTAACAAGGTCATCCACATTAACTTTGTACCAAAGTGATGATGTGTATCCTGTTTGTTGATCTTAAAAATCATTAATTGCAGGTTTTTACTTATCTGCAGCATAAACTAAGCCGTGACAACTGTGTTATCAAATAAAAAGGAAACAATGACTGTAGGCACTACTGCTTAAGTGATAAATTAAAAAAATTATAGATTATTATATTTCACATCTGCGATAGTAAAATCAAAGGTAAGAGCATTTAATGTTTTATTTAATTTTTAATATATTTTACATTCAGAAATCCATAGACATACGTTCTGTAAAATATGCAAAACATGCATGTAGGTTAGGTTACCACCACTGATGCAGGAAACTGGAGGGGAAAAAAAAGGAAAAAAAACTGTTTACACTGAACCATATAGGAAGAAAATTATCCTAAATGTATGCATAACATTGTTTTCCAGATGCGCTCACATCATTTTGCCCTGCATTTTTTTGTTTCACAACTTAAAAACTCTTTTCCTCCGATTGAACAAAAACGTGCTCCCTGAAGCCTGAACAATGCAAGTGCAAACATAACGCAATCAGAAAAAAAAAAAAAACTGCTTCATTGAATTACTGAATGCTTATTGAAACAAAAATTATAAAGTAAAATCTAATGCGTGTTCTTTCAGAGTGTCATCATTACTTTGAGTTACATTTTTTAAACGAATGTCAGCTGCAAGAGAATGACGTAACGTAGCACATATGGAGTGGGATAGTTGCTTAGCAAACACGTTATTCAAACTCAAAAGCACAACGACTGATTAATATTAAAATTGCAAAAGCTTTCCGAATAGTTTCTAATGAAGCACTGTGTATACTAATTAGAAATACTCCAATTGGCATAAAATTAAAATATATCGAAGACCTACAACATACGTAAGGGACATGGAGAAGAATAAGTTATTGATCATGATCTCCATTATACAAGATGGACACATCCCGGGAAAGTGATAAAGATTACAGAAAAACAGCATGGCAAAAACTACCCAGTAAATATTTATAAAGACGGCAGTAAAGTAAATGATGGGGTCGGCTTAGCGGTTGTTATATTCATCACTGAACCACCAATAGAACTGAAATATAGACTAGATCACAACTATACGAATAACCAGGCTCAACAAGTAATAGTAAAAGCATTAAACACTATCTTCTTACAAGAACTTAAAAGGGAGAGAGTAGCTGTAATATACACTGATAGCCATATAACACTTGACTCCCTAAATAATTTTCAAATCCATACAAACTTAATAGAAGAAATCAGAAAACAAAACATTTAGGTAACGAAGTTTGGACAATACACTACACATCTAGTTGAAAGCTCATGTGGGTAATAGAGGAAATGAACTGGCAGATGCTCTCGCCAAAAGTTCTGCAAAGGATGCTTCACTCACTGGTAGCTACCAGAAAATACTACTAAGAGTAGCATTAAACAAACTTCAGAAAGAAACAGAAGAGCTGTGGGAAAATGAATGGCAGAAAACAGAAGGCAAAATAACTAAATCAGGTTAAACACCTTTATTCCATTGTCAGGAATTGTAACAACCTTTCTAACTGGACATGGTACATAGAATCCGGTCATACTTTTACTACTTCCATATAACGAACAGTCCGATTTGCAGATTTGGAACTCAAGAACAAACTGGGGATCCCTTATTATTTGAGTGTTCGAGACTGGAGGAACAAAGGAAAAGTTCCGCCAGAGTCAAATAAGGAAACATGGGAAGTGTACTGAAAAAAAAAGGAGGTTAATGAAATATTATACAAAAGTATTTGTGGACTTTCTGAAAATTATTCCAGTTGATACATTATAAAAAATAAGCACTGTAATTTAATAATTATATAACCATCCTGAAAGCAGAGCATGTACTATTATAAATCATTGTCGCGAGCCATTGTTGCGACTGGCGCGGCCGGCACGCCCAAAGGGATATATAGTGCAACGCGGAGATAAAATGATTGCCGAAACAGATAAAGGTAGATGACTGGAAGGTTCGTCTTTCGTCTGGTGCCGTCTTGATTGTTTGAGAATATTCCATTAATTTCTGAAACAGTGCGCGGAGATATAAAAGAAGCCGTGGCTAGTTTATGGACACGGTCGTAATCGGAACTGATAATTGTGTGCGCGCAGCTGTGATTTGAAAGTGTACTCTTTTGTTTATTTAGGTGTGTAGAAGTGACCAGAGATTGTGTTGGTTTATGTTACGTCAGTTTGCTGCAAAGGGGTGTACAAACAGTGCCTTTCTACGGAAATAAAAAGCATTTTGAATTTCTGCAAACTTGACTTTTAATTTTACGGACCCCAAAGTCACATTATGTAATGGAGCATATTAATAATTAGTTAACTATTAATAATTAATTAATAAAAACAAAAGAATATAATAATGCTACAGCGACATTAATCATGTTTAGGGAGCGGATTTATAGGCACTAAAAATGTGTGAAATAGGCAGGCAAAAAGGCACTAAAAATGAACAAAATAGGCGCTTAAATAGGCACTAAAATTTTGCTAAGTAAACACTTAGAAATACAAAAATTAGTAAACTAGCTCTTAAAATGCACTATAAAGGCACTGTAACAAAATGACAATCATCGCAACAAATTAGCCAAACACATTGCACTTTGCGGTTCCTTAGGCGAAATAATTCCACACTTATTCCAAATTTCATAAATGGCTCCACAGCAAGTTAAAATAACAGATATTGTCGAATAATTAAAATACATATAAATCAACTTCACTAAGTAAGAACCATAATGTGCAGAAAGGTGTGAAGTAATTATGTCGAAAAAGAAAAACATGGGTTTGGTGGGGGTCTTAAGGATGAAAATTGAAATATCTGAAGCTTTTTTAGATTTGTTTCAAATTTCTACCATTTATTTTTGTGATTGATCAAGAATGGAATTATACCAATTTTCAGCTTTCTAGTTACAATAGTTTCTGAGGAATTAACAGTTTGTTTCAATTTCAGGCGATTTTCAAAATGTTCTACTTATTGTAATTTTAAAAATTAATGCTTGTAGTATAAGTTTCTACACCTATTTTAACCTATTAATTGACCTGTACATATGTAAGATATTTGTCTTCGCCATAGCAGTGAAGGGAAAAAAATAATCATACCTATTTAACAATTTTTATTTTCCAAAGCGTTTTCAGTAAGAAGCAAGCATAATCCTTTTCAATACAAATAACAAAAACACAACAAATGTAAATGGGTACACTTAATACGCAGTTGTCCTTACAGGCATGTTTAGAATTTCATACAGATTAATAGAAAAGTGCATAGTGTGGTATATTTTGAAGTTAGGAAAATGCAGAAAATACGGAATCTGAGAAATCTGAGGTTAATAGCAGGTACTATACAGGTGTAAGGTTATTTAAGTAGTCATGTGACGTTTTCTGTACTGCCGCTAGAGGAAAAAAAACTTATTTTATTATTGAAGTATGCCTATATCAATTTTAAGACAAACTAAATTTGGTATTGTAAGTTTTGGGCCAATTTGCACGGATGTCTCTGCTTAATAAACTTCTTTTTTGTATATGCAATGTGCAGCAGTAAGAATTTTCTCTTCCGCGAAAACTTCACGTTGAAACCAACAAATGGAAAAGCTGTTGTCACAAATTACAAGCATAAGAAATTGGCTAAAAAGGCAGTTTTAGGCACTAATAAGCGGAATAGGCACAAACGTATGAAATAGTCATTTATAGACACTATAAAACTAAGAAATTGGGATAATTATAGGAAACGTGCTTATAACTTAAAAGCCTACGTTTCTGAACAAAGGAACAAAATAGGCAAATAGGGCAAAATCCGCCCCCTAATCATGTTACGTAAACTAAACAACGTGGCTGGAAATTATACGTTAAGCATAAAATAAAGTCTTAAACATGTGTACACACACACACACACACACACACACACACACACACACACAGATATATATATATATATATATATATATATATATATATATATATATATATATATATATATATCTGGCATGCCCCATTCCTTAGGAATACTACATGCCCTATTTTATTTACATTATATACAACTTTTACAATAATATTACAATAATTTTACATATCTTGTATTTGTATTGAAATGTTTCCTACAATATTTTACAATATTCTTATTGAAATAGTTGCAATTAATCAGCAGTTTTTATTGAATTTGTGTGTGTGCGTGCGTGGGTGCGTGCGTGTTTGCGTGAACCGTACACACTGTTGAAAAATACACGTTTCCTTACCCTGGTGGCGATAACAAGTACCCGGCTTAAGGCTTTCATGGACCTTCGACATCAGCCACGCAAAACAGTGCAAAAAAGGATTTGGTAGGACAGTATGGGCAGCTCCGGGGCTAGCGCCTCCGTGCCACGGCTGCGTCTTTAAAATTTGGAAGAAGTACGGTTTTAAATCATTTGCATACTCCTAATGCGGTCGTGCTCACCGGTGTTCAAGGCGCAATGGAATGTATTGCATATCAACAGAAAACGGGCCCAAATGACCTTGTTGTCGACGGGCCCTAAAACACTACACACTCACTCACTCAACAGAAAACCCCAGACGCTGAAGGAACTCGCTACAATTTCTCAGATTGTTACTGTCTATGAATTCTTGCCGGTTAGTGCCTGGCTCGGCTATTGCTGCCAGCACATGCTAATCAGTTGTACCAAAGACAATGTTATTTCGAGTAATGACAGATAAGCCACTTAGCAGTAAGTGTAGAAGTGGACAGTTTAAAATTAGCCGAAAACTGTGTTTTATCACAATCTTCATTTCTCCTTTTCATAATAAAACGTAAATTACTGTTTTCTGCATCATACAGCAGACGATTAAAAGAAAAGTTTGCTTCTACTAAGAAAGCTAAATATTCTTGGAGTGCATTAGTATTGGTCCTGCGCCGTAGCGTAAATGGGCTAAGGCAGCATGGGTTGGTTCCCTGCCACGGAATGCGGCCCGGGCTCGATCCCACCCCTGGTAGTGCGGTTTTTAAGTCCCGGGTATAGGACCAGTGCCCACTCAGCATCGTGAGGATATTGAGGAGCTTACGATAGGTAAGCGGCCCTGGTCAAGAAAGATGTACGAAACCTTGCGTGGGTATATCGACTTGAGGCTGGCAGTCGGGTAGCGGGTCCTGGCCCTATATTGCTGTCGTGCCTTGGAGGGGGGGGGGGTATGAGTATTGGATGTGATATTTTCTTCATCGTGAAATAAAGTAACCCATTTTCTATATAATTGTTTATAGCCGCAGTAAAACTGAGTCGTATATGGGAAACCCCTGTTCCTAATCGTTATAGGTATACTCTAAACTACCCCTTACATGGAAACATTTTGATGTTCTTTTTTTTAATTTTAATTTTCTCAAAAATGGCTGTAACGTTTTCCATTAAAATGACAACTGTTTAAGATATTCTCATATTAAGCTAAATGTAACTCTTGAATGTTCCTGGAACAGCCTCTGAAATCGTCTTAATTCCCAATGAGTTCTACATAATTGTTGGTAAATGTAAGGGATGTACAAAATGTTAGATTCCCGAAAGTGCATATAATTAATATGAAATACTTTTTTCTGATAGAGTTAGCACTTTTTTATGTTTCTTATTTTTTGTTAGAATTTGCAGGTAAATGTTTCTCTTAAGTGATATGTCGTTACTCTTTCATCTTTCTTCCTTTTTTTCTCCCCTCTTGGTTATAACAGAACATGGACTTTCAGAGCCATATTTAAATCTATCACTTCAACTACAACTACAAAAAATATACGTGTTAATTGAAAGTTACCTGTATTAACAACTAACTACAGTAATTTTGTAGCCATAAATTTGGAGAATGAGTAGAGAAGTCGTATGAGTGTGGTGTATCAGATTTAAAGACAAAATGTATAATAAAGGACGACAATCACCTGACTGTCTATAAACATAATAGTTTTATAAGGATTCTACAAATATTAGAAAAGCTTCGCATTTATGAAGATAAATGTTTCAGCTATGTTAAAGTAATTTGTTAACATGTAAAAGCAGGTGTTAATGTAGAGACACTTCTTTGAGAGCTTTTGAAGTAGAAATGTTTTCGATTGGAGTGTTATCTTTACAAAGAAAGGGAAGTGAGAATGAGTAATCGTATGAATAGCAGATAATTTGAAGAGATATGAAAGTGTGAATAATGTTCTGAAGCAATTCTGATAACGAGAATAGCAAATGATTCAAAGGAGTCTTTGTGATGAGAGAAACTTTTAAACGTGTTAGTAATTATCTTGGGAAATGTTGATAAGGTAGCTTCTTCTAAAAGGAATTCAGTAGTTGAAATTATTATTTGCATTATGATCAGACAAAGATTCCTTCCAACGTCTCTGTCCCAGAATTCAGCCTCTTCTCATCTAGCGTCTTAGCCAAAGTTTCCGGCTTCTCAAACGTTTTCTGTATTTGTTATATCTTCGTCCACTCTCTCTAAAAACAAATTCATTTATTTACCCCGTCGATTCATGCCCAATTCTTCTGCATAAATGTTTGTATACGATAGTAGTGCTTTTCACCAAAGTGCGTTAATGCTTTTCACCCATAGCGGTTTCTTCAAGCTGTACATCCCATTATCTTCGGTTTGACTTCTTGAAGACTTCAAATGGAGAATTTGTATTTTAAATCAAATATCCACCTGACCACCTATTGTGAGTATTAAAAGCAGCATATCCCCATTTGAAACCAACAATAGAAATTAAAGCTGATGTCAATCACAGAAAAAAGAATAGGTGAAACCTATATATTTCCTTTGAACTAAGTCATGCATATTTAACATCTTATCGGACAGTTTTATATGCCAGTTTTAATAAACGTTTTCAGCTAACTTGGTACAGACAGGCAACTTTACTTTGACCTAATGAATATCTTAGAGATAACAACTTTCTCTCTGCCTCACTTTCCTGAGTTCAATTCTCGAGGGTGAGTTATCCAGATAAAGTATTTTTCCGGGTTTTCCCTTGTGCTGAAAGTGTAACTCTGAGCTCTAAGTATAACTCTGTTGGGTCACTCTAAGCTCTATGGATTCTGAGCTCAATTGAGCACTATTTTACCCATTTCGTTCATCATCCGATAAGACAACATTGGAGGGCGTTAATTAAATACATAGAGGGTGATTCAAAATCACTGACGCAGAACAACTCCGTTAATTGTGCAGATACCTATAAAACGATATAGGGCAAAATATGTGGATGTGTGAGACTAAGAGAGCAGCAGCAGTTTTTTTTTTAATTTACGTCCTTCAACGTTGTCATATCGGACGATGAGTGAAATGGGTGAAATGACGCTCAAATGAGTCCGGGTTCCATGAGCTTAAAATTTCCTGAATTTCGTCTATCAGGATAAGGGAGAATCCCGGAAAAAACCTTATCCAGGTAACTCACCCTGACCGAGATTTGAACTCCGGACCTCTTGAACGTGAGGTAGACACGCTACCATCTACGCTACCGAGGCGGGCACGCAGCAGTGAGGAGTTGCTTCAGTGAGAGACCGTTGAGTTGAGGTTGAATTTTTGTTTTGTTACAATTTTTTTCTAAGCAAGTTTATAGGTTTTTAGCAAGATAAGTAGAAAACTGTTCTATTGTGTAACCAAGAAGCCTAATGGTATTCTATGAAAGTTAGGCTACATTTATACTTGTTTTTCTTCATTGTAATACGTTCGGTTTCACGGCAAAAGAAAAGAAAGCAAAATGGCTCAAGTTGGGGTAATGATACGCAAGCCAAGTCATGGTGGTCCATGCTGCGTACCATTACCAGTTATCTAATTTGCACGTTGGTTGAGATCTCTATTATTACATGTTTTATTTAATGCTTCCTAGACCAGGTTGCAGGAATTAAAAATCCTATTTCTGGCTTTAAAAAGACGGGTATCTTCCCTTCAATCCAGATCTCTTCTGAGAGGAGGACTTCATTCCAATGAGTCAACCACCTGTGGAGGTACACAAGGCTGAAAGAAGAGAAAATCAGCCGAAGATGATGAATCTTGTTGCAGCGAATTAGTGGTGTCTGTTTTAGGTATTTCTCCGATACCTAGGATGACTGACAAACACTTCAAGCCCCAAACAACATTCAGAAATTATGACGTCCACTCCAAGGAAACTCATATTAGAGAAAGCGGAATAAGGTAGGATAAGAATAATGTTCAGCAAAAATAGTAATAGAAAATGGAGCTGTAGAGGGAAAACAGAACAATAAGACAAAAAACTTTCATAAAGATGGTAGTTCGTCAGATGAGCTTGATAATGAAGCGGACGATGTAAACCCTCGTGTGACAGTCTCCATTTGCCCCAAACAAATGACACACCTGAGGCGTGTCTCTTCCGTCACGAATTTAGCCGTAATGGACAGTTGTGATATAGATGCATTCTATGTTCTGATTGGTTTCATGTACATTGCAGTGCAGCCGATTCTGCAGCAAACTTCAAATGTGACTACTGCCTAAGTAATGATTACATTTAACAAAATGTTTTCGGGCTTTATAAAAAACAGTGAACTTATTTGTGAAGACCTATTTTGTGGGGAATGGTACGGAAAGCCTCTTCTCACATTTTTTATGTAAGCTGTTGTACCGTTACTGAAAGGCACTTTTGTGATCCAGCCATAATTTCTGCTTTAGTACTTAAATATATCCTAGGCGTTTTAAGATTTTGCAGCAAGCGGCTACCTATTAACAGACATCTACAGTGCCATTGCCCCACTTTCCCCTAAAGTTTATTGAATAAAATACATAAAATACTCTCATGTAACATATTGCTGTGACAAATGTATACCTTGAATATTTTTTGAATATGCACTGACTTTGCCTTATTTGATATGTTTTTATAACAGGCCACTATATTATAATATTGACAAAAAAGGAAATATAGATAAAAGTGTAGAGCTCACTAAAAAGTTTTTTTTATTTGTTCCATTTATACCCTGCATTTAACTGTAATGGCCATATCGGCGGCCTTTCGAACATATCGAAGGTGTTAACTCGTATCCGTTGGGTTTTTCAATCATTAGATCACGCACACATTTGCACTCTCATTCATACTTGGAGACTCTGGAGAAGATGAGGAATTATCTTGGTCGGAGAAAAATCCCCACTTCCACCGCCGGGAATCGAATCTGGGACCCCTAGCACGGCAGGCAGGTGCTCTACCGAATGAGCAATGGGGCCAGCCAAAACAGATATTTTGTTTCAATTTATTAAAAATATATTTATTTTTCTTATACCACCTCTCATCTTATCTCTGTGGCACTTTAAATCAACAATAAAATACAAATGGCCTACATTAACCAGCGGTGTCAAAAAAGTTAAATTCGCGAATGAGATTAATTAGAGTAGTTGAGAGCAATACACGACCTGGCAACTATGATAGCTATGACACACATAATGATACTTGGTATGTAGCCAGCTGGATGGTGTAATGAGTGGGTTACTGAGAATGGTTGTTAGTATTTGGTGCTTAACTATGCAGATGATTTTCTCAGAATACCAGCTTTGGTCAGCAAGCTTCTTACTACTTGAACACTATACAGTTGTGCATAGCCAGAAAAGGAATCATATGTTGTATAGTAAATTTTCGATGCACGCCATGTTGTATATAATTAATGGATTTTGATTCTGCCAATCAAAGAAACGCATGATTTTCTCCGCAGTTATCCACCTTTACAGAGTTATTATTTATTGTACATGCTTCGGCTTTCACGGCAGGCGTTCATCGAATAAAATGTATTTCCCGGGCTTGTGGGCCGTGGTCCGAAGGATGAAAATTCTCTTGACGTTTCGCTCATGCCTCCGACGAGCATCTTAAGAGGATGATTCTAGCTAGGTACTTGCTGGATTCCAATCCTTATTGTTGGATTATTTATTGTTATTTATTCATTTCTCAATATTACAACAAAACTTGTTAAATATCAAATCTGCAGGATCTGCCCTACCGAATCTACGTTTATCTATTTCTCTTCGACTTCTGCGTTTTAAATTAGAAAAATTAGTATATTGATGTTTTAAGCGAAACAATCTGTATCCCAGTTTACGTTTTCTTATAGAAAATAAGAGAAATACAACATATTTGTCTGACTACTCGAGTCCTTTGTCTCTGTTGGAGTGTAATGATCCGCTTGAGAAGCGACCGATGGTATGTGGAGCACATAAAACTTCTCAACTTAGCGGCATCTCATGGAGGATTTCCGTTTCCGTTACTTGTTGAGAATTACACGCACCTCCCCCTCTAGATTTATAATCCTTTCCTTATCTGTTGAGGCTTAACAATGTACATTTTACTCCATTGTTCCGTTTGTTATAGATTTTTATCTTTGTTTCTCCACTGTTTGGTGGAGAAACAAACATTGGATCAGAAAGATCGAAAAAGCTAAATTTCAGTATCATATATTACGTTTCCGTTTTTAATGCGTTTTATTTTATTTTAGGTCCTCCAACGTTAAGTCATATCGGACGAATTTTGTTTCCAGAAAAAAATATATATGTGACACAGTGGTTATGCTCCAAGTTTGTCGGAAGGGCAGTTGAAACGTTAAACAAGATAAGTAGCACAAATAGGATGAGCTCTATCGTTAGATAAGCTAAACCTTCTGGATGTCTCTCCCTCTCGAACGTTCTGACACTGGGTGGTAACTTCCAACTCTAGGTATATACCTAAGCCAGCGGTGTCGCAAGTTGGGTCAATCTGGCCGTGGAGTTAGTCTCGGGAAGCGTTTCTGGTGCGACGAAAAGTGCTGCTGTCCGAGCGAGTTACGAGGTGCGTTGAAGTTGTAACACCTATTTTTTTTCTGGACTGGGACGAGATAGGAAATAGTGTTTTTTTAAAATACACATGGACTCTTTGTGAATGCGTAACGGAGATGGCAGCACTGTACAGTGCATAGAACTATTGGTAGCGACGAGAGTAAGGACTGTTTTGATACTTAAAATGGTGACATTTTCATTGCAAGAACTGCGTGTAATCATTCGTTTTCTCCATTTTCGTGGTGTAACACATTGAAATTCATCGCCAGTTGAGTGAGGCATGTGGTGATGGTACGATGGATGTGTCTAATATACGTTCCTGGGTGCGACAGTTCGATGAAGGCAGAAAATCGTGTGACAACAAACCAAGACAGTTGCAGACATCGCCTCTAAAATTGGCACTTCCATGGGATCTGTGCACACAGCCTGCATGAAGATCTGAAAATGCTCATTCGGCGATCCTCCAAAACACGTTCTCCACTCGCTGGATCATGTCGTCATACCGGCTGGTGCGAGGCCATCTAATAATTAAAAACTATAGTAACGAATTTTTTACGTACTAGCGTTTTGTTTCTGTTTAAAAGCACTAATTGAAGCTATTTAATATCTTTAGAAATGGGTGGGAAATTAAAAAAAAAATAATTTAGGTCGAAATCAATCCAGCTCACACCCTCATCACTTGTATTAGCAGTCACATAAGAATTGAATACCACGTGATCAGGTATGCAGTCATACGAGTCAGTATCACATAAATCATAAATATTATAGGAAACAACCTTATAGTCTGTCACATCTTTCATCATTTGGCGATGAGCTGTTATGTGGTCATATAAGCCATTCAAATACCAACACCAAACGCTATCTCATGAATATGATATGAATAAATTTACACATTTCACGCATCCATTTCCATTCATTTCACCATATGCTTAAGGAATTTACCAAATAATCAGTGAAAATACAACACAGGAAACTCAATACTACTTAATGGCTCTTCATCCATAAATTCATGCACGTAATAAACTTTGTGCACAACAGAAGACACTTTTACTCTCCTATATTGCAAAGTAATGCTGTATATTCATCAAATATTATAACTATAGCTAACAAGTTAAATTAGCTCTGTCTATGTGCAGAATCCTTTGTTAACATATTCTTTAGACTTGATTTATTATATTGATTTGTTTTTCTGAGGTATTCTTGAAGTTTAACATATAAAAGGGAAAAATCTTCAAGGGAGTATAACATACTCGTCTGTTGATGCATTCTTTGCATATACTGTGTTGTTATTGCACCTACATATTGGGATGAGTTTTTTTCTTGTGATAGTACAAAATAATTTACATTCATCTGATGTTCCACGAATAATAATATGTCGGTTCAGTATTGAGAGGAAATGAGTAGGGTAAACTGGTTTCAGTATACAACTTCTCTTGGTTGTGAGTTTGTCTTTGTGGTGATGACTGAAGGACTCATTAGTTCTAAGTATTTGTGGTACACCTTGGTGGGCAAAAATATGCATACAATGTGTAATGATTTCAACAATTTGTTTGCCCGCCTCTGTTGCATGATCTTAGCGCGTCTGCCTTACATTCAAGTCCGGAGTTCGAATCTCGGTCAGAGTGAGCAATCTGGATAAGGCGGGATTTTTCCTTATCCTGAAGGATCAGTCGTTAAACTCTGAACTGTATGGTCCCTAGCTCATTTAAGCAACACTTTACCCATTTCATTCATCCTCCGATATGACAATGTTGGAGAACGTCAGTTAAAAAATTGTTCTTTTGAAACATGCTCCAGAAAATGCCTCGCAGGATATTAATTTTTCTTTGAAATTATCATGTTTTCGTGATTCTTGTTTATCCAACATGTCTGTTTCAGTTTTTATATGTTCAATTAGATACTAATAGCTATTCAATCATATTATTTTAATTGGATTTTTTTCCCGCTGTATCACAGATCGTTGCGTTTGTAGCCTCCTATCTTCCCTGCTATCTCTTGGTCCATGTTTCTCAACTATACTTAAGTTTTGTATTTTCATCTGTAATGTTTTTCACTTCTTCATTAACTCCATTGACGTTTTGTAAGAAATTTTCTCTTCTCTATGTAGGATCAAATTATAGCTTATAACTAGTTGTTTAGGGTTCTGATGAGAAAGCCAGTTATGTTTCCGTCTTAAACATATTCTTCTGACTAAAACTCAAAATAAATGTTCATTTTACCGTCCTTCGAACATGCTTTTCGTAACCTCAAAACAAATTAACTCTTTGTATTTAATATTTGTAGCCAAAAGAAACCCGGATTGAAGCTCGGTTGCCAAACATATGCTCAGAATTTAATTTTTGGATATGCCGAGTTTCCCGCGAAGGACTGGTGAAATGTGGCGAATTTGGTTGTAACAAGAATTTCATATGTTTGTAGGTAGAGATGATATTCTCGAAGCACCACATTGGTAAGCCATTATGTAGCGGTTTTCCCTCATGGATCTCTTCCTGCGATGTGTTGTTATGTATTAGCCTTCATGAAGTTGGATGTCGTCTCTCCTCCGCGTAAAGTTAAACATATATTTTAAATTTCCGCCGAAATTATTTTTAAAGTCAAAATACTATTGTTGCTCCGGTTCGCATAAGATCTAATCTCGGTTGTGGTATCAGATAGTTTAAGTATGCAAACTTAAGATGAAGGAAATCAGAAGGTTGAACGCTTTTCTTTAATTTAAACTCGAAACTCGATTAAATAAGATCTGTATTGTGAATCAATATATTCACACAATTTGAGGAATAATTGGAACAGATTTCAAAATCTCTTTCAAATATCCAGCACTTCCACACACGTCTACTCACAATGAAGTCCAGATGCAAAAGACTCCATCTTCTCCTTTGCAATTACTGATTTTTACCTTATCATCATGGTCACCAAACATTTCTAGTCCACGTCACTTTTACCCTTTAATGTTAATCTTGAATTACATAATTTTCTGATTTTTCAAATGTAAACACCTAAAACAATTTTCTATTATAATTTTGTCTTTCTATTAACTTTATGAGGTTTACCATTTATTTAGATTTAAACATTAACATTTATCTCCATCTGTTTGTGACCTACTCTATTCAGTCATGGACATCTATAACTCATATTAGTTCACAATACAACTTTGATTATTTTTAGGATATTAACATGAAATAGATTAATAAATTAAACAATCTTGCACTTGATGCATTAACAACTGTTTCATGGTTGAAAAACGAAACAAAAATGTTTGTGCTGTGCATTGCACAATAGATATTTCTGACCGTGTAGCATTCGAAACAGTTATTCTGGCAGCATTTTGTATTGCAGCCACTTCTAACCATTTCATATATTTCGCTACAAATTCCTGTATTTTAAATGAGTTTTAAAGCGAGAGATCTGAAATTTAATCTCTTTTTTTTTTTTTTTTTTTTTTTTTTTAATGTTTTAAGAATTTTCGTACTTATATCGTGTGAGGCAGAAAATTTTCGAAAATAATGTTTTCGAATTTTTAGTTCTGCTTTCTCGAAAATTAAATGTGTATGGACAGTAAAAATCATGTTTTAATAAAGAATGTTAACGTGCTGTGGTATGCTTTTAATTTTTAAAAGAATTAATATGTGTTGAACTGTTATTCCAGAAGATGCCAGTTATAATATCAGCATAACGGCGATAAAATGAACTGTAGATTTTGAAATACAAATTTCACCGATATCTCTCCTTAAGGTATTCAATATTGAATTTTCAGAATACTTCAAAATTATATACAATCAAGAATCAATTGCAGTTTTGCCTTTCTGGACATTTAAGGGGAGACTAATTGGGAATACTGCCAAAAAAAGAGTCATTTTTGTTCTGTACAGTTTTATCATCGGACTTTCCTGTTAAATTTTTATATTTCATCAATATAGACATAACGCTTATATTTTGTTTTTAGAAATTCTACTAAATCTGTCCTGTTGCACTGTGAATTCTTCAACACTTCACAGAAGAAGAAAAAGACTATTACAACGCCTACACATTTCATTGGAGAGGTAAACTTAGCGCTTTTAAGAGAACTTATATTTTACAGTTTGGTGCCACTTTTAAGCATAACATCGTCTGTGTTCAAGCCATATGCAGGTTTGTTTTCACCAGTTCTGCTGTGAATAGCGTTTTCCAAAGATTGGCATTTTGTAGTAAATTACACTTTTTCTCAAATTATTTACGATAACTAAATTTTAGGATGATATAAACGACCTCTTAAATGCTGTTGTGGATTTACTTTGATTTTAATAAAATGGTTATTAAACTAATAGCCGAAAAATAATGAAAGTGGTATAAATGGGAAATAAACTTCAGTAAGAAATCTATTAGATACAAAACAGATCAATTAACATAACATTTTTATATTCTGTAAAATGTTATTTATACATAATGGGTAATTAATTTAGCAGATTTAAACGTTGGTGTGATGGTGTTTGGGTAACTCAGTGCTAAGGTCCATATTTTGATTGTCGAAACTGATTGGCGATTTTATCTCACCTTACTAAGAATTTACCTCTGCTTAGGTCGTGAAAAGTAGATACCTATGGCACAATCTTCAGGTAAAAACTGCAAGACTTCTAATTCCACGGGCATTATCCTATCATCGGAAGTAATGGATTCCAACCTCTGTATGCCACCCTAGAAATCAGCCCAGTCATCGTTTGGAGTTAAGGGGTAAACCATAGTCATAGACCATATGGAAAGCGTTAGAGTTGACATTGACGTGATTGAGGACTGTATGCCCCTTAAATGCCCAATCAGACATCTAATATTAATATAATTTCAAGAGAATGTATTTCTCATTTGTTGCCATGGCGATTTTGATATGCATTGCTGAGGATGTCATTAAGATGCAACTGTCGTATACCCGGGCACGTCTGTCGAGTCAACTGTTTCCCCTGCTCAGTATGCACCCGAGCAGCGAACCTTGGTTACACCAAGTGTGAACTTCAGGAAGAGCAGAAGGAGAGGTACTACTTCTGTACACTTATTGTTCCTCGAGCTTTCTTTGACAGTAAAAACACTGACAGCTTTCTCAAAGCATTGTTCTTGACGTAAACTTGCTTGCATACAACTCGGCACGAGTTATGACAGCTGGAGTGTAGCAGTTTCTCTGTAATAAACAGGACGTTGCCACAAGTAAGTTGATGAAAGTGATCCCCAGAGAAAGTGCAACCAACCACTGCACGTAAAACAAGCTGGCAACTTAGCTTTGAATTTTATTTCATAAGAAACTTAAATTACATGGACCTTTCAAGCTATAACACGCGTTATATATTTTCTATGAATTTCCAGTATTCAATTTTGATATAAGTTAAACAAAAGCCTCCCCCTAAATATATGAATTGCTCACAATTTTCAAGGGAAGCGAATTTAATGTAATCCTTTGTCAACATTTCCAGGTGTTTGTATCGGAATTTTAAGGCTCTTCTTCCTTCCTTTTTTTCCAGAATTAAAATTGACAGCATTTTAATATTTACCAATCCCCCTCGAAACACTATTTTAAATTAAGTTAAAGATATACATTGAAACTAGCGAATATCCATTTATAAGCTTATTTCAACGTCTACAGAAATTTAAATCAAAACTTTTGACTTCAAATGGTTACTCTGAAGCTAAAAAAAACGGTACTTTTTAAATGTCTATTTATCTAAACTGGTTTCACAGCGGGGCCTAGGAATGGAGGAGCAAATTAGCATAAAATGTTACGAACTCTTACGGTGAATTTCAAATGTTCATAATTTTTAACCGATATTTAAAAATTGTAACCACATGTTAGAAACGTTACCTCATGGTAATATATGCATTTTTTATTACTGCTAATATGTTGTTTGAAATATTACTTGTAAAAAATGCATGATATATTATGCCTCAAGTTATTTGAATTTAAACATTTAAATGTTTCCTGTGAATAGCTTAAGATGATAGAGTCAAAATGAACCGTTGTGTTAAAATTGTTTTGAAAGAAAATTCCTATTCATTTTACAAATTTGAGCTTTATGTACAGGTTGTATATAAATGAATATCGGGGTTTTAACTCTTATAATATTTATTACATTAAACTTACAGTTATAAATGATATGTCAAATTAAAAAGGAACACAGTTTTGTTTGTTGGTACTGGAGCGCATGTGCGTGCAATGTTTCTGCCGCAATCCACTAGACAGCGGTAGTAGTAACAATGACGACTAGTAAACAGAGAGCGTTTTGTGTTTTGCAGTTTGCAAAGACCGAATCTGTAGTTACTGTGCAACGTGCGTTCCGCATTAAGTTCGGTTGTGATCCTCCTAGTGATAATAACATTCGTAGATGGTATCATCAGTTTGAAGATACCGGTTGCCTGTGTAAAGGGAAGAGCATGGGACGACCAAGAGTAAGTGAAGAGACTGTTGAGCAAGTGAGAGATTCGTTCACTCGTAGCCCAAAGAAATCAGTCCGGAAGGCTAGTCCTGAATTACAAGTTCCTGTGGCGACTGTTTAGAAAGTTGTAAGAAAACGCTTATGGCTACGTCTTTACCGTTTACAGTTATTAGAGGCTCTAAAGCCGACAGACCACGGATTACGGGCCAACTCCGCAAACGACGTATTGTTTCATGATGACGATTTTATGGATCGTGTTGTCTTCAGTGATGAATCGACCTTTCTCCTTAGTATACATGTTAACACTCATGTGCGCATCTGGGGCTGAGAAAATCTTCACGAGATGGTACAAATGCAACGATATTCCCCTAAAGTGAATGTTTTATGTGGCGTATCCTGGCGAAAATATTATGGGCCTTTCTTTTTTTGGTGAACCTACTGTAACTGCCACTTCTTACCTTGATACACTAGAGCATGGCTCTTCCCTCAGTTGGAAGAAACTGAGTCAGAGAACTTCATTTTCCAGCAAGATGGTGCGCCACCTCATTTACATAAGAAGTACGTGATTGGTTTAACGTCACTGTACCCGGGCGCTGGATAGGCCGCAAGGACCTCAATGATACGGTTGGCTATGCATGGCCTCCACGTTTTCCTGACCTAACGTCATGTGATTTTTACCCGAGAGGCTATGGTGCGTTTGAATCAGCTGATAAAAGCAGTCCTAACCTGTATAGTATAGGCTTTGAACTGTATGTCGTTCGTGTGGTCTGTGTGATATTACGTTTGTTTTACTTTTTTAACTAGTGAAATGAATAATATTTATTGGTACAGGTTAGTGAAAAAGTGTTATATTATCATGTAGTTAACACATATTCCAGTTTGTTCGTAAATTTTATGTATTTAATAGTGTTTTCAAGTAGGCTGTAAGTTAACCTCTGGGAACGTTCTAACGGCTTCGATGCCATATTGCATCTTCTCATTTGAATCTAGATTGAAGCATTTATTTTAGTAAATTCTGCTTATTCTTTTATTATACGTGTGATATTACATAGTTCTATCTTGTGTTTAAATGTACAGAAAAATTATCTCCATTATTGAATGAAATAACTTCTGCGTTCAACACATGGTGGATACAAGTTAATGTTATTATTACTATTATTTTCCTTTTAAGGTACTCAGAGTTGTAAAAAAATGCCTCGACGTTGTAGTGTCTTTGGGTGTAAATCAAATTATGACACAGAAAGTGAAAAAAATACAACATTTTCACTGCCAAAAGACGAAAATCTTCGTAAGATCTGGCTACGGCACATTCCGACGGATTTTTCGAAATTAAAAAATCATTTTGTGTGCATAAAGCATTTTGAGGAGTCGTGTGTTTATAAGAATAGACAGGATTTCTACTTCAATGGGAGAGTTGATAGAATATGAAAGGAAAATCCCTAAACTCACAAAAAATGCTGTACCAACAATATTTCCTAATACACCCTCTTACTGTTCTAAAACTATTCCCAAAATAAAACGTGTTGCTGATAAAGAAGACGAAAATTTGGTCCAGGCATTTCGAGACAGCATTCAATCAAATAAACAGCACGTGGAAAGGGATTTAATAAATAATGTAGATAGCATAATTTCTTTTGTAGATATAAGAACAATCAATTCCAGTAAGGCTAATTGGACAGTAATTAAGGACGAGGGAACAATTTATATTTGTTTAATGGGTATAAATAATGGCACACCTAGTGTCATTTCTTTTATAACAGTCAAAGATGATTTAACTTATACTGTTGTATTGGAAAACGTTTGCATCAATGCTTCTAGTACTAATAATGTGAAAAAATTGAATTCATTAAATGTTTTGGATAGTATTATAACACAAATTGAAAATGGTGAAATATTACCCACAGTTAGAGATAAAATAGAATCTGCTATCCAGGTGCTGCAGTCTCTACTAAACCATGATGAGAATGAGCATATGAAGTTTATTGTGGAGCAATTAAATCTGTCACAGACTCCAAAGAATAACAGGTGTTAGGGCAGCAAATGCATGATTCTTGCTTCCACTCTGTATGTCCATTCATCATCCGCCTAAAATGCACTAAGAAAATATGATATATTGATTTTACCACACTCACGTACACTGCAGAAACTAATTTTGTTCTATAAATTGACCTTGGAAACTAGTTCTTACTTGGAAAACAGATTTAAACATTTAAAAAGTCATGAACACTTAGTATCTCTCGTGATGGATGAAATATATATTCAGCCACAACTGTCATTTAAAGGAGGTGTGATTTATCGCAGTAGTGCAACTGATCCTCAGAAACATGCAAAAACTGCTCAAGTCTTCATGCTATCCTCACTACTTTCTAAATATGTTGATGTCGTTTCCATTATACCAGTTATCAATTTAACAAGTGAACAGCTGAAGACATACATTATAGAAGTTCTGGGTATGTTGGAAATAATTGGCTTTACAGTTATTAGTTTAATTGCAGACAATAATATTGTGAACAGAAAAGCATATGAACTTATGACCCCAAATAAAATTTTGCAGCCTAGCATTACTCACCCACTAGACTCATCAAGAAGGCCTTTCTTTATATTTGACACCATCCACATTTAAAAATGTATCAGAAATAATTGGGAGACCAAAAGAAATGCAAATAAGACCTTATATTTTCTTGATTTCAATCATCACTCCAATATACTTTCAGCTCAATACAGGCACTTAGAGTTAATGTATGAAAAAGAAAAGAAAAACCTAGTTAAGTATGGGCACACACTTTCCGCCAAAGTGTTATATCCATTGTCAATTCAGAAGCAGAATGTGAGCTTGGCATTGAAAATTTTCAATGACAATAACATTGTGGCCTTGAAACCTGTCACATAAGATCTTGGTGTTTCTGAAGATATTGATGAGACTGCAAATTTCTTAAATATCATTATTAACTGGTGGAAAATTGTTAATATTAAAAGTGTGTTCGAAGGGAAACGATTCAATGATCCATACAGAGGGGCCATTAAAAGCCAAAGAGATATGCAATTTGAATTTCTAAGTGAAATGTGTCATTGGCTAAAAATTTGGAGGGTGTCTGTTCCATCAGTAAATGCTTTAACTCCGCAGACATTTCAGTCCTTGATTACTATGCTGGATACTTTCCTGGAAATCATTCCATATCTGTTTGAGAAATACAACATAGATTACATTTTGCTAAGCAAATTTCAGAGTGATAATTTGGAGGGTCGTTTTGGATCATACAGACAGCTAAGTGGTGCAAATTACTATATAACTTACTTACAGGTATTGGAAAATGAGAGGAAATTGAGATTTAAAAATACTGTGTTGTTTGCTGCTCATAATGGTAGTGTAAATTTGAAAGAACTGTTACCTACCCAACAAAATTATGATAATGATATTGACCTGAATGGTTTTTCTGATATTCTGGATGAAAAGTTTGAAATGCAAATAATTCCTAATGATACAGTGCCAATACTGACATATTTGGGGGGATTTGCATCTAGACAAGTGCTACGTAAATCTACGTGTAATATATGCAGTTCATGGCTCCAATTAAATAAACAAGTGGAAGTCGATTCTTCATATGACTTTGTAAAGGACTTGGACAGAGGAAAATTAACATTACCCACAGACAATGTAGTATTTACTGTTGTTTTGGCATGGCATACAATGTCATTATTAGCAAGAGACTCAAAATTTCTTAACCTCTGCGAGATAGCTCTCTGTAGCTCAGAAAATTTGTAAAATTAAACTTCTGAGATCAGATGTACAGAATACTGGTACTGAATGTAAATGTTTACATAAGAAGACCCTAGTTGAGAAACTGGATAGTGTTGCTCTTTGTGTTAACAAAATATTGATTAGTAATTTTGTTAAACTGACCAATGAGAAATCTTGTGATTCAGACACTACAAGGAAAGGAAAAAAACTGAAAACATATATTTTGGCATTATTTGTGATCATAAGACTTCTTCCATAAACTATTTTGATGGATTACATTACATTCTGTACTTTGTATATACTCAGTGTATATATCAGTGTTAAACCTGTGGATTTATCACTAATATCTGTAAAAATAATTATGCAAAAGTATGGAGTTTGGCAGAATACAAGGATCACCTCATACGTTTGGTACATATAAATATCTCCATATAGTGGTGTAATTGCATATAACTCTCATTTGTTTATTTCATTACCTCACCTTTTTTCTTCTTCTAGGTATTATCCTAACATTTTACATTCATAGTTCCTGATTCCATAAACAATTATTTTGGCATTATTTGTGATCATAAGACTTCTTCCATAAACTGTTTGATGGATTACATTACATTCTGTACTTTGTATATACTCAGTGTATATATCAGTGTTAAACCTGTGGATTTATCACTAATATCTGTAAAAATAATTATGCTAAAGTATGGAGTTTGGCAGAATACAAGGATCACCTCATACGTTTGGTACGTATAAATATCTCCATATAGTGGTGTAATTTCAAATAACGCTCATTTGTTTATTTCATTACCTCACCTTTTTTTCCTAGGTATTATCCTAATATTTTACATTCATAGTTCCTGATTCGAAATTTAACTGAAATTATTGTGCGAGAAATATAAGTAATTTTTTTTTAGGAAAAAGGGATTCAAAGTGTCTTCTGAAAACTTTATTTGAAGGTGAGCGATATACTGTATTTTATCATTTATACATTATTTCTTTATTCTTTAAAGTATTATGTTTATAGATCTAAAAAGCATAATGACATAAGTGGTGTATATTATAAACATGTAAGTAATTATAAGAAACGTAATATAGCTTAGTAGTACGAGCATACCAAAAATCAGTTCCGAGACATAAAATCCCTTCTAATATAATATTACTTATATAATTATGTTAATTAAAGTATAATTGTCTAGAATTATGAACACATGTGAAATACTGTTTATTTATAATCATTCAGTTCACTAATAAAACAATGTAACTTCTGCGCTACGCTGTCTACTCTCTCAGACTGCCTGTGTGACGTCACACGAAAGTTTCCCTGTCGCGCCGAAGCCGGTCTCTTTCGTTAGCCGCGATTTTTACCTTTGGGGCTTTATCAAGGATCGTATGTACGTACCTCCGCTACCAGCTGACCTCCCTCAATTAAGAAACCGGATTGGAGAAGGTGTTGCTACAATTACTGAATACACACTTATCAACGTTTGGGAAGAACTCGGTTGTAGACTTGATGTGTGCCGTGTGACACAGGGTAGTCACATTGAACATTTATAGGGTTCTTGGTAAAACTGCGTTGCTTTTTCATTTGACATATCATTTATAACATTATAGTTTAATGTAATAAATATTATAAAGTGTTAAGACCCCGATATTCATTTATATACATCCTGTATAACTAATATGACGATATCATTGACACATTTAAGACAGTAGAGGAAAAGAAAAATCTTTTTAAGTTCTTCGTTTTTGTGTTTTGTACTTATAGGTAGTTTTAATTGCGTCATAAAACATGTTGCATACTAAAATGTGGGTATTTTTTATTTGTTAGAAAACGAACTTTAAAGACAGACATACTGTTATTTTGTATTACTGATCTAGATTTCCGTTGAAATCTCCTTCAGTAATATAATCGTAACTGTCAACAATGGAAACATATATAAATAAATTCAAGTCAAAAAAGCTAGGTAAGTTTTAGTAAAGTCGAAGGACATTTAAATATAAACTTTAAAAAGATGTAGGTATTAAGGTTCTCTTTGTAGAATCAGGATAATTGCAGCATTGCGCTTCTGGCCATTCAAATGTCCAAATACGATGTTTAAGTAGTTTAGTAAACCACACAAATATATATTGCATGCGAGAAATGGAAGGGCTGTTAAAGATTTTCACTGGCCTCTGGGTCATTAACAGTATATTGCGTGTACACTTTTATTCCTACCATATGCTGATGAACTATGTGCATTAATTTGGGACATTCTGTATATTTACTGCAGTTGTAAGGTATTAATTTTGTATGGCTATGTACGCTTAGGAGCAGTTATGGTGTGACTTAGCAATCGAGGCATTTAAGTTAGCACTGAAAAATGTAGCTCCTCTGTCTCCAAACATACTTTTATCTTCTTTAATACTTGCAAAATCTTGCTTATTTGATACTAAAGGAGAGTAATACCGCCAATAATTTATGTTCTTGTAAGTAGAGTGATTAACATTCACGATAACATAAACAAGCCGGACGATAACAGCGATGTGTTGTGACTACTAGGGCTATTTGTTGCTATTATTATTGTTGTTGCTATTATTATTATTATTATTATTATTATTATTATTATTATTATTAATATTATTTTTAGTGTCGTTATTATCGTTATAAGTGGTAATAGAAGAAGGAAACATATCCAAAATCGTACTGGAATGGGAAACTAAAGAGGACAATAACGAAGAGCCCGTTTAACACTGCATACAAAATATACACATGTCAACGAAAAGATTTGTTGCAGTAGAAGATATGCTATAGTGATAAGTAGGGCCCGGATTTTGATGAAAAGTCATCTTGTTTCTGAGTATTCTGAGTAGTCACAGACGATGCTTATTGGAAATTAAGTGCATTCTGGAACAAATACGTTAGATACATATGGTTTTTATAGGTCATCAAAATTCATGCTTTCCACATTTTTATAATAGTCATTTTTGAACATTTAGATGCATTTTCCGGTCATTTTGTTTCTTTTTCACGAATTTATTGGGTATTTTTATCTGTAGCTCACATTCGGGAGACCCGGGTTCGATTCCGGTGGCAGACCTGATCTGACCCATGTTTTTTTTTTTTTTTTTTTTTTTTTTTTTTTTTTTTTTTATTAATAATAATCTGTGATTAAAAGTTCATATTGTGTAAGCCGATATCGTGTCAGGAGAAAACTTCAGAACTGATATGTTTGAACAGGATTTAACAGGCAGTGACATATGTTTTTCAAATATGCACCTATAAAATCTGTGGAAGTGGAGAAAAGTTTCTCAAAGTATAAAGCAGTTTTAGCTGACAACCGGCGTTCCTTTACTTCTGATAACTTGAAGATGGCCATGGCGGTGTACTGCAACGCTAAGTAAGTTATGTTTTGGCTAATGGGTTCAGTAACTTATTTTTTCTTATTTTATAAAATTGAAGATGACCTGATGGATTTTGAATTTATTTATTATTCAGTAGCAATAATTGCGTTATTTACTAAGAAAGTTAATTTTAAAATGTGGTTAACCGAACCATATATTCATTATTTGTCTGTGACAGTTATTAATTTATTATTGTAAAAAAAGTTGATAACCTTTGTTAGGTCATTTTTTTTACATTTTCAGTGCATTTTTTTATATTTAAACGGCATTTCATAGCTCATTTTATAGAATTTTTAGGTCAACAACTTCCGGGCCCCAGTGATAAGTATTGCAACAGCTTACATATGTAGATGCGTTCTGAACAGTAATAGTTTACTTGGTGTATTTGTAAATTTGAATTTTACATTTTGCATTTTGATATTGTTTTGCTAGAGAGGAAGTTTTTATCAATGAAAAATTTATTGTTGTATCTAAATGCTTATTGTACTTAGATTAACAACTATCTCTTAATAATATGCCCTTCCCTGTTACGATTGGATGCCATTACATTTCGTTTTCGGATCTACTTCAAATAAGTTTTTGGCATACCAGCAATGCAGGATCTTCAGTGCCACCCGCCTGTCCCTCAAAAATCATATTACATTGGACTATACGTATATGTATATTGTTTACAGGAATCAAGAGTAAAATTCATATCTGTGATCCTTCGTTTGTTTCACACCGAATGTAACATTGCTCTTTGGCTCATCTTTGTTTCTTGGGATTTGTATCAAGCCATAGATGTAGTAATAGGAATAGGGTGGAAATTGCTGTCTGTTGGAAATTGTAGAAACCTAATGGAAGAAAAGAAAGTTTGTATTTTGAGAAATGATCCATTTTTTCTACTCGCAAGTATACAAGTGCAACTGTGACATGTGTTTACTAAATTTATTTACTACGGTAAATTTACTTGTTTGTTTTATCTCCAGATAGAGAAAATCTTACAGCCGTAACGGGTAGCCGAGCTCGTTGAGGTACTGACTCGCGAAGGAGTGTGGTTGTGATGTATATACCGCCAGAACCGTCCTACAAAATTGAGATATGAGAAGGCACTGTATCAAATGCAGATTTCGTTATTGTGTTCAATACGTGTGAATAACGGTTCTTCTCGAATAAATTAAATAACTATATGAGGTTTTAATTGTCTGTTAAGTGCCACATAAACATAATGAGTTGGCTAATCAACAGTAAAATTGCTTGGTTAGGTTTTCCAAACTTCAATGGTATTGTGTATTCAACCAAAATACAGCAATGATATTCAGACTAAAACTCATAACATTGTTTCTTGTTTCATTTGTTCACAGTTTCAGCAAGGTCTTGCACTTGCAACTAGTGAAGAACTCTCCTGGATCTTGAGGTGACTTTGCAGTTGCCGCAGAGAGAAATGGACGAAATGCAAGCATTCTGTTACAGGAGAAACCACTCAACGTGGGCTGGGGTATTTTAATAGCAAAATGCTTAAAACCGGTAGCTGTTGCAACGTCACGCACATGCCCGCAGGATGGATCTGCGAGGCGAATACGACCTGCTACAGTCACGGTTATACCTTTAGCTTTTGTTTTACGATAGCGTGGAGCAGACGTGCTAGAAAGTATATTAGCCAGTAGAAAATATAGTCACAACGTGCAAAAATTCGGTTTGTTTTCTAGCAGCCAATCACATTTTTTATGTAGTTTATGCAGACTATTCTGTCAAAACTTTATTTTTCTATTTCGTGCTCGTCCGTATAAACATGTTCAATAGTAGTTTCACGACACATTTAGTAGTACTTAAAGATGGCTGAAGCTTTTGTGAGTCTGTAAAAAGCTGATTATGTGCTGCTTTTTAGATTCTGTGCTCTTCTCATGACGCTGCGATATACAAGTAAATGCTGACAATATATTGACAGATTCAAAGCAGTAACAGAATAGCACAAAATAATAATTACTTGCAATACACTTTATGTTTTGAAACTATAGTTTTACGTGTAGTTGGTTTTTATTTCTTATGGCGTATCAGTTGTTTTAAATTATACGACGTTCATTCTGACCGATGAGGGCTTCTTAGGATATTCGCAGAAAATAAACGGATAGGGCGGCGGTATTCTAATGAGTATAACGACAGAAATTACATTATCCAACATTTAATAAATCTTGTGTTGTAGTTTAGTCTTAATATTTTTCTGAGATATTTATTTTCTCTAGAGGGAGAGGAAGTTTGTATTCCACCTGCAAAATTCAGTGTCGAAATTTCATTGAATATGCATTGTTTGAGATCGGCTTGAAGTCAGATGTCACCTACATAGAGAAAGAGAACACTAGAGGTTATAACGAAATGTAGGATAGTATATTTCATATTCAAGTTCATCTTCTTAAGATGCGACACGAAGTCTTTCAAAGAAACTTTCCACTCCAAACTTTCCCTTTACATGGGAAATATTTCTGTATAATCTATTTTATAGACGATTTTAATTAAAATAACGTGTATTTAAGATATTTAAATGCATATATAAATAATCCTTAAATGTTTTACGAATAGCATTTGATGCCCTGCATGAATTTTGCATAATTTTGAATAATGGTGAACTATAAGATAGAAACAAAAACTTACTAAATAAATATTGTGAACCTCGTTAACAGATACAGTTTTTTCTTATTCTCTGTGTGAGTAACTATTTCTGAGACGTTCCTTGATCTGGAATTGCATTTTTCAATACAACATATATCTTAAAGTGCTTTTCTAACGTTCTTTTGTACGTTGTGATGTCAGGTAAACAATGACATTTAAGATTGTGCTATTGTTTCAGCCTCCTGTACTCTTGTACTTCAATGAAATGTGTAATGAAACTATTTCTGCCAAAATCTTTACTTCGTTTTATAGAAGTGCTATAAAATAAACGATAATGGTTAGAGAAAGCCATGTGAATATAACATATTCGATGTTTAGTCGTAGATTGTGTTAATATGTTAGCTATTGTAATTAATACTAAATGTATCAAGCGTTTCTATGGCTCGGCTCTATGTATCAAATCATATAATTTATATCTCAAATGGATAGGCATATATATTAAAATACGTGTTAAGATACCTCAGAAGAGCACTTCTGCCTCATCAACTTTTTAAAACTTTTTTTGTTTATCTGTTCTGAAATGGTCTTGTATATGTCAATGTAGCGATATGTTTTACAAACCAGAGTTATTACTGACAGAGGAGGAATTGTGGCCGCAGGAGAAACGTTATGTGTCATACGAGGCAGTATAGATCCTGTCACATTTAGCTACTGAAATGTTTGTTACTGGTGGTTAATGTGAAGGGAAGTTATTTTATGGAAGCAGCGAACGGACAGCGTCACTCAGCTGTCCAGTTTGACCTAGGTCAGGCAGTTTCAGAACAGGTTGTGTGCCTCGGAGCACTTGTCCCTTGCCATACTAGTGTAGTGTTCTTTCCCTTTTGGAACTAATTTTAATGTCTTCTTTAGCGTTTAACCTAGACCCGTGCACTACAAATTAGCGTACATTCTGAAGGCGGATTTGTTTCTCAGCTTATGATAGAGGGGTCTTGAAATACGCTTTTCAAAATAATCTTAAGTGCAAAGGTGAATATGGACATAAAAATATATGGCAAATAAGGTCAGGGATTTAAAATGCTAAAGTAGCAATTCTCAAATTGGGGACCATCCATGATGAGGTGCAAGTTTTTAGGGATACAAAGAATTTACTCATAACGAAAAAAGGGATATAAAATAATACGATCGTAATTATTAACATTTAATAATATATGTTCTTATGTAATATAAACTAGTTCTACAATTATTTTTCTGTCTACCCAGATAAACATTTATAGAAATGGTTTCATTACCATTTCGTTGTAGGTAAAGGGAAAATAAAGGTTACTGAAATAGTAGCCGTTATAATCTTTAAAAAATGGCTCACTTAAACTAGCCTCGAAAGCTCTCACATGTCGTACATCAAGAGAAAGAAATGAATGACGCCTTAGTACTTCGAAACATATAGGATTGTTAAAAACTTCGAATCACTAACGATGAATGTCTTGGATTTACGCCACAGAATATGTTTTAGATAAATAGCGTGTTTGGAAGAGATATACATTTTTATGTGGTAAGTTTGTGGTTTTTTTTTATGTTTTGTAGGGTTATATCCATTTAGAAATAAGAGGACCTCTCAGGACGTGAGTAAAAACTTCAAGATACTCATTTTATTATCCTTGCCTTAAACTTGATATTTTATTTTAATAACTGTTAAAAGCAATTTTGAGAAAATAAAAACTAAAAAATGTTTTCTTCCAGAAAATAATTTAGGATGGAGAAATTCTCTTGAAAAATCTGTGTCCGTTTTTGGTATTTGGTAATGGTCTTTTCCTTTGAACTATTCCCATACGTATGGGAACTTTTTCCTAAAAGCTCTTTTTTTATTATTCGGGGGCTTCAGATTTGCATTTTCAGTTAAATCTCGTTATGAACATCTTGGTTGAAAACAATATTTCCGCTACCCACTGCAGATGCATGATAGAGAAGGTAAATAATGCCATCAAAGCTGATAAGCGGTTTCTTGCCAACATATAAATCATTTTAAATTAGGTACAAATATGCAGTAATTCCAATTACATCGAGACTCATCACAGATACAATGGGTTAAACGGTATATCATTTTATCCCCTAAAACGTTTTCTTGTTGGTTTTAATATTGTGACTTTGTGGGTTCGTAGAATTAAAATGTTCATTTCGGTAAAAAAAGACGCTTTGTACACCCACCCCTTACAGCACCGAAATGATGTAACATACACAACAGTCTTCAACGTCTCTTGTTGCTTCACCACACGTATACAAACGAAAGAAATCGCCATAGTTCAATAACCCTCACACAACTGTCACTCTGCACAGCTACAGCACAATTAACTACACAGCTCACTAGCAACTGACTCGCAACTCTCACACTGCGGCCTTTATACCTTCAGTCATTGTTTCTAGAAAGCCGCCGCCGTTTCAAAGCCTTTCGCGGTGGCAAGAGAAGGATAGAACAATCCAGACATGTCTCTTTCTCCCTCAGTTGCTCTCTCTTTCTCTCGGCAAGCCTTTAGCGCTACGCGCCACTGTCTCTGCCCAAGCGTAGCTCCGGTTTTGCGCGCCTTCAAAGAAATAATGCGATCGGTGACATATATTGTAAATTTCATTGAATCTCCGCCTCAGTAACATAGTTGTTCATTCTCAGGTGCTAAAGAGATTATGTTTATTTCTGTTGTAAGAATGCCAGTTTTAATCTCAGCATTGATCTATTGAAAAGCGTCAGTTGTTTCGTTCAGATATAAACAAAAGTTTTAAATAGTTTCAGTGAAAATATGTTGGTAACACATTTTGAGGGCAAAGATTAAGTATGAAAGACAATTATTATGGTATTATATGCCATTACGCCAATTATTCTATCAGAACGTAATAAAGACCACAGAGTATAAGAGAAGTGAGAACAAATTCGCTTAGAATAAGTTATTTTGATCTTTAGACCATATTCAACAAGAAGTTGCAGACTTGTTTGTTGCCAATTAGCTAGAATGTCTTTGAAAGGCTTTGTTTTCAAGGAACGTTTGGTTATATCACTATTACTAATTTATATAATCAATAGTACGTTTATGATGCGGAAGGTCAAGTTTCACAGTACCTGCGAACAAAATGCTACTATTACTTCTTGTATCAAACAACCATTTCTGTAATTCTTGGTCGGAAGGAAAACATTTTTGTGTGAGCGATACCTGATATCTTATCTGCTTTAATAATTTATTTACCAACTTAACTTGAAAATCATTTGAATGATACAGCACTTGTAAAAGTAATCTCACAATTTTCGTTGATTGGCAAGACACCTGTTCCTACTTATAGCTTACAATTTGTTACATCATATATCAACAAGTTAATATGTATTTTGTTTACTGGAATTATGATACAGCAGGCTACAAAATAACTACCAGTCGATGAAGCTCACTTTGTAGCCTGTAGGTACGCAATGATTACGAACGTTTTGTGCATCTTTACAACTTTGGATATGGGTGTCTAGATTAAACTGATAATTATTCCTCGAAGCAATGTAGGGGCTAAGTAAATAAATACTTAATGAATAGGTGAGTTAACATTAATATTTTTGTTAATAATAATGTCCAATAATGTTTATGTGCTGGACTCCCACATATGGCGAATCACAAAATATAGAAAAGAAGTAACAGACTCATGAAATAATGTAATTAAAGAGATCAAAGTTATTCCATTGGTGAAGGTGCTCAAAATGGCAGCTGTCAGTTTCGGTATATTTTCTGCTTCGTCTGGTAATCTGATGTCGAACTGCTGGAAAGAGTTTAAACACTGGTAGATGACGTGGCCATGGAAATTCATGTGCTTATTTGTTAGGATGTAACCTACCTGGTTCACTTAAACCTCCATCATAAAAACTTGGTGAGGACCAGGTGGGATGTATTGGGGTAAGGTGGTTCTTACATTAGAAGAAAAGGCAAGACTCTCTTAAATTCCTGCGGGCTTCCGCTTAGTAGAAGCGTTTCAGGGCAAAAGGCCGACATTATTCATTTTCTACAATAGCCAGAAAATGAATGCCTTAAAGCGTCTTTGTGCATAATAAACGTCCTCCAACACTAAGTCATATCGCACAATGAATGAAATGACTCAAATGAGCCGAGGGTCCATGGAGCTTAGTTACCAGATATTCATGTTAAATTGTAAGGGAAAACCCGGAAAAAATCTTATCCAGATAACTTACCCTGATCGAAATTCGAATTCGGAACCTCTTGAACGTGAAGTACAAACGCCACCACCTTCGCTATGGAAGCCTTAAAGTATGAAAGTACTAAGGAGAATAATATAGTAAACTGTTGACTAGTATAGTGAAGGTTTGCTTTCATCACATAACTGCTGCCCACACTATGATCTCCTCCCACTTCGGAGGAACCAGTACATAAAGATTTTTTGGACATAGGTTTATAAACCAACTACGTATGATCATAGGTACACACCTAATCTTTGTTTCACATAAGCTTGCCCCGTATCTCTTAGCACTCACGTGACCTAATCACCTCTCAGTGGCTGCTGTCGTGGTATAGACTGTTGTGCGGTAAAATGAGTTTATTTAACATAATGATATATCTTAATATGTTCGAAGATATTTGTAGATTTGTGTTTCCATAATCGTATGCTAATTCTTAAAAAGGGAAAAAAAAAAAAAAAAAAAAAAAAAAAAAAAAAAAAGGGGGATCTGTTTTGGTGACATTTGTTTATAAGACATCGCTGACCTAGTTCTGAACTGGATTTGTCATACATTGCACCGTCTATTGCGCCGAAAGCATTCCCCAATTAGAGTAAAGGAGAATGCAGTAAAACGCGGACTGATATATCTCAGCGGGGCAAGGTTATATGAAACAAAACTAGTCTACCACCGAGCCTTGAAGCCTACATTTTCTTACATCTGTAAAACAGAACATATTTGTAGGGTGACAATTGGTCGCGATTGTCACTGATAGCACGGAAGCAAGGGACAGATGAATCGGGGAAATCTAAGAAGTATCCAAAAAGTTCCGCAATGCCTATGCAATATACACGCATCTCGGTTTTTTCTCGTGTACCGCGAAAAATATGGTTCTGTAACTTGGTGATACGTAAAAGTCAATCCAGAGCTCAATAAATCTATTTGTTTCACCATAAATGTTACGTGATTGGTGTAGCAAAAATAGGGTATGTGAAATAAACTCAGTGCAATGCAACCATGACATTAAATTCAACATACACATTCGTTTTATCTTCGAAATGTTATGCATGAAGCCTCCTTGTCGCTGACTTGCCTCACGCTATAATTAGCAACTGAAGATGTGACCCACTATCTTGAGAGCATATTGATGCACCCGCCTACGTAAGTAGACGGATATGGAGATACGCGTGGTTTCTAGTAACAATGGTACAACCATTTTCATTCTATTTTATTTCGCTGCCAACAAGCAGCAACAAGTGTTCACTGTTCATCGCTACCCCTTCCATTCGCTAATTCACTCCCTTACGTCCATTCACCGTGTAAACACTACCTAGCTGCAGTTTAGACGTCTTCAGCTCTTTCCGCTATCAGGACTTCAGCGAAACTTAGGTATAGTTGAATCGCGAAGCCTTTTCTGTTAGATGAGGCAGGCAATTTAACTTTGCAACTGTTTTTAAATACAGTTTATATCTACTTTTCTCACTTTCTGAATGCACGTTTTGTTTCTTAATCTTGAAATCCATATTTTGCTACGAGTTTCCTGGGAAATGCTACTTCGGGCTCCACGAGGCATAATTTAGAAAATGTTTCTCCTGAGATACCAAGGAATAGAGATTTAGTCCTAAGTAACAAAATTATACATTCCGTTTTTTTGCTTACAAATATACTTGTAAAATGCACAAAATAACGCAGCATATGAACTCTATTGATTTTAAAGGTGTATCATCAATGTTAAATGGTTATTTTCTCTAGTGTATATTTTTATAATATAAATTGTTACTTGTGCATGAACTGTGGTCTATTTTAATAATACATTTTTCTTTGACTTTATAAGTACTTTTGGTCAATCTATAATTATGCATTTTTCTGCAGTTAGTGTTATTGATTTTGGACAAGAATAGTTTTAATTATAAAAACTTAGGGATTTGTGCTGTAAACATCTTAAACGCAAGAAAAATTAGTATCTCAGTAAGTAAATGTAAGATTTTAAAAACGATTACCTTGTCATGCCTATTGTTTAAGCTTAGTAAACAAACAAAAATTGTTTTATGACTACCTCAAATATTATGTTGCAAGGAACTTAATAACTTTTGGCTAAACGTGGTTGGACTTCTATAAAATCTTGAATATCTTGGAAGATATTTATGATACAAAATTAATATTTGCACTTATGTTGTCTTAATCGCAAGAAATATTTAAGCTAAATAATTCTAAAATAACAGAATTTGGCAAATCAATATCAGGGTTCCATAACAGATAACTTTAAGCATCACGTAAAGAATGTGGATGTAAAGAGTGTTACACATCATCTGCCTAAATAGGTAAGAATTCAGCATCATTTACAAACGCTTGCGATAGCTGATTTACGCTATTACAGCTCCACGTCTTGCCCACGGACTCTTCGGGCCTCTTAGTAAAGTATTGACCTTCCGGTTCGCTGAGAATGAGGAACCACGAGACACCGAGGTTCGCCTTTCAGTGATGATTCTGCAACCACCCACTACGAGGTCTTCACTTTTTAGCTATGTATTATAATATATTCAAAAAATAAACCTTTGATGAACCAAACTTTTTTTTCAGTTTTATTACATATGCTTGGTCTTCGTCGTGCAAAGTGGATTGGAATGAAGTGCCCTGATCTTCAGCTATGGAGTATAAATGGGTTCGAGGCCGTTCGAATCCATTCCTTTAACCTGAGGTACAGACAATTTGTTACCTTGGAAAAAAAATGTCAATCTAAAACCCACAACCTATCCTACAACATCCCGGGCACGCAGCAAAAACCTTCTGGCTTTATACAGCCAGCCAGCACTTCGGTCGGTCGGTCGGTCGGTCGGTCTGGATTTAGACGCTCTTAGCATGTGAAGAATACGAGATGCCTCGATTGGTAGCGATGTTGGCTATATTAAAATCAACATTCCGCCCAGGGGATACTTTACCACCAATTCGTTAGATCATCTGCCTCGCTATTTGCACACGGATGTAAGGTCAGCAGTTGAATTGGTGGGCATGTCTCTTCGGGCTGATGTACCATAGTGCAGTTTTATGCATTAAGAGCTATCTAAGGTTGTAAGGTCAATCATTATAATTAATTAAGAAACAGCTCTTTATTAACGCTTTAATTATCCAATACATAAAATGCTGCCACCTTAGTATGCTACAATAAACTGTGTGCTGTAGTAACACTAATTAATAACAGTTATCAAAACGAAATAATTATCGTCACCATTACAATGAGAATACGAGTAGCAGTTGGAACAGGAATTAATTTGCTACAAATGCGATGTTTGAAGACAATTCATAAGCTCCGCGTTGCGGCTACCATGTGTAGCAAGATTATGGCGATGATGAACTGTTCGTTGGGAAGCCATATGTAGCAGAATTATGGTGTTGATGGGATGATGGTGTTCTCGGAGTCTGCGGCGATCATGTGGAACGGGATTATTCTCACCTGATGTCGTCCCGCGTTGTGACTGGTTGTGGGATGTATTCAGCCCTCCTGGTTGGTGACGATGAAGCCACGAGCTCTACTTCTTCCCGATCTGAATCTTTGGTTCAGATCTAGCACTCCCATGTATCGATGTATATAAGAAATTATCTCCGGATCTGTTTCATTCTGAGCTGTGAGAATTCTTGAATTTTCAGACGTGGTCTGAGTGAAATGAATAAATTTTCTAAATAAACTCCGAAACCAATAAATTCTTTTTACTTAAAAATATCAAGATGGTCAATTTAATTTGTATTATTTATACAATTTTCGTATAAAAATTGGCAATAATACTGTATATCTTGATTACAATTAACAGAAAACTGCAATATTTCGTCGCGGCACTGAATTTACGTCGTTTCACCATAACGTTGTATCAAAAGATGCCCTCTTTCCTAGCTGTTTTGTTGATTTTTCTTTGTCTCGTTGGCATTACTATCAAACTTAATTTTTACTGGTCCACGTCACACATTACATAATCTCATTTCTAAAACTACCAATCATAAAACATTCACATCATATCATTTACACCTCTCACCTATCCTCTCATGGCATACTGAATTTTAACAATTTTCTTTCTTACTCATTTTATCATTGTCCATATCGATTCTTAAACCACATATTTAAACATTTTTCAACTCTCGGGGCCTAAATCAAAACAACCATTACACAGTTGTCGATTACAGAGTCATTCGATACAGCTTTTCGCACCTGGACTCATTTGAATATCATTGCGCCCATTTTATTTATCGTCTGATATGACTTAAAGTTGGAGGTCATAAATAAAAAAAATGGTACAGAACCCACGTGTACATGAATTTAATATCATTTTATAAACGTAGAGGAAGAAAATAGAAACGGTGGATACTCTAGAGGATGATTGAAGTTACAGCCGATATTAGTAAATCTAAAGAAAGTGCTGGATGAAAACATAATAAAAAGAAACAGAATTTTAGATTTTTCTCAGACTTTCACAGGTGCATTGCCTTAAATTCGAATTAATAGTTATTCTTAAGGATCACTAAGCCTAAATAACTTTGTGTATCTGATTGTATGCGAGAGAGAGAGAGAGAGAGAGAGAGAGAGAGAGAGAGAGAGAGAGAGAGAGAGAGAGAGAGAGAGAGAGAGAGGAAATAATTAGAATCTTTTAATACCTTTCTTACAATAGAAAGATTTCTGTTGTATCCATATCCTCCAGCATAGATATCAGCTTGGAGATATCTCCTTCCCTTTGATCACCAAAGAGATGGTTTTGTATTGATTCACGTTCATTATGACTACCACAGAGGTACAACTTTAGTCGTCATCTATCTTTTTCGGATTGTAACGTTGCCAAAAACGTGTGTGTTTCTCTTGCAAAAGTTTCCATTTGAAGATGATGTAATTTTCACAGAATCCTTAAAAAATCTGCGGATCTTTGCATATAAGTTTCAGTGGCTAGCCAGTATACTTCAATAAGTAAGTCAGAGACAGTGGCGTTTTTAATGTCTAATATCTAATATAGAACTATATCTATTTTTTTAGAAACAAAATAGAAGAGGTACAATAATATGGATTCGACATAACGTACCAACATTTCCGGCTAAAAGATCTTTAAAAAGAAAAAAAAAAAAAAATACAAGCGTAAATAGCACAGCACCATGGCTGTCCTTAGCTGCTATAGTGAAGTGAAATTTGGATTGATAAAGGTATCAAAATGTTAGAACAGAACTGAACTTGTAGAGCAGAAAGGCAAGTAGCAAATAAACTCTTTTGAGGATAGTAACCCGGGATTGGAGAGGCTTTTGTTCTGCACTGCGTGCGTCAACATTAAATTTGTCATGTCTTCGATTATGAAACGTGTTTGTGGCATGTGAGATGTCAACAGTGTACACTATAGTTGTCATTGTCCTCAGATGTGTCTGTTAAGCTTACTGGAAGGGTAATACAGAACGCTCGTCTTCGTTCAGCACAAAGAGAACATTACAGTACGCATATGTAATGTTTCTCATTGTGAACCAGTACTTATTAGTTTGCATATTTGTGTGTTTTGAGTGGCAAATCGAGATGTTATGTCGGATTTCAGTTATATTTATGCACCGCGTATGCTGCTAACTTCGTGTGCAACCTCAACATATTTATTCGGTGTTCATAGTTTTTTTCATGTTGTTTCTCCGTAACCGGCATACATGCCAAAAGAGATAGTTTTATGGAAACAACTATTAATTTTTTTTTTCAATTGGAGAGGAACCAGAGATAAGGACTGGTCCCGCAGAAGAAATCTGTCGGAAAGCGCTGCAGAGCTTATGCCATCTTCATTATTATTGTTATTTGTGTTGCTGTTTTTTACACTAGATCGAATTTATCATTACGTACACTAAGCGATGTGAACATATTAGTCCAAAGAAACTCCGTCATTAGACTATTCTTTTTGGTGCTGCTTACAGTAATAGTTTAGGATATGTGTATCTGGACATGTTGAAGGTAACTCTCCCAGGAACGGTTTTTCAGCAGGATGGCGCAAATGGTGCTAGACTTCTTTGATGCAAACTTCCATAATTGGTGTATTGGAAGAGGAAGACCTCTTGCCTGGTCAACTATTTAATCCTAAGTGACCCCCTCACCCTTGGAATTTTTTCTAGACCTTTGTGAAGAATGCTGTGTACCAAAGAAACAAAGCTAACGCTTTGGAGGAACTGAGGCAACACCTTGCAGCTCTGTAATACTTCCCAAATGATCCAGAACACTTGGAGGAAAGTTGCATTTAATGTCCGCAGAGCGTACAGAGCAACTAAAGGAGCGTACTTCGAGTTGCATTGATCATTCTCCGAAACTGTGAGAGGTTTTAGTTAAACATTTTAATAAATCATGTATACTTGAAATTTCTCTATCGAAGCGGGACATTTGCTGTTAAAAAATCGCCGTAGGTTCTGCATGTGGCGTAAAGACCCACAGAGTGAGCTCGTTTCTTTTCAAGCAGTCATATGTTTGAAGTACTAATCATACCATTTGGCTGCTCCGTAACTGAACAGATGTGGTAGCGATTCCGAGCTAATCGAAATTGGATCAGGTGTATCGTGGAAGGCTGTCAACTTGGTGAAATACATCGTCCGGGTGTTGCAAGAATCGCGAAGAAGGCGTTAGCATAAAAATTGTTGGGAGGTTCTTGACCATTCATATTATAGCCCTGACCTATCACCTGCGACTTTCATTGGATCGGCCACTCAGGAAAACATCTGAAGGACAACGCTTCTACAAGATAATGAAGTCAAGGTTGCAGTGCGGAAATAATTCATGCAGCAAACCTATCTGAGTTTTCAAACCCTATCCAGTACTTAAGTCAATATATTGTCTGTGAGTCCAAGGTGATACCGTTTTCGTTTCCTAAATATTGGTGTATGTGTGAGATTGATTGATAGAGACGTTGTCGTTCTACTGGTTTGTATTAATAATTGAAGCTGGGCAGGCTTCAGCTCATCAGCCTGAATTAAGCGAACTGTACTTATTTGTATATATACGCGACATTTTCATAAAAGGCCTATTTGCATGTAAAATCTGTAGGTACTCCTCAGTTTATACGATATACGACAAGGGATATTTTTATTCAAATGTTTGTGAAAATGATTTGAGCTTAAATATTAGTACAAATGGAAAGCAGGTATGAATGTTCTCATCCTAATATCTTCCCGTAATCTGAAATTAAAGGTTTGAGATGTTTTGAATCTGTAAAAGTTGAAGTATTTCTTGTAGTAGCGATCTCTTTACCTTTCCGCTGATAAATTTTGACACCAGACAAGAGCTTTCTGATGCCAAACTCCAACTCAAAATACGCAGTTGTTACATTTTCTCACTCCTTGCTTGTATACTATGTGCGGATGTGTTGACGAAAGTGAATATATATTTATATTTCGGCCGTGATGAAGTGGTAATGTATTTCTCAATCATGATATGGAGAAGGATCAAAATCCTGGTCCTTTGTTGCACAGGACTCCAACTCACGGTGTAATCCGTTTAATGTATTCATATATTGAATTTGAAATAAGAAACGCAGCTAGAAAAATAGTATGCTTGTCAACTTAATAATAATCGGGATATTTTATTTATACCTGTTTATAACCACTTTGGGAAGTATTTCAGTTGATTATTGTATTCAATGACACAAGAAATGCCATGGTCTATAACATGTTGGCATCCATAAAAAAATTACTCAATTTAATTCTAAGAAATGTTGGTGTACAAATATTCATAGCAATCGGTTCAGCTATGCTAACGTAAAAGAGTAATAATAATAATAATAATAATAATAATAATAATAATAATAATAATAATAATAATAATAATAATAATAATAATAATAATAATAATAATAATAATAATAATATTATTATTATTATTATTATTATTATTATTATTATTATTATTATTATTATTATTATTATTATTATTATTATTATTATTATTATACTCATACAAATGCAATTTGAGCTTACGGTTTCATATAGTTATTAATCCATAATTAGAAATGCAAGAGTTTGATGAAAGATTATTATTATTATTATTATTATTATTATTATTATTATTATTATTATTATTATTATTATTATTATTATTATTATTATATCTATACCAGTTTAAAGCCACAATGATATACAAATCCTCTACATTAAACTACAGTGTGGAGAAATTTCCGGAAGATCAGTTAGCGAGAGACAGAAAGAGGGGGGTGAGACCGAGATAGAGAGAGAGAGAACCTGGCTACTTGCTACTCTTTAGAACACGCATTATGATCCTTGATGTGTGGTCAGCAGGATGGATGGGTGGATTACTGAGAGTTCTATGTATAAAGCTTCTTTCACAAAATGTCTTTCAACAAGATATGTAAGCCACTAGGGTAGAATTCTCCCTTCAGAGCGTCCATTGTTTGGCTCGCCTATTGTACTCGCGCATGTGCCCAACACGTTATACAACTTGCACCTGTACATGTTACGTCATTCAGTATTTCCGGTTTTAAAGATTTTTTTCTGCTTATTTGCATTCCACTCTAGGATTTATATGCGGTATTCTTAGTCACCGCAAACACATGTTGATGAAGACCGAAATTGCATCACAAGTCACGCCTTTCACGATTTCACCTCAATAACCTCACATTCCCGGGAAGGTAACGGCGGGCGGCGATGGCTAGAGGCGGTAATGGTATTGGCACCAACCGCAGGAGCATAAGCCGATCTTATTTTCACATTGCAAGAAAACCTCCTCTCCGGTTTGTTATCTTCTCAAAATAATGCAACGTCTCAGAAGAATGTTACAAGCGAACTGTTTCATATTCATTCATAGCCCAGCTTACTACTGTTTTTTTTTTTTTTTTTCTATACTCAAAAATTCCTGTTAAGTTTAATCTGTCTGGTTCCTTTCAAATGAAGTGCTGAAACAGGGCTTGGAGGCTTGATACCAGTGAATTGAAGGTTGCATGAACGAGATTTCGTTTCTCATTCAGCTCAGATCGTGTTCTTGCAAGCGCTATTGCGTAGTTAGTCTGTTCTTTCTGCATATTAAAAGGTAGGATTTTTCATATCTGTTAGTTTCAACTTCTAGAATTTGTTAAAGAAGAAACAAATACTTTCTGGAGTCATTGTAAACACTTATTGGCAGGCTCACTATAGTTCCCAATTTCTCCAAGTACCATAAACTTTTTTGGCAAGGCAATTCTTTGCAAATGTGTTGGTTATTCTAAGTCAGCTCTTGTTTTAGGAATGGTTTCATTTTTTATTCTACAAAAATAAAATTTGTTCAATACCATTTTTTCCATAAAAGATTGTGCTTTTTACTGGAATTAAACTTAACCGTCATTATGCTGTGTAATTCGGGAAAAGTTTGTGTGTGTGTGTGTGTGTGTGTGTGTGTGTGTGTGTGTGTGTGTGTGTGTGTGTGTGTGTGTGTGTGTGTAAAATGAATTGCCAGCTTTCAGTGCCTTCTAATATTGTTTGAACTCCTCACATGAGCAGGTCTATTAAGTGAACTATGTTGAAAAGACTTGAGAATTTCTAAGCATAGATTCCGCCAAATAAGTTTACTAAACTATATATTAGCCAAAGCAACCAAATTTTTACGAGTTATTAATGTTTCCTACACAGATTACTGGCAGCCATATGATTTTAAATAAATTAATGGTAGAATAATGCAAATATAAATAGTTCTGTATTTATGTTGCACTTTTTTCTTCAGAAAAAATGGAACCCAAAGATCAGACATTTTCTATGTAGAGGTACACAGCTAGTGTAAAAGTATTGCTCTGAAAGGGACAATTCTAATGGTATTAAAGATGTTGGAAAATAATCAGAAAACATTTTTGTAAAAGAAGAAATATAAAGACTGGCTATATAAAATGGCTTTGAATAAAGGACATAAAATTGTCATTAAGATCAGAGCATTAGCTCGATAAACGTGTATCATGAATAAAGAAATTGTAAATGTTTGCTTTCACATAAATCCCCCTAGGGACCGACTGGTAGGTACGAGAATTGGCGATCCCGGGGTCCGGAGCCAAATCTCTCGATTGCGTGCCTCTGAGTGGTGAGAGAGCTAATGCCAAACGCCCAAACAAGGTCCACATCAGTGTTTGATCCTTATATAAATGAAGTAAGTTAAAGTCAAATTAAAGTAAAAGCGAGGCCAGAGTGGAACCTGAGCGGAGCCAAGACAAAGCCAGAGCGGAGCCAGAGTAAATCCAGAGCAAACCCAAAGGAAAGCCAAAGTAAAGCTAGAGCAAAGCCAAAGCAAAGGCAAAGCGGAGCCAGAGTGGATCCAGAGCGGAGTCAGAGCCAAGCCAGAGCGGAACCGGAGTGGTAACCTGAGCCTAGCTTGAGCGAAGCCAGAGTTAAGTTACAGAATGAAGTTAGTGTGAGGCCAGAGCGAAGCCAGTGCAGGACCGAAGGTGGGCCGGAACTTAGCTAGAGCCAAGTTAGAGTGAATTTAGAGTGAGGTTACAGTGAAGCCGGGGCGAAGACAGAGTCAAGCCAGAGCGGGACTTGAGTGGTGACCGGAGCCTAGCCAGAGCGAAGCCAAGCCAGAGCTAAGTTACAGAATTAAGTTAGAGTGAGGCTAGAGTGGCCAAGACGAAGCCAGAGCGGGATCGGAGGTAGGCCGGAACCAGGCCAGGCCAGGCCAAGCCAAGCTATTGTCTAGAGTGAATTTAAAGTGAAGTTATGGTGAGGTTAGAGTAAAGCCGGAGCTAAGCCAGAGCCAAGCTAGAGCGGGACATGAGTGGTGACCAGAGCGAAGCCAGAGCCAAGCCACAGTTAAGTTAAAGAATGACCAGAGCGAAGCCAGAGCGGGACCGGAAGGAGGGCCGGAGCCAAGCCAGAGCCAAGTCAGAGCGAATTTAGAGTGTATTTAAGAGTGAGGTTAGAGAGAAGCCAGAGCGAAGCCAGGGCGGAACCAGAGCAAGGCCAAAGCAAAGCCAAAACGGAGCCAGAGCAAAGCAAAGCTAAAGCGGAGCTAGAGCAGAGCCAGAACAAAGCCAAAGCAAAGCTAAAGCGGAGCTATAGCAAAGCCAGAGCATAGCCAAAGCGGAGCCAAAGAAAATTTAAGGTAAAGTCAAAGGGAAGTTAAAGTAAAATACAGTTTTTGAAAGGGCGCTGACGATCATGGAGTTGAGCGCCCTTAAATTTAAATCATCATCATCATCATCATCATCATCATCATTTCACATAACTATATAAATGTTTGAAAGTTTATCACACTAAATATAACGGCGTATGTTTGCCGTCCATCTATGTAGGAAATGGGTTAATTATTAATAGTAACACTGCTGTTGCCCTAGCCAATGTGGATTTGGAGAATGCTGTTTTACTTCGGTTGAGTTTATCATGACCCTTCTCGAACTAGCAGGTATATTTAAGATATAACCTCTTTGAGATAATTTTCTGTAATTTGCTAGCTTTCGAATTGACCTAGGAGGCAAAATGCTTACTAATTAATGATCAGCAAACATTATGTTACTCCGTGTTATAGTATTATGTGAATCAAGCAAAGTGGTAAGTCTTACATTCGGGAGTCCCGGGTTCAAGTCCCGTTGACCTCCCGCTCTCTCCTTGGTTATTTCGTGGTTTTCCCTGGCCGTTTGGCAAATGCTGGGGCGGTTCCTCATCTGCAATAATTTGTTTTTGATCATTTCCCTTTCATTTCGTTTCGTCTCATTCTTTTCGGGCGCTTCTGTGTTCCATGGCGTATGACGAAGCGGGACAGATGGCGTGGATGCTTGCTTAAAGGAAATATTACTCCTCATGGACACTATAGGATTGCTTGGTAGAGGAGTTGTCCACCGTCCTTTCTAGGCAGTTTCAGCAGTGCGGATCTTCGTGAGGGACTTTTGCGCGTCTCTGGCCTCTCTGCCTGCCGCCTGTACCCTGTAGGTCTAAATATGCCAGTTATCCTTTTCGTTGTCTAAGCTATATCATCTATAAGTCTTATAAACCTGTGAGATACAGAACCATTCTGATCTTGAAAAACTGGAGCTCCACTCCGTTTATTGTTTGCTAATTTTTATCCACCAAACAGTTTTAGTAATTGAAGAAACAATTTTCTCAAATTTCTTTATCATTAAAAAGAGATGTTTGTACAGTAGGGTGGGCATTTCTCAGTTTATGTAATATTGTCTTTGTAATGGGACTGTAGGACATCGCTTCAAACCTGTGCGTGCAACATTACTGTAAGCTTTAATTCCTTTTTTATAATAATATTTAATTACAATATTTAATACTGTCTATATAAGTATGCTACAACTACCATATCAATGAAGATGCACATAGGAAATTAAAAAAAAAAGAAAGCTCAAATCCTTTATACCTTCATGGTACCTAAATTGCATCTAACTTTTAATACCTATACATAGATCATAAGGTGGTTCAAATTGAGAAGTTAGTTTGTAACCTTAGATTTAAAATTCTGCTCATGGTTTACTCCTTACTCATTTCTAGAATTTCTACCGAGACTTAGATTGTGTATGTCTGTTTTGGTGTTCGTTGTATCATTTTGGCTGGTCAAATGTTCGGAGAATTGCTATGTTTTTTTTTTATTTGAAATTGATGATGTATAGTCATTACGGAGAAATTGCCCGTTAACCGCATGCCTGTCCAGGTATGGTCGTGTTTAATAGTTTGCAATATAACTCCATTACGGCAGGGCATTGTTGGCCATTCAGGAAGATAGTCGCTAAGTAGTTTCATTGCCACCGCAAGAACATAAAAACTTCTTATCGTTAAACGAAGTAGCGGGACTCTGGAATTAAACGGCGGTTTAATTAGTGCCCGGAGCTGGAACTTGGTTCGCTTCCAAGTTAAAGAGAACAGTGCTTTATCCTTTCATTAAAGCGCTAGGAACTTCAGAATTCTCATGTAGAATATGCGTATTGGCATCGTAATTGTTACTTCACTGGAAACAATAGCTAAGTTAGTAACAGCCCTGTTACTGTAACAGCCTGAACTCGAGATATGTGAATACTGTCAAAGGAGTACAGTATTGAGACGACTGTTATCAACGTGTGCTTCTCCATTTTTAATATTCAGTGCTGTAAACACCTCATCGCATTCTTTGCTATTTAATGTGAAAGTTATCTGTTGCTTTCGGCAGCTAATTGTTTTTCAGCTATTCTTGGCTTTTAATGCCTATTTTTGCTTTAATGGCAATATGTAGGTATTAAAGTCTTGTGTATGTATTCCTATTTACGCTTATAGTTCCCAATACTGCACCAGTTACCACAAAATTTTACAAGTCATTTTCTTTTTATATGTATTTCGTGTTAGTGGAGATAAACCTACCGAATATATATATATATATATATATATATATATATATATATATATATATATATATATATATATATATATATATATATTCTAGGTGCAAGAGAGATACAAGAAATCGAATCGCTACTTACAATTTTTAAATGCCGGTCACTAAATGTTGGTCTTGAAATTACGTGCTCTTTGTATGGGGTCGTGAGAAACAACTGAATAGCAATATCGCCTTAAATGCACAGTTGAAAAATTCAACTCATTTTATGGGTATATTTTATCTATCTCTGACGGTTTACCAGTTATGCAGAAGATATCCAAGATGAAGTAGTCTGAGGTGGTGGATATTTTGAAAATAATGTTGCATCTTTCGAAATTGAACAGACTTTTCGTTTTAATATGCTGTTCACACATACGCACACGCACACATACACGGGCATTTTTTTTCATACGGCCTTAGGTGGCCGAAATCGCTGTATCGAATATTTGGATGAATGCAATCTATCCCGGCTTACTGTAAGTCAAGTAGAGAGGGTAAAAATACCTTTTTATACTCGGGGTGTCAAAACATGTATTTCCGGTAAAATCTTGATATAAAATTTTTGGATGAAATGCACTCTGTCTTACTTTTGTGTAAGAGGAAGTAAACATAGTACATATTGTATTTATTTTGTGCTGGAGTTAACCATTTCCGAGATATACCTTGTTATTCGTTTGAATTTTCCAATTTTTCTCATATGGAAAATAGGTTTTCCCCCATCTGTGGGTCATGTAAATAGAACGTAAATTCAAACTCATCACATAGCGACCAGGTCATAAAAGATTTCCCATTGCTTATTCACTTATTTCCATTGTACCTACAAGAATATACGTAATAAATCTATTTCTGAAATTATCTTAAGATAAAACAAATAGGGGAATAAGGATTTCTAAGAATAATTTGTGCAAGAATGAGTAGAAAGCCATACGAGTGCGACATGTCTGATTTTCTGATCAAAACTTTAATTATAACCTAATTTAGCTTCTTTTATTCACTAAAAGCAACATTGTTTACAATAGTTCTGTGCTATCATCTTTTTCTTATAAATTTAAGTAAGACGTCTCAGCGATAAAAGAATAAAAGCTCTTTATTTTAATTGTTACATATTTTCATTAATTGAGAAATAGAATTGTTTGATAGTCCGAGGGAAATGTCATAAGTACATTTAAGAATCTGCAAGATTTTAATAACGAACTCAAAGAAGGAAAAAAATGCATGCCCCATATAGAAATTAGAATTAAACTACACACTCACTATGTACTTTGAATGCGGGCTCATATTTTGCATCTCAGTCATGAAGTAGAAGTTGTGCGTTTGCGAATGGTTTAAGAGGGTTTTGTGTTTCGAGCAACGCAAATCGAGTATTTGCTGAAGCAAAAACTGCACAGGAAAAGCAAAACACGAGAACAGTACTTGCTTGTTTTCCTCTGAAAACATCTCGGAAGAAGCTGTTTCCATGGTTACGGCGCAAAAAACACGCTACCATTTCTTTAAATTCCCGCAGCACTTTCCTTCTATTTTTTTATGGGCTTGGCCACAAGGATGATGTGAAAGTGGCGACCTGGAACCAACTGGTAGCAGCGATGCGGAACCGCCTGTAGCATAGGCAGCGCGCAACACGCCCGTCTCAATTGTGCTGCATACTCACCGGGGATTAGTGAACGATCTTCAGCCAGGAATCGATAACATGACTTGCGTTTCATTAAATTGGTCATTTACGGATCCACGTGCATTTGTACTTTAGTCCGTTTTATTTGAAAACCAGCCTAGCCTCTAATATTCCGCTTTATACGTTTTATTCCTATTTTGTGGAGATTTGAACTCAATTGTGCATTTCTATTTCTAAGCATATCCCATTTCCAGTACTAAGTAGTAGTTCGTTATAGTGGTATCGCTGGAAGTAAACGTTTTGCTATTCTATTACAGAAAATCTTCCAAAAAAGATTCACTCTCGTCTAGTTCTCTATATAAAAAGGAAACGTAGTTTCCTTTAACAAGTTTGCAATTCAAGTTCAGTATCTTCTTAAGATACGAAACGAGGATTATCAATAAAATATCGCCACACCAAACTATCCGTTACATAGAATCATTTTCCTAAAAATTGTTCTAATGATTTATATTTAAAACACTTCTCGTGCATATAAGATAATACAAATCAATCGTATATCCTGAATCTTTGGGAAATGCCTTTCACACACACACGCACGCACATTATATATAATGTCAATTACAATTTGTTGTGAGTTTATCTATGTCGTGTATATTTCGTTTGAATGTTCTGTACATATTTTCTGTGTTAAATCAGCATTTGTTAGACACTCGTAATTTTGCAGAGGGAGAGCATACGGGGTGAGTAAAAAGTATGGAACAACGCTTGTAACTTTGTTGTTATAGTTTGTGAAGTGATAGTTTTTAGACAAGATGTAAGATAACATGTTTTCATATGATTATGAATAGGCTTAATTTTTTAATGGCAACTTTTTTATTTATTTTTTTTTCCTGAGGTCCCGGAACGTACAGGTAGATACTTTTTTGAACTGTAATTTAAATTTATTAGAACGTATTACAGCATATGAAATTTTAAACAAGAAAACACATTTATAACAAAATTAGTGGTGCTGTGTTGTAACATACAACGAATTCACTTCAAAAGGTGCTTAAAGTGGCCTCCATTTACACTCAAACTCTACAAAAGTTTGTCTTTGAAATTAGTTAATGTTTCCAGCAACACTGTTCGCCTGATCAGCAGCATTTCTTTCCTAATTCTTCGCTTTAGCTGTTCAAGATCTCTAGTTCGGTCCTTGTAAAACTTCCATTTCAAATACCCCCACAAGGAAATGTCTAAGGGGTTCAGGTCAGATTTTGGCGGCCATTCAATAATTCCTTTTCTGCCAATCCATCTTCCTGGAAATTCATGATTTAGGTAGTTCACCACCTGCCTTCCATAATATGCCTGTGGGTAGATAAATGTGGGGTTTCTTCCACTGATGATAAAACAGCAAAAGCTTCATCACCATGTGTAACTTGTTTTGATCTTCCATATTTTGCCTTATTTTTAACACTTCTAATTTTATTAAATTTTTTTTCAAAATTTTGCTTACCGTAGAATGAGTAATCCTTCGTTCTGGATGCATTTCATTAAACAAGACACAAACCTCTTCTTGGGTCTTCCTATCACCATATCCGATCATCATTAGTATTTCAATTCGTTGTCTATCTGTAAATTGTCATAACTAATTACTTTCGGGAGATTTTTCAATGAATTAAGCAGTGTTGTCCGTATTAGTTTAGCTTATTTCTGTATTTGTTTAATCCAAAGCCACATATCGAAATAAAGATGCGTTTTCCTTTGCTCATTACGCATTCAGTGAGGTCCTAATAAATTTAAATTGCTGTTTGAAAGGGTGTTTGTGCGTTCTGAGACTTGAGGACTGGAGAAATGCAGTAAAAAGAAATGTTGCCATAAAAAACTCACAGCCTTTATCTGAAATCATCGTGTGATGGTTATTTCATATTTTTCAAATATTTAAGGATTTGTTCTAAATTGTTCTGGAAAAAGTAATTTGTACAAAATAGAAAAAGTAATTTGTACGGAATGATACAACTTGCACAATAGTGTTGTTATTGGTAATTATAGTAATGTAATTACGTAATGTGGTGACGTGAACCAATAGAATAGAAGTAATTTTGTTCTAGAAACATCATGCGCAGAGAATCCAGAATATTCAGATAGCTTGGCGTCATTCTGCCAAGGAATGATCTTTTGGTGTCGCTCTGCCAGTTTGCACAAACTTAAAGCTCAACGTTGAACAATAATCATATTGTGAAAGGACAGAATCTACAGCATTTAAAATTGTAACAGAATTTATTAATGGAAGTTATTTAGTGGAATAAATCCCACCACATTTAAAGGAGAAGAATAGTTTATTTTCCAGTAATTGCAGCATAGAATACTCTCATTTTGATACTACGACCAGAGATAAGACTCATTGCTCCAGAGCGCCGAGGCATCTACAAGAATTCTACCAGATCGTCACCAAGGATGAGAGTAATTAATCATCTATTATCCCGCTTTTTGCAAATTTTCCTGTTGCAAAATGATCGCCAAACGTGGGGCGTCTAAAACGTCATCGTCAACTTCAAACAGTTACCCCATTTTGCAATTTTATGTTGCAATCGTAATGTGACACCATGTTGATATCTTACACCTTTTCTATAAAATAAAATAAAAAAAACGCTTCAGCGGGCTTGCAGGCATTGTTCCATACGCCCGCTTAACCATTAAGGTATCGTGTCAGAGTATTGCCATACTTGTAATTAAAACGAAATGTGTAATGAAATATTTCTGCAAACGTACGAGTGTAAAATTGTACTGCAGAAGAAACATTCATATGAATAATTTGGGAGGGATGGAAGTGGTTTGTAATGTGAATGTAACTATGTTTTTAAGTTCTGCTATGCTCTTTGATTAGATATGGCTATGGTTACAAAGCAATACAGCATGTTACGCATGCATATTTAGGCCAGTCTCCTTTATAAGTTCATCAGGTTTATGCAATTCTTCTTCCATTGTAAGGGTTAGGCACCATAACAATGTCTGTCGATCCGATTCATAGTCGTTCTATCGAACATCGACGTTCTGATTTATTTTAAAGTGCTTATGTGGTGATTCATTTATCATATCTTGTTCTTATATGATGGAACCTCCATCGTTTAATATTCATATTTTCGTCTAAGTAATAGATTAATATGTATTAATATTTATTTTATTTAGTCTACATATTTATGCATTAGTGAAACTATCCTTCCTTGTGTATTCAAATATAATTCTGAGAAATTACATTTGAGCATATCAGATACTTTTTAGTCCTCGTCTGATATTTCTGCTGATGATTTAGTTTTCAGTTTCATACAATAATAGAGGTATTGCTAGTATTTTATACTTTACACACACACGTGTGTGTGTGTGTGTGTGGGTGTGTGTGTGTGTGTGTGTGTGTGTGTGTGTGTGTGTGTGTGTGTGTGTGTTTGTGTTCTTGTTTTGCCCTTTAAAATTCTGTGGTTAATTTTACCCATGTATTTAAATTTAGTCGGCTGTTAAACAGCATCTTCTTGTTCACAGGAAATACAGCATCCCAAAAAATGCATATTATTATTTTATCTTCGTATGATTATTCCATTGTAGGTGTACTTAATACACTTTAAATATTTGGTCATGTCCAAAGAATTTCTTTCAACCTGTTTCTCCTTGTGTTTAACTGTGAAGGTTGGGGCAACTAAGTAAAATATTTCGGTCATAATCAGGTATACTTTAAGCAAAGCATGTAATATCATTGCTTCAACAAAGGGGTCGTGACTCTCACCAAGGCGGCCCGGGTTCGATCCCAGGCGACTGTAAAGTGAGTTTTGTGATGGACAATACGGCACTGGGGCGGTTTTTCTCCAGAATCTCTTGTTCTCCCCGCCATCTCATTTCACCGGATGTCCATCTTCATCTCATGTGTCATCACTGTCACCGCCTGCGGTGCCGTATGTAGCGGGTGTTAAACACTACACATTTTTTCCAACAATAGGCAGTAAAATAATCCATTTTTTTGTAGTTTACGTCCTTTGATGTCACATCGGACGATGAATGGAATGGGTGAAATGATGCTCAAATGGGTCCAGGGTCCATAGAGCTTAGAATTACCCGACATTCGTCTTTTAGGTTAAGGGAGACCCCCGGGAAAAGCTTTATCCAGGTAACTCACCCTGACCGAGATACGAAATCGGGACCTCTTGAACGTGAGCAGACATGCTACCATCTACGCTACCGAGGTGGGCAATCCAATTTTTACTTTCGCCCTGCTTATAATAAGTAGGGGAAGTATTGTACTCCCAAATTAAATGCAGATATTTCACGGAAAATATGGGTTTTGGGCCCATTGGACCCTTCCCAAAAAGAGGTATATATAGTTTCTCAGGTGCATTTTAAATTTTTGATACCAAGCTTTCTTTAAGAATACACATTTTGAGATCCCTGTAAAAATGACAAATGTGCACAAGTGTATTCAGAATACCTGAAGAACGGAATGTTAGATAAATACTGAGTATCCGACACGAAGATTTTCAAGAAAATTCCCATACAACAAATCACCATTTATATAGAAAAAATTTTGATTTTTTTTTTTTTTCAAAAATTGGTTTAATGATTATGATTAAAGTATCATACGATTAAGGCATTTTGATAAATGAAATGTATATCTGGATCTTGTTAAGGCAATTACAATTTATTTGCTTCTTATTTCAATTAAATTAGATAAATAAGGGTATATTAAATACCTTTCCACACAGCTTCTTTTCTTTGATTTGTGTTTAAGTAGATCATTTTCTACATACACCTTGTTATTGGTTTCAGTGTTAACATATTCATATTTTTCTCAAATGCAAATTTTTCTCGTGGCCATGCAAATATAACAGCATTTGAAAAGTATCACATGCCGACGAGCTCTTAAGATACTCTAGTGTCAGTCACGTGTGTAGTATACTTCTCTTCTCATTGGACCCAAGAAAATATGTCATATAGGCATTTCTACAAATTTTTATCTTTATTTATTTAAAATAATTGGATTTGTTAAGATTTATTCGTTAAAGAATGGGTAGAGAAAGCAATGTAACACATTAGGGAAGAGGGAAAAATTACCAAACAAACTAAAAGAGATCAGTCTTCAAGGCGTTCCAAGGCCGTTAATGAAGCGGCCTGTGTGTAAAACTTTGCCTATCGTTATCCCTTTTTGTACCCGTAAGGAAAGCTGTAATGAAGGTATTTGTACAAATGTTAATCTCAATTAACTTTTAGTCAATAAAAGAATAAGCTATTCGATGGGATGGTTTGTAGAAGCTATAACATGATAGTGAGTAGTAAGAGTCTTGTGAATGTAACATTAAAATGTTTTAGTTCTTAAAACGCATAAGCATTGATTGAAGTTAACAAAATAAACATTAAAACATTCAGCACATATATTATGGTTGTGAAAATAAATCCAATTACAGAAGAGCTTTTATAATTATGAACTAGTCTGTAATATTAGCATAATAAAAAGCAGGTGTGCTGCCATCTGGATATCACAACGCTTGAGAGGTGTGTTTTACGCCGGGAACAAATATTTTTAGTTAATTTTTCTGGTGCAAACATGTCTAACTTTGCAACGTGACCTGAAACGACATCAGTACTGAAAACAAAAGCGTAAAGTTTTCTGTTGAAGTGAAGGCTAACGTATTGGGAGGCAACAAACGGTACCCATTTTTTCTGTTTTTATTTCTGCGCATCAAAGTGGCTGTTTGTTACCTCTGGCCGTTACACTAGGTGGAGCTTAGAGAACTAGCTGAAAAAGAATTTCGCCCTCGGACGCTGACATTTGCATATCGACGGAATAATCTAGAAGGAAATTGCTCCGGTCCCATTCTCACGGTTACAAGTATGAATAGGTACAACGCGCTTGTTTTATTATGTTCTTGAGATAGTTTGGCATTTCCCTTTCACTTACGTTTTTATTTACTTTCCACTTTAGCTTATATTTCTGTTTACTTTCCCCTTACATGCTATTCTTTCAGTAAATAATTATGACAAATCGCTGTTTGTGCCTTCTTCTTCTTTTTTTGCTTTTTTACTTTACTGAATTCGATATCATGGAGATCAATTTTTGAGACTCTTTGAATCCAGAAAAAGGCATTTTTAATCAAGTTCTCTCTCTTTCCTTCTTCTTCTTCTGCTTGTGTTTGTGAACAACATTACTAAACATTGAAAGTCGTACTATGCTCAGCATATTCCAAGGATGCAACCCAAAGATTTTCAAGAAAATGCTCCTACTTCTAACTACACCTTTACACACAAAACAATTTCCAACTTGTAGATTTTTAAAACACGGGTGCGTCGATTTTGATTAACGTACCACAGGTATAAGATATTATCATAACTAATTAAATGTAGATCTTGTATTTTTTTTATTCTCTTCATTCTTAATTACTTTTGCATAACTGGTAAACTGTAAGAGAAAGACAAAACCCACTGCACCAAAAATGTAAATCAATTGAAAATACTGTGTCAAATATTTTTTTAGGTAACCATTTTCGAGATATTTCGGTTATTTGAATTTTCAGATAGTTTTACTTTTCTCCAATTGGAAGTATTTTTTATTCTCTTGGATATGTAAAGAGAAGAAAACAATATTTATTTATTCAACGTGAACATTACAGGTTTCCCCGATTACAATGTTCACTATAAATTTACAATATGAACAAAACAATTTTAAAACAACACAAAATTAATTACAGAATAAATGATAAAAACACAAACATGTTGGTAACATTGGTTCACATGTACAGTAACACAATCACTCTACTTTTGGTAATAAATAATCAAAGGATAAATGAAAGTTTCTGACTTTCATACTAAATATATCAATGTTTAAGGGATGTAATTTATTGTATAATGACTGCATTCTATGCATCGGTGAATATTTATAGGAAGCAGTATTATTAAACTTCTGAGGAAGAAAAATATACGAAATTTATTAGGTGCAACATTTGGAACGTAAAAACGCATTGTCTTAGGTTAGGGCCATCAATAAAAATATTATGAAGTAATTTGTAAAGGAAAAGCATCACATAGCGATTAGCTCTTAAGAAGTTTGCTATCGCTTAAAACTGCTATACAAAAATATAAAAAATCACAATTTTCGCGAATATTTATCTAGACTAGATTAACAAGAAGTAGATACAGGGATATGCGTTTATAAGAAGAGTTGGTACAAGAGTATAGAAAATCATGCGAGCGCAACAATATTCTTTCTGTTGATTTTACGTCACTAACTGCATGTTCATATCACGTCGGATCTGTTAAGAGACCTCGTGACTGTGTGTCTAGAAGACAACCTTCTAGATCCTATACCTGTATCATATCATCTTGCTTCCTCAAGTGTCCACAGAGGTTTTAATGCTAGGCACCTGCATCTTCTATAAATGCCGGTTAAATAACATTGGTCATGCCCTCAACGACCTTGGTACTGGACAACTGCTTCGCTATATCTCTGGTGGGCAGTTGGCTTTGGAGTGCCGTATAATCTACCTGCTTTCAACATCTCAGGATAAATAAGAGCATTCATTGTCATCGTCTATTTATGTGTTTAGTGTTGTTATAGACCTAAGGCAGAGTTTTGGGTCGTGGTATTAAATATCCATTCCGGCATTTACCTTAACACAGAGAGAGACGACAAAAGAGTTCCAGTTAGTTGTTCGGCCCACATAATGTGAACTCGGACCTCCTATAGGCAGATCGCAGACGTTCGAGCCAGTCCTTTCGATTTTAGAAAAAGTTGCCCCAGAAAAATTGTGCATGGGTTTTCATGACACATTGTACATATTATATTTTCAGAAGTCATACTTTGGGTTTCAGTAATCATACATAAAATGTTATTCACTGAATTATGTTTTAAATGTTTCCTACTTTCAACTGCAGTACATTTTACCATACGACTTGAAAGTTAGGTTTCTGCTGAATTTTGGCACTTTTATTTAAAAAAAAAAAAAGGTATTAACGTCCTCCAACGCAAGTCATATCGGACAGTGAATGAAATTGGTGAAATAATCTCCCAATAAGTCCAGGGACTATAGCTTAGAGCTACCCAAAATGTATCTTTCAGGATAAGGGAAACCCCGAAAATATCCTTATTTATATAACTCATCGTGATCGAGTTTCTTCTTGGGACCTTTGTATGTAAGGCAGACATGCTGCCACCACGCTACAGAGATGGGTATTTTGGCACTTGAAAAACATCCTCTCTGAAATTTTATATTTTAGCGGGTATGTTAAGGCAACCAACATATTTCTTTTGTATTTTACCGTGCAAGTTGTTTGCATATAAAACTGCATGTCGATATGATGCAGTTAGGTCCAGAATTAATGTATTTTCTAGTCATAAAGTCATACACTACAGCTTCTAAAAGTTGCAACAGGAAATGGTGGCAGATCAAAGATCAGGATACCGCTGATTTAAACACTAATTCTGCTTACAATTACGCATACTTCTGCTAACTCACGTCTCGGAAGATTGACAGCAAAAGTGCGATTTCATCTCTTATTGTTACAATCAACAATACAAGGTTATAATCGAACAATCAGTAAGGTCAGCTCAACGGTAAGGTTGCAACATGATTGAATGTGGGCCAGGCCCTAGGGCCCTAAAAAATTCAATTTGACATGTCCCATGCGATGGTGAAGGCGTAATTTGATTCATACTGTCATCATTTGGTAGGCTTCCTTCTTCTGTTTAGAAAACAGTGCTCAGAGATATGGGACATAAAGGTTTAAAATAACAGCTTATGGAATTTCTCTGTCTGTACGTTGAACGTGGCCCCAAGTACTTGACAGCAGAGCGAGCAGTGTCCGGTCACGTCGGAAGGATTATTAGAACCGATTCTGATAGCAGTATTCTCGTAGAAATGTTAAACACATTTAAGTTTGTTGAATAAAGAGTAATGATATTGCCCAATAGTGAATAATTTCTAATTTTATCTTGTATCACTGCGCAGTGTTTTGGGGAGTGGTGCGTGGAATGCTTGAGATTGAAAGTTTTCAGCCCATATATATGACAGCTGCCCAAACATCGCGATGCATTTGAGGAGCTACGATAAATAGCGATCTGTAGATCACCAAAACCAACATTCTGGATGGTTGAAGCATGTTCCCATAACGGTGCAATGTTTGTCCACCTCTACATCTGGGCCACGCCGTGGCTCAGTTGTTAGACCGCTTGGCTCTCACCAAGGCGGTCCGGGTTCGATCCCAGGCGACCGCAAAGTGATATTTGTGGTGGACAACACGGCGTTGGGGCGGGTTTTCTCCGGGACCTCCGGTTTTCCCCGCCATCTCATTCCACCGGTATTCCATCTTCATTTCTACATCTGCATGCCCATATATACACCGATCACTAGACAACGCCGCGAATATTTAAGAAGCTACTTTGGTAGCGATCTGTATGTCTTCAAAACCAACTGTCCATCTCCTTATGCAAATGTTTGCATGATCTGCCCGCGGCTCGGTAGGTCTAGGCAATAGGGATTTGTCAGACTGTTGTTATTATTATTAGTCAGTTTATTTTTTTTTTTTTTTTAATTTCTATTATTGGTTCCCCAAACTGTTAGGTTTACTTTTCTTTGGTAATTACAGGAGATAGAAAAGATAATCAGTTCTGAAAATTAAAAATTCACTAAGAAATGACAGTGTAAAATATTGTAATTGTTCAACTAATATACTGCATGCAAATGTAGACATAATACCTCAGAAAATACTTTGTTCTTTTGATATTAAAGTTAAATATGTTTCCATACATTTCAGATGTATTGCTCACAGTAAACTATTCGCTGCTATGTACACTAAGGTCACATTAAAGGTACACGGTCCTGAAATTTACAATACATTTCTAATACTTTTAAAGGATACATAGTGTGTATATAGCACCATATCTCTGCCAGATTTCATATACCTACATCAATTGGTTAACCCCTCTCCAAAATAATTAACACAATATATTGCTAAGAAATTATTATAAAATTAAGATAACGATAGACGTTTTCCTTTCTTAGAATTTAAACAAGAGTGGATTTATGGAACTATGAATTAGTTTCATAAAACTTTAATTCTTTAGATGTAAATGAAACATTAGGTTTTAAAAATTTGGTTTATCTGTATTCTGAGGTTTATCAAAAGAACTTATGTACTTAAATAGAGCGAAGTGAATGCAGAATTTGATACGTAAGTACGTCGCATATTCTGAAGGATAAGGGAATGCTTTTAAGTATATACCAAATGGTTTAAAAGAAAATGTTTATGTTGAAAAAACGATAGTTGAACTATTGATGTGTTGACTACTTCAGATAACGCAGGCCTTCAGTAAATGGCCAAATATCCATCTTTTAGGTGGAATATCTGATAAAATTCAAATCAATCAACCCTTGGCGTAACAGTCCTAGTGGGCCAAAGACTGTCAACCGGACTGCCGGTCTCACGCCCACATACTCTAGGTAGAGGTGAGCGATCATACAGTCGATACGGGGTGGAGATGTGGTCAGCATTTCGGCACCCCCAGCCGGAAATTTGGCATATGCAACCAGGGCTGCTATGTAGCGTAGCTCCTCAATTTCCTCACCATGCTGAGTGGGCAACGGTCCTATACTTCGGACACAGAATCCGCACTTCCTCCCCCGCAGGGGTGTGATCGATCCCAGGCATATTCCGTGCCAGGGAACTAAAGCATGACCCACGGTACAGAACTCTGAAAATTTACAAGTTAAGTCCCACAGATTCACACATTTTAACGAGGTTCAAAATCATGACATTCATATTTCAGTAGCAGTAAGCTTAGTGCCATAGATTCTGCTGTTGGAAACGAAAATAACTTTGTCAACAATTTTATCGGAAGAGTATTCCAGTTGCGAATGAATTCAGCATGCTTATACCTAAACTTAGTTGTACACTTTTATCCGATTTATATCTTTACTGCCGTCCACCCGCTCCTGCCAGTACAGCACGTATGTACATTAAGCATTGTATTTTGTAAAATGTTGCTATTAGAATCAATGTGAACATTATTGCGTTCAGCAGTTCAGTGTTTTAGTGAATAACATTTGTGGACAATTTCTGTTACAAATTTTATTTTGTGTATTTGGCATATCATTTCACAAAAATTGGCTTTTTGAGAATGGTCAGTCTATTTTTATCTTTCAACTTAAGCATATCCGCGACATGTGTGGAATAACATTTTCTTTAGTTTGAATAATTTTTTTATTGAGAAAGTTTTATTATAAGAATTGTGACAATTATGTTTCAGAGAACATTGAGTACTATAGTGTTTATTCTCTTCTGTTTCAGGTAAGTTGGCGATTCTGAAAGTCTCGATTTCAAGCGCAGTGCAGGTAATTACATAATTGTATAGGTATGTAGTACATGAAGAGTGATTGACCTTGAAGTGGATTTCCGTTATCGCTCCACCCACATGCAAAATTATCATCTGCTTTAGCGGTACAGAAAGGTACGAGTATATCATTTCTATCATTGCTCTCACTTCAGTGCATCCGATAGAGTACCAAGTCTTTTTGCTCAGAGTTATTAAAGCAATCGTGGCTGAACTGGCCTTGGAAAGTGGCCAACATGCAAGAAAAGTTTGTGTTGTTTATAATGATGGAATGCTTCGGTGAGCATGCCACAAATAGTTTCACTCAAGAATATCGCCAACCACTGGTATCGAATCTAAACCTCCAAGGAGGCATTTTCTACATTTCCTGCGGTTTTACTTCAGTTTACCAGCGATGCACTTTTTTGTCCGTTGTGCTCTATGAGTTACAACCAAGATGATACCGCTATTACTTATCAGTTTCTTAGAGCACAAAGGAAATGATATCAGTAAAGTTGTTGTTCCAACTCATTGTTTATTGCATTGTATCTGCGGGAAAAGAATGCGTAGTTTTCTTTGTTTGCTATGTTTCTTTACGATATACATAAACACATACTGCACTAAAATTGTAACGGCGTCGAACCGATTTTAACATACCATTTTATGCTAATAAATACATATTTCCATATCAAATAAATTCGCGCGTATATAAAGTTTACTTCTCTACTACAAAATTGTGGTTGGAGTACAATTTTTAAAGCTATATCTAAGAACTAAAAATGTAATATTTTTTGTGAGGGGAGGGGGGAATTTTCGTCATTTAGTTTTTACCGTTTTTTTATTTAAAAAGTGGGGTATTTGCACTACCAAAGTAGATAAACAGTTCAAGCCCGTCTCCCTGTTCATGTCACGCTTGCCTTCTTCTGGTGGGTAGACAGTTATGACGTACAACTACACGAATGGGCGACCAGCCCAAACCGCCGGAAGGTGTTTCACAGGTTTCCTTCCAATGGGTACCAGGGAAAGCTCGACTCGTCAGCGTAGGCTCAGCAGGCCACCGTCTGGCGGAGGCCGAGAGGATCCAACGCGCAAGCCTCTACGCCATCTGCCCACCGTCGATTGACATACAGTCTGGATGATATAACACTAGAGGGAGAAGGAATGGGAAAGATGACAGCCGTCGTGCAACACACACCACTTAAGTGTTCGCCTTGTCGACCAGGGAAAACCAAGGAAAACTCCATGGTCAGAGATCGAACCCGAATGTGAACTTACTCGTTACTGCAGAGTTCGGTAACTAGAAGGTAAAAATACCACATTACAAAAATGTGAATTTTCATACAGCGCATTGTTACGTTTTAGCAATCTTCCAACACTGGAGGAGAGATTGGCAGCCTTTTCATCATTCGACAATAGGTACAACCTAAGGAACCTGCAGTTACGCAACCCTGCACGTTTCTGCCGCTAACTGTTCCCTCCACTAATCTGTCACTACCTATCATTCAGTTTTAGGTAAGAACATAGTTGATATTTTGGCTTCTCCACTCAGATTCCCGGCTGGGGTTAGGAACTGTTTCTATCCAGAATCATTCCCTATTCTCCGTAGAGTATGGCAGTATGAATCCAAGGTATGTTCAATGTAGAGGAAACCATTCAGAGAGTTTAAAACACCATCAATTTTTTTCAAGACAGAGTCTTCGATATAACTATGCGGGACTATACACTTGAAACAAACTCCCCTCGAAAATCACTTAATAATAAATGTTATTAATCGCTCAACAATAACTTTTACTTCCTATAACTAATGATTAAAAGATTTTGTGCTTTTGTCCCTCGTTACAAAAGATAACATTGACAAGTTTGATTCCCTGCTTTGCTCGATATAGCTATGCTTATAACTAACTCTCTGCCGCCTTTAATTGGAGAACAACCAAATAGTTGCATTCCTCTAAAAAATTGTACAACACAATTACACCGAAACTATATGTTTTGTAGCCCCTTGAATCCAAAAGTAAAAATTTTAGGAAGAAGAAGATTGTGCGTGCAAGTTTGTGTTCGTTTCTGCAAACAGCATAATTCACAAAATGTCGCATATGTAAATACCAAACTTACTAAGTTCAGAATCTTCCAAGGGTGCTGTAAAAAGCATTTTTTAAACTCCTCTCCCTTCCCCAATATACCCTTTATATGAAATGTGTTACATATTTTAATTTCCAAAAAGCGACTTAAAGGATTTTGAATAAAATAACATAAATTTAAGAAAGTTGTATTACAAAATGCAAATTGCTTGTCACGTCATCATTCTGAGTGAATTTTTTGTAGACACATAAATTTACTACACCAGAAATGCAGAACTCATATCAAAGAAATATTTTATGGCAACAGCCTTTTGGAGATTTTCCTTGCTATTGTTTTCAATTTCATATTTTTAGAAGCTTAGTCATTCTTTTGTTTCTGTCGTGCCATTCAAAATGTGGAATTTTGTAGCTAACACAAAGCGACAGTCTTTTTATGCTCTATTTTCGCTTCGGACTCCTGAGTTTTTTTTATTTCCACAATCAAAAATTCAGTGAAACAACTTATGTAATCATTTATCTTGATTGGCATGCCGTGGTAATAAAGCTTTTTGAGAATAATTTGTAGAAATTATATAAAAATAAAGATTATGTTGGAAAAATGTTCTGAATGTAACACTTTTTTTGTTTTGTTTTGATTAAGTAGATTCCTCGGTATGTCCATAGTCTGGAGCATGAATATGTAAGTTTTACTTTGCACGTACTTAGAAATATCTCTTCCACAGTCGTTCCGAATGAATCATTAGGAAGATAATGATATGAAATTATGACTAAGACGTGTGCAATGTTAGCTGAAACACGCAACATCCTATTGAACTACAAAATCTTGCTTCACATTCACATATTTCTCTATTTATATTCTTATATAGCCGCTACAAGCAATTGTTACAAAAGCCTATTGTTCAGTCTATTTCGGGTATTTCGGGTTAATTGAGATACGGGTTTGCAGAAATACTTTCATTGCATGTAAAAAGGAGTACAGCCGTTTAAAAAGCGGGTTCCCATACGTTGGCATAGAAATGTTGTACTCTTTTCATGACATTACGAATACCTTTAAAAATGAAGTATTGAAATACTCGAAAACTAGGTACATATCAGTAATTGCTGATGCCAGAAAAACGTTATTATAAATTTTGTGTTTTCAAGAGCTCTGTAGCCCGCCTCGGTAGCGTGGTGGTAGCATGTCTGCCTCACGTTCAAGAGATCCCGAGTTCGAATCTCGGTCAGGGTGAGTTACCTGGATAGGGTTTTTTCGGGGTTTTTCCCTTATCCTTAAAGACGAATGTCGGGAAACTCTAAGCTCTATGGACCCCGGGTTCATTTGAGCATCATATCACCCATTTCATTCATTCGTCCGATATGACCTGACGTTGGAGGACGTAAATTACAAATAAAAGCTCTGTATTTTTGTATAGTCAACTTTCGTCGATATTTTGTGGTGTGACAACTAAACACAATTATATGAAATATATTCTGAATAAAGAGGACTCCCCTCATTTCGGAAAATTTGAGCTATATTTATTCATGCAAATATCATGCATATGTATTTTAATGAAAATCGTTAGAACCCTTTTCGAGAGAATAAAAATAAACATATATTCCATGTACAGGGTAGTTTGTGATGCATTTTCTTGGAAATATTCTACGGTATTCTTGGGAGATGCTTAACTTCTGTATCCGACTTTTCGTTTTTGAGTTATGTCAAGTGCTTCCGGAACTTAAATAGAAATGCTTGTTTAGTTTAGAGAGAACTCAAAACCGTATTTTCGTGAAATCTCGATATCGAAGTTCTGACTGGAAGGCAGTAGTTTTTCTGCATACATAGAGGTTGCCAGCGAAAGTAAAACAAGCGCAGTAAAATTTTGTATTTATAGACGTCCTTTAACTGCTGTGATTCTTAGTCCTATTCTATATTGGGCATAAAATATCGCTAAATTTTACCCAGAGGCCTCTTCACCGGACCTGAAATTCTTTTACGTACCGTAAAACTACCGGCTTTACTTCCCTACCGAAAAATTCCATCGACTTGCGCCGGGTTTGAACTAGCCTCACGGAGGATGACACAGCTGCAGTGCATAATTCTTCGTTTGGCAGAATAATATATCGTATTCACATACGTATATCTATATGTGGGATACCTCTTATAGTTTCAAACTTGCATTTTTATCACGTCATATTGTCATTCATACAGTGTTGTGTAACTGTGGCATTATGCCATGAATTCCTGAACTCTTTATCGATATAATGCTGTGTTAGATATTTCCATGTCGTGGAAAAAACAGAAAGAGTATTTCTTGTAGAAGCCTTAAATACGCAGAATGCCTGACATCTTTTAAATAGTAATTACGTAATTTTATTAATGCACAGTGGGAATCGGAACAGACGTATAACGTAGGATATGCTAGCAAGGCTTTTTAAAACGTCTGATCGCGAGTGATATATTCCTGCTTTCGTTTTTGCAATACATTTAATTTAAAAAAGTACAAACAAAAGGAATATCCTTACCAGTAGCCTGATAATTTTGATTATTAAATAGATCAGTAGCATTTCTAGACGAAGGGCAAGTCACTGCATCGACACAAGGAACAGCTGCTGCGTGTACTTGCGTAATTTTGTATGTGCACCAGATGCCACTTTCTCCTCGACCTTATGAGACACTAAAGGTTATAAGAGCACCAAACAATCGATCAATATCTTTGACGACGACAAGAAATTGCTTTTCTCAGCAGAAAGCGCCCCTTCCATCAGTGAATATTTTGGAAGCATCCGCACAGCCACGAATTTTTTTAGGTTCTGCTGCTCCTAGCAGAAACAAAAAGCAAATTATGAATGAAGTTGAGTTTGTTAAACTTAAGGATTAATAATTATTTTCGTTTAATAATCTTTCTTGTTTGTTTATTTGCTTATTTTTTTGGCAACATATCAAATGTAAAGTAAAGCAAAAAAGTAATTACAGTTAACTGTAACCAGTTTGGATAGCCATGAAATGTGATCTTGTAACCTGATCATATTTATTTAAAGTAGACAAAAGATTTATGTATGCAATACCTTCATATTCCTAAATTCATTTTTATAAAGTTGTGCGTTTTAAAAAGCGTCCTGATGTTAATTACACTCTCTTAGAAATAGAAAAAATATATAGGTTACTTAAGGAACTTCTAACAGTTATTTATATTTACAACTAGAAATCAAGGGAGGTCTTCAGCGGTTTATTCTAGATGTTCCTATTACCAGATGAATCTACTGTGATCTCTGAACATGTGTTACATAAAGCAGTTTAATTTTGTAAGGTAGTGGTAATGTAACAGTTATTTAAATATTGTCTTACAAAAAACTCAACATAGTAAAAGCATTTTACTTTCATTTGTTACTGTGGTTTCAATTGGTGTAGTTGCCATGACTAGGAATTCGTTTATCGAATTAGTATAACATTTTCGCAGGCGTGTCTAAAGGAAAGAAGGTTTATGGATAAGAGATGGTTTAGGGTTGCTGTCAGTAAATTCTTGCTAGCAGCACGAAAAGAAATACAATATATTCATAGAATGTTATAAGCAGCATGTGTACTGTAACTGAAGATGTTTAATTAATTATTGAGTAGTCATATTGAAATTGGTGTCTCTTTGGTCAATCTCAAACTGAGCTACAAATGGATGTTATGCACTAGAAGATTGTTCAAGTGTAACATAGCTTGGCATATTGAATAAAGCGGTTAATTATGTTAATACTGGTTTGAAATCGTCCATGTTTCATATATGGTGGATATTAGGATTCAGTTGGTATATGTATTTACAATGGTGACATTCAAAATTATTTAGTAATGTGATATTTTCTATTATATCTCGAGCTATTTCGTCAGGATTGTTATGAAAATGCAATGTGTGAATATGCAGAGTAATGCATATGTTAGTAATTGTATAAAATTTCAAAATAATTGTCAATGCTTGTTAAAATCTGATGTGTTACATTAAGGTTACATTAATTATTAATTGTGTGTTGCATCTGTATTGTTTATCAGTGTGTATACAAACTATTAATAATAATTTAAGTTAATTAATGAAAATTAATCATTTCTTCACACTAGCCGTATACAGGATAGATAGAGTCGACATGAAAAATTCAATACCACGGCCGGGATTTGAACCACGGATGTACTGGTTTCCGTCCAGTCGCTCTTACCCATTTAGCTACCATGGCCAATTTGCCGTAATGACATTAAATTCTCCAATTGACTCATATTTCCCCGGTAAACCACTAGGGGCTCTCACATCCGTGATACACTGTTTTTGTCAACTTTCTAAGTACGTGAGTCTCAGGCTTTATCATTTTAACTCTTATTATTTAAGTTAATTAATGGAAGTTAATCATTTCTTCACACTAGCCATATACAGGTTAAGATATTAGATTGATAAGAGTTCACATGAAAAATTCAGTGCCACGGCCGGGATTTGAACCACGGATCTTCTGGTTTCCGTCCAGTCGCTCATACCCATTGAGCTACCATGGCCAATTTGCCGTCATGCCATTAAATTCTCGGATGTGAGAGCCCCTAGTGGTTTACTGGGGAAATGTACGAGTCAATTGGAGAATTTAATGTCATGATGGCAAGTTGGCAATGGTAGCTCAATGGGTAAGAGCGACTGGACGGAAACTAGTATATCCGTGGTTCAAATCCCGGCCGTGGAATTGAATTTTTCATGTCGACTCTATCAATATTAATAGTAAGCTTATTTTCCTTAATCGAAATAAAGCTTTGCAAAAATAGGCTACGTTGCACATTTTGTTATAGACACAGAACAATAATAGTTGTTTAAAAATTAGAGGCTACGTGTTGGCAAATATACTGAATCTTTAAATGGACAGGCGCATATTTATTTATACTAGGCACGCTCAAGTTTAATCTTGTTTTATCGCAAACTTTTTTTTTTCAATATTTTTCCATACCCAGAACTTCTAAACAGTGGAACGTTTTACCAATTTCATTTAAATTTGAAAAGTACGAAAGGCGATACTTTTCCTGCAATAATTGCTGGTTAACATAATCTGCTATAATATATGTTTTAATAGCTTTTTGAGGGGGGGGGGGGAGGAAACCAGAAATTTTTATGCGAGTATTTTAATGGGGAGCATTTTTATCAAAAGAATTAATGTACAGAGTAAAATATTTGTTAAAAAACATACTGACTAAAATTTTGAAACGGATAAAAACATTATTGTGTGTAGGAATTAGTTTAGATTTCAGGTTATCTTATTTGTTATCCATGTTTAAGTTCTTGCAGACTCATCTTAAATGTTTCAGCTGAATTTACCTTTCCACTAAAATATATATTTTAAAAGATATAGCAAGCATAATTTTTTTTTAAATTAAACAGTTCATGTTGCAAAAAGTTACTACACTAAAATTATTGCATTCGAAGGCCTTTAAAGTTACCAGATACTTTTAAAATGGCGGTTTGAACTATCTTATAACTTCCTTGAAAATTTCACTGTTTGCTTAATGGCTCCTGCCATGATGAATGCTTTTTTGGTACGTCTTCCACCTTCTAATTTCCTTTAAGTTCCTCGGAGTTCCTTGAGTTCCGCTGCTGGGAAAGCTGTTGCTGCTTGCGGTCTTGCTAGAGAAGTTATACCTATACTTTCCTTTAAGCATCCACATTTGTTACAGCAAATATGAAGTGTAATTAAATATGGACAATCTCTTCATTCCAGTAGTAGATGACGAAATATTTAATTCCGGTCACCTTGATTCCGATTTGTGTAAGAAAACAAACCTGCAATAAACCGAAGGAATGTGAGAAAACCCGTTATTAAACTCTGCAGACTTCTTCCAAGAATGGCCTCGAAAACAGATTAAGCTGTTGCTGCTGTCCTTGAAACGGCCAGAATGTAATAGTTTTGATTGTTAAAATTAACACGTTAAAATAATGTTCTGATAAGAAGAGTCAGATGGTGGCTGTATAGGTATAGACCATCCCTTTGAGGTTCTCTGTGCAAAGTTGAAAGAAAATTATACCACCTTTTGTCTTTGAACATTGATTTCACAAGAAAGGAAGAAAAAAATTGTACTCTTTGTACTTTAGGTTTCAATACGGAATGATAAGGAAAGGTCATTGAAATATGGAATAGAGTAGGAATTAATCATCATTAGCTCCCTTTCTTCCTTAAACGCCTCGTTTCGCGATTGTTGAGCATTTTTGTTTGGTACAGTTCGTAATTGATTCTGAGGTGTCGACGAGCGGTTGACTTATTGGCCACAAACACGCGTTAGTACCTGCCGTTCTGATCACGCAATCGTATCTTCAGTATAAGCATTGTTGTCAACGTTGTATGTTAAGTTTATTTCCTATTTGCTTTAAAAAATTAGGTAGTTGAGCTGTCAGTGCATCTAGTAAAAGCTTAAGCAACTTGTATATCCTTAAATTATTAAAGAAAAATATACATAGTTTTTTGTTCTGACTGGAGAACTTCGACAAATGCGTGAACTTTTTAGTATCTTGTAAAGTGTTGTGTCTATGTGGTTTTTAAATTTAATTCACGATAAGTAAAGCTTGTATGATTTTTGCTTTTGTTGCATGAAATAAGCGTATTTTCGATTTTGATTGATTTTATTTATCATAAAATTAGTGCTATCTTAGAAGTCAAACATCATTAGTAAAGTTAATATCGTCCCCATAATGAGCCACATTGGTACGACAGATTTGATTTTACTTGTCAAATATGATTTTTGCATTAACCTGCTGCAAGGGAAAGCTATAAACATATCTGTTCCATATCTACAAGTTTTTGAAAGAACAAAAGTGTTCATAAACTTCCTCACTGCACTCATCGAGATGTATCTGGTTTAAAGGTATAATGATGCCGAAAGCAAGCTCTTCTCTGTTGATGTAGCAAGCGACAGAAGTACAGGAGTGCCTACAGAAAGCCTACTCGTTTCCTGCATTTTTGTGCTTTCTCAAAGAGCTTGAGATGGCCTGCATATGACTAAGCGTTTAAAAGGCTTTGCAAGGTAAACGTGACGACAATAAGTAAAGGGAACGTTAAATAATAAAATTGTTTGCAGAGCGCAAAGCTCCATTTCCTACAGTGTAATCCCACCACTTGGCAAACCGGTGAAGCTTGCTGCAGTAAAAAGGCTCTTTGCTGATAAAAGTTTAAATCCCCCCTCCTCGTTCGCCTAGTAAATGTACTTCGTAGCTACCCTTTCAAATCTACTTAACATTTCTGAAACGCTTGAAGGTTCCTTCAAATTCTCCAAATGGTTCCAAATAATATGGGTAGGTATATAACTATGCGTCTGCTGTATTGTACTTAGAGGTGCGAATAATTTATGGCAGATATGAGGAAATGTTTACTCCTGCAGTGTACATTTACAAATATTTACGGTCGCCAGTAATTCTGAGCATTTACTACATTACTCTGTGTTATCGCAACACCTGCTGTCAGGTGCCTCACCTGCTTTCTTTTAAGAATTAACGTTTACTAAAATTAGACGTGCAGTAACAGGCGAAACAATATCCACCGATGGTAGAGATTACCGATTTAAGCAAGTTATAGTGCTTTGCTATTCTAGTTTTGTTATTATTTTGGAACGATCATTTGAACCTGGTGTTTCTTCGCAAATGTTCAAACTCTGCAACCTCTAATATAGTGTTTACTAACATTATGTTAAAAGTTTAAAGTAATGTTAAAACTCGGGCCTTTCATCGAGAGTTTACACTGTAAAGAACATTTGTCAGCATCAGATAACTCAAACAGATTTAGAAGGCTTCTGAATGCACTCCAATGCACCTTATCTATGCATCGCAGTGCTTGCTGTGTCAGTAGCAGACAAGTAATTATATAAATGGATAATTAGCCACGTGGTATTCCTGATTGATGTTAGATTCGCAATGTCTAATGAAAATTGCAGCCTGGGAGAATATCCAGGAGAAATTTAAGTGCAATGCTCGCGTTTCTTCCAGTGCATTAAGGAAACTGCTGCAATTTTAAACTAATGTAAAACATAGCAAGGAGCAAGGAAGGACAAGGTGTAAGGAGCGATGAACATATTGAAACTAAAGTGAGCGTAATAGTATTATTGCTAATTGAGCATCAAACATACCAAACAGAACTTGAAACAATTGCTTCTTAAACTTACAAAATTCTAAGAGCGTGAAACAGTAGCAGTCAGCAGGTAGCATAAGCGAGCGCACAAATATTTGACAGATGGCGTTGAAATCAGGATGACGTGGCTTGCTTAAAAGCATAGGGGGGAAATCAGTGGTGTCGGTAAGTATTTTGGATACGATTGGATTAGCCTTTTAACTTGTTATGCACACATACACACCTCTGTTCATCAAACTTGGTATATTGACTTTGCCATTGACTTTGACTTTATGTGAAGAAAAATATTCACAAATTTGCATATTGTGCTTCAATACATAGTTATTTCTCTAGAAACTATTCATATATTTACTTTAAAAAATAAATACAGTGTTACACAGAACAGCTTTGAATATTTATCAATTAAGTTTTTAACTCTATTTCACCTCACTTAAGAACTCTTCCATTAAACTATTTTAAGTCAGCAATCAAGACATTTTTGACGGCCGACTCACTATATAAGGTGAGTGAATTTTATAATTTAAATATATAATATTGTTTTTAGTTTGTGTTTGACGTTGCTATGCATACCAGTGTTGTCACCAATAAATGATCTATCTATACTTCCTTCTGACTGAATTTAGTTGCACAGCATATAAAATTATTAAAAGCAAATCATTTTACTGTCTTTCCTATTTTGTAAGTCATTGCTTACTCGCCAGTGATTCCAACCTGTGTCGGATTTATTTTAAAATTTTGCTCACACCGTTTTAGACAGTGTGTATCGTTTTAAAAATTCCAATTTCTGTAGGTTTTCGAATACTAATAATTCAAGGCTCTTCTTCGATTAGGTTTGCCATTAAAAATGCCAAATACGCAGCTGCTAACACTGGTCTAGTACCTTAACACGAGGATGATGCTAACACTAAATTTGAACGTGATTTTACTATTTAACTTGTTCTATAAAACAGAATTTGCGTTAATTTTAGTGTTAAATGATTTAAAATTTGGGTAAAATTTAAGTGCTTAACTGGTCCTACTCTAGTCAGTCTGGGTGAAATGAAATGAAATGTATAGTGGTTAACGCCCGCTTTTACTACATTCGGCACCGCAGGCGACGACACTGATGATACATGAGATGAAGATGGAGCACCGGTGGAATGAGATGGCGGGGGAAACCGGAGATCCCGGAGAAAACCCGCCCCAGCGCCGTGTTGTCCACAAGTCTCACTTTTGCGGTCGCCTGGGATCGAACCCGGGCCGCCTTGGTGAGAGCCAAGCGGTCTAACCACTGAGCCACGGCGCGGCCAGTCTGGGTGACTTAGTTGTTTAGGCGCTGGCGTAGTTTTCAAGGTCGCGGGTTCAAACAGTCGAAGTCATTAGATTTACTGGCATGTAAAAACTACGGAGACAAAATGTCGGCGCATGACTGGCGCTGATACGATTCTGACAATTAGTGTTTGGTTTACAAACACAATGTTTATTTTTATTTGGTCCGTACTGAAATGGATATCAGACAGAAACGATTTCACAGAAATTACCTTTTCGCTGTCTTGTATGGCATGCGAATGGTATTTTCATCTGAATGTCAAAAGCAAGAATGTTAAAAGGCTACGCAGCATTACCTCGGTGGTGAGTGCCGCTGGTCCGGAAACTCAAGCTCTGCTTGACTGCCGCTCTGGAAATACTATCCAGCTAGGCATCAGCTGAGGGCTACCTTAGAGCGAGAGACGGATAAGTTCTCTCTATTGGTTGGCGAACAATGAGAAGGAAGAGGGAGATGGCCAGCCGCCCACATGCATTCATTCCCCTTCGTCCCAGCAGCACCACTAGCAACATTGGTTCATTCACTTGGAAGTCAGTTGTCTCCGAGATTGTGTGTGTGCAAGTGATGGTGTGGAGCAGGTATAAGGACAAATCAAGTGAGTGTTCTGTGAGTTCAAGCCATTGAAGAAGTAGTGAGTGAAGCAGATTATGGTAACTTGCTTTAGTGCCACTGTTGGTCAAAGCATCAGGTGAACGCTTGTAAATATATCAGGAGAAAAACGTGTCGTTAAGGTAGTTTGAAACAACGCATAGAGTAATAATGTCACGTTGTGGTTATACTAAAGTTTTGATATACGTATATAGGTTTTGAAATTTTGATACTCTTGATTTATATAGAACATAGCCTAAATCATATGAGAAGACGCGAACCTCGCTTTTAACAATTTAGAAACAGTCTATGGATTGATGCGCTCCTGGGACATGAATTATTATCAAGTGACATCCGAACAGGGTTAGTGGGTAGACATCACGGAGGTAGCCATTTGAACCTTCATTAATATCATTGTTTACAAATTAACGTGACTTCATATCTGGTATCGGTGACTTTCAAGACAGCCATATTTCGAAGAATTAATTACAAAAATCGGGAAATGCTGTGCTCATATGATTTTCTCAACTCTGGTGTAAATTATTTCTACAAACGCTTATTCCTCTACCTTACTTCATGCTATTCCAGATAAATATTTACAAAAATTATCATGCTGGTAATTTTCTGGTAGGTCAGGGTTAATGTGCGAACACAGTAGGTTTTAAGGTTAGTCCAATTTTAGGAGCATAACTGATAAAAAGTGAATAACACGACGTCCCATTTGAGAATATTATAAGTATTGTAAAATTAAAAAAAAAAGGAATATATCGGATATGGTTCACTATATGTATAAAGAGGACTTATGAGGCCATTGCCAGAAAATTCAAGATGTTCACTTCATTTGTCATCAAAATATCTTAAACGTGTGGTTTTAATAAAAGAAATCGTCATCCGTTTTTGATAAAATCAATACTTTCGACAAATATTCCACGCAAAACATTGGGGTGGGGAATTTTCTTGAAAATGTTCGTGTCGCATTCTTGGAAGATGAACTTAAATACCAAATTTGGTATTTAACCATTTGAGGTTTACTATTCACATACACAAACTTACACAAATGAACCTTTTTCTAAAAATGTATTTTTGTTCTGATGACCTCCAAACCCATAATGTCACCAAAATATTGATATCGAATGTTTGGATGGCTACCATGCAGTGGTAGAGAAAGTAAAAATATCTGCATTTTGCCCTGGCAGAGGAAGTTAAGAGCAGAAGAACGAAAATTCTCATGAATAGTACGCATCTCTTTAGTGCTTGAATTTTAACTACCTCTGATTTTTGCTAAAATTGTTAAATGAACATTTATATTTCCTCGTTCCGGATTAAACCTCTCTTGGTGCTCGGCGGGATTTCTGCGTATGAACCGGCCTGCTTCCTTTTCGTAACAAATGCAGCAAAATCGAACAGCACTCTACAGTGAACTACCGTGAAAATAATTAATAGGTTGTGCCGTGTTTTTTGTATGTTGAAGCGGAGTTGTTAATTGCCAACGGCCTCCAGCGTTGGCTGGGTTCTAAAACGAACTCAAGGCTGGGGCGACAACCCAAGTCGGAAATTGCTTGTTCAGTTTCTCCCTTCAGCATTTCTCTGAACTGGTAAATGTCATGCAGTTTTCCTCGGTTAGAATAACACCGTAATGGAAAACGGTTCTAAGTACGTTCCTGAGCCCCATTTTGTATACAAAATATTGATAAATTAGTGAAAGCTTTTTTGTATAGTCTATGTGTACCATTACTAACATTTGAGTTTCGGTCAACGATATAGTTGCAATCTTCAAAGGGCTGCCTAACAGCAGTTCTTTTAAACCTCTGTCTCACACTACTATAGATATTATTTCCAAACCAGAAATAGCAAGGAAAACAAAATGAATACGTCAGTAGCCTTTTCTCTCACTACGTAATCACCAACTCACACCAGAGGATACGTCACTTAAGCTAGGTTGAGGCTGACTTGTAAGAGCTACCGCGGTGCCTTCCTGCAAATGACTGAAGCAGCTATGGTGTACCCAAAGACTAATGCAAATTAAAAAAGTAGCTCTCTGAAAAATTTGCATATATACTTTTGGTCCGCTAACTCAAAAATATGATGATGTATCCGAAGTTTAGTTTTTAAGAATATATAATACCAATTAATGTTCAAGGTCTGCTTATAATTAGCGGTGGAATTTGTAAAAATCTATTTATAATCAACCTCAAACTAGAATGATCCTGTTATAAACATATTGGAGATAGAAAGACTGATTCTTTAACGGAACCCTCTTAAGCTGCCGATTGGCCGAGCCAAACTTTTGTAACACAAACAAGTTCAATAACTACCTTTTCAGGTAGGTAATGGAAAGAATATATAAGGTATGGTCCGAGCAAACGTGCATACAATAAACTGTCGATTAGCTTTTAATGGCCATCGCGTCATAGTGCAATCTCTTGCATGCTGGTGTGACTCTTTGAACTTCTAATAATTTAGTGATGTACTTACTATTATAGAAGCCTATCACAAAAGATATATCAAGGCATGGAAGCAAATTTGATATTTTATGTTCACACAACTTACTAGGCTCGGATGGGTAACTTATCACCTCGCCTGTAAAATATCTTATGTGCACATATCCGTGAAGGGGTGCTCAGAGGTGAGCTGCTGGGTCTTTAGGAGAGACTGCAACAGAGGGCAGTGTCCCTTAACGGCTGCATATTCTCACGACTTGCTATAGCTACCTTTATTTATTCCTGTGTAGCTTCTATTATTGCAAAACACCACTGTTTTGTCTTCTTCGGTTAATTGAGATAAATGTATGCGCATTTCTTTGTGAGTACAAAGAAGGTACAGGAGTCTGAAGCGATTTGCATTTTCCAGCACATCCCGAGAAACCAGTAGCCTTCAAAAAGGCAAACAATTAGAAATTTAAATTAATGTGGTAGCAACGAATATCTACAAAGTGTCGGATGCCGGACAAAATTGTATGTTTTATAGAAACTATAACTTTTTTGAAGTAAATGTTTTAACTGTTTTCATCAGTTTACCATGATACAAAAGTAATTAAAAATTAGGATGACTTTACCGAAAATTCAGGGTGTATGCACTGTATTGATCATATGAATATTTTAAAGATATAGCATTATTATCACAATTGCTGGAGCGATTTTGAGAAAGTTAAGAATTAAAGATTTTTTTCTATGTAAAGGATAGCTTTCTGTGGAATCTTTTAAAAAATCTAAATGAATCTAAATATCAAGTGTAGTACACAATTGATTTTTTTTTATTAATGATTTCATTACACGCTTATCTTTTTCAAAAAATACTCTGAGGCGGAGGTACCCAACATATGTATTTCCGGCAAAATCTCTTTTTAGCGACTAATAGATACAGGTAATTCTTGCACCCAACTTCAAATTTACACCAGATCGTCAATTTACATATCACACTTGTGTTTTATCCTTAAACTTTCAGATGATGTTGCTTTAGTGTAGATGTCAGCATCATTTATTTTTATGAAGGGAAAAAGAAAACAAACGCATTGAGGAATGAAAGGAAAACTCTACTGCAGCGGTTGTCGTCATGGGAATCTAATGCCAGCCTACTGCATGAAGCGGGCGGTTTGCTTTTCAATGCGCTTTGTGCATTCGAGGGCAGACAGAAATTAAATAACCGTGAAGCCAGACGCTACACTGAGTACCAGTCCAATGAACTGCAAACAGGGGACGGCGTTATTAACAGGATGCTACCTACTTGAAACGTCTAGCGCAGAAGTTCGCTAAGGGCGTTATATGGATCTTCTTGAGCTCTAGGTTTATCGAATTAAAGAATAAAGAACATAGTAGAATCAAAGTAACAATAGAAATTACATTTTCCGTATTGGAATATCTGCCTCCTGTATAGTGCACCATGCCATTGTCTTACCACACATTAGGTCTGAGTGATCATACCATAAAAATTGATCTAACAGTGGACATATGATCTAGCTTATCTTCAGCATAATTCAAGTGCTGAGTGCGGTTCTGTAGTTAGACCGCTTGACTCGCACTAAGGCAACCCCGTTCGATCCCGGGCGTGTGCATGTGATTTCTGGACAACATGGTGTTTTCTCCGGGATCTCCTGCTTCCCCCGCCTTCATTCCACAAATTGCTCTACTATCGCATTTCCTTTCAATTATGTTGCCCTAATTCTATGTAATTTACTTCCTTACTGTCACCGCAGATTCAAAGTCCCTGCTGGCCCGCCTCGGTAGCGTAGATGTCTGCCTCACGTTCAAGAGGTCCCGAGTTCGAATCTCGGTCAGGGTGAGTTACCTGGATAAGGTTTTTCCGGGGTTTTCCCTTATCCTTACAGACGAATGTCAGGTACCTGTAAGCTCCATGGACCCTGGACACATTTGAGCATCATTTCACCCATTTCATTCACCGTCCGATATGACTTAACGTTGGAGGACGTAAAATAAAAAAAAAAAAAAGGTCCCTGCTCCGCAACAGACACCTCCCCAAGCGCTCACTTGTGGCAAAGGTTCTGTAGCTATTTCTAGCCACATGGCTTCAATAATTCGAGTTATTGGTGAAAAGTTCCATTTTAAAATCAATGAAACTTAACACCTTACCGAATACGTTCTACTTACAGGATGATATATATGCTCACATTGCAATGCCCTGACCTCTCTTTGCTGCTATTCTCTCCAGTTAAAGAGAGGTTAAAAGTCCTATATCGTCAAAGTAAATCCACTACATTCAAAGCTATTTAAGATTTCAGACTGAAATTTTTTCACTCAATGTTATACAATTCGTTTTTGTTTTAAGGGGGATACAATATTCTCAATTATACCGTTTTTATGATACAACGAACCAAATTGTCCAATTCGTAGAGCAAAACTTCTCCTGAAATATTATCTAAAGGATAAGTATAGGAGTTTGGTATACGTTGTTTTCTGAAGTAATGCAGAATTTTCAGTACAAAATAGCAGAAGCAGTTAATTTTAAGGGTGTATTTTAAGCACATTATTGTATTTACCGTTTCAAATATTATGAAGTTAAAGATAAAATTTCAATTTATAAATCTGTAGAAAAAGCTAACGTCAACTTGACTTTTTTTTTTTTTTTTTCATTTTGCTCCCTTCAAAGGTTTATACTTAAGTCATGTAGCAAGAGTGGAGGTTCCTTGACACCAGCTATCATCTTTCAGGTTCTTTCAAGTTTTCGTTAGTTCTAACACCGTAAAATGATGAAGAGATACCTTAAATGTAGGTTTGTTCCAAGCCTAATTCCCCATGTTTCATTTCATGCATTTCATGCAGTGCTCTATGGAGTAAGAATGGATGTTAACAACGACTTCAAAAAGTTCAAATTGATCGAGTACCCCCAGCAAATTGAGCAACAGCACCAGAATATCTCAGAGGTGTTTTCAGAACATTCTAATCGAACATTCTAACGACAAAACCATAGTTAACGTTATCCTTCCTATAAAATAAATATTTTGTTTAATAACCACGCTATCAATTGGCAGGATCATATCAGCGCCGATGTGCCGGAATCATGTCCCGCAGATGTTCTTTTACATGGCGGTAAATGTACTGACATACTGTCGCTGTCAAGCAGTCTCGGATCGGGTGGTTTGAACCTGCGACCTTGAAATCACTAGCCCAACGCCTAACCGAATGGCCCACCCAGACCTTAGTACTTGGAAAAGAGACACCCAAATCTTAAAGTCCCTTATAATTTAATATGCATCAGTGTATTTTCATAAACCTTCAATCCTTTAATTTTACGCCCTTATTGTGTCATTTGCAGAGCTAAGGTGTACACAAAGCAAGTTTCTGGCTTCCCACTGAACATTTGGTCGACCTCTCCTTGTTCCTCGCATTCCTGACGGCGTCACTCATTCTTCTTTTGCATGCGCCGTAGTTCTCAAGTGGTTGGTTACCGCCTTGTCAGCCTTTAAGTGGAAAAGATCTTTAGAAGGCGGTGACGAAAGTCAAGACTGCCGCCGACCCGTACATTTGATTGCTTTTTGGGTGCAACCTTTCTTTCACACCAAGGCTTGGAGAAGTGCTTTGTTCCAATGTAATGAGGCTAAAATCTTTTCATCAAGCTACAGAAGGGGCACTATAATTTTCACCTTCGCTTCACCTTACCTATAGTAAATAGAGTGTCGACTGTATTCCACCCAAAAGAATTCGATATCGAGGTTTGCCGAAAATACACGTTCTAAGATTCCCCGAATAAGAAAAACAACACACCTTTGCGCGCGCGCGTGTGTAATCTAAGAAAAGTAGATAAAATACTGGGCTTCGTCACCTGGTACATGGTGTCGAAAAAGAATCCTCGATCCTTAACTACCCTTTACATAGATAAAATCTTTTATTTCTTATTTTCTCAAAAAGGAGTCTAAGGACTTTGGTTAAAATGCAATAGCGACTCGCATTTTTTTATCGTTTCAGTCTCCTGCAGTCCTCTTGTGTCTAAAATGAAATATCCAGGCAATAAAAGTATTTCAACTAGTATTTTTCTCAATTAGCAATAATTAGAAGAATGCGATTTTGCAACAATAGTTTGAAACGAGTGTGCTGCGGAGAAAGTTATATGAAGGTAACAAATTACATTAAGTAGAGAAAGCACTGCATTCCACTCAAAAATGAAACACCGAGATATCATTGAAAATATGCTCCCTGAGTCAAAGAAAAACAAATCATTTTCAGGAGAACAGCATAAAAGTCAGTGAAATACAAAGCTCATCTTCCAAGGATGTAACACGGAAAGTGCCAAAAAACGTCCCCACCCCAAACTACTCTTTATACGCAACCTTTTAGCTGTTTTTAATTTTCTGGGAAAAGGGGGGGGCGGATTTTACTTCTCTTTATGTCAGATGTATCGCCTGTTCTATGATTGAATCAAACCCTCTTTCCATCTCTTTCTCGGTCGTTTTGGACTTCTTCTTCCTTCCGGATTTTTACCATTTTAGCATTCTGGATATGTGTGCATTCCACTCCTTTCTTCTTTTCATGCATTCAGTCACAGCTCCCTACTTTCTTCATTTCTTACTCTGTCATAGTGTCTTTCCAACCATTCTCCTTAGCACCTTCATTTCAGTTGTTTCCATTATTCGTCGTGTTCTTGTGGTCTGTGCTCGTGTCCAAGGCATACGTCATCACTGGTCTAACTACTGGTTTTTAAATTTTGACTTTTGTTTCTTTTCTCATGTATTTATCCATACTAATTCATTAACACATCCAGATATTTCGGTTGCTTTTGCAACTTGATGGTTAATTTGGTAATATTAACGCCCAAATAATTGAAATGCATAACCTGTTCTGCATTTTGTTTTCAACTTCTAATTTACATGTCATCGGCTCTTTACTAATGGTTAGCACTTTTGTTTGGTTTATGGAGATTTTCATATTAAACTTCAAACATTTCTGATGGAACTCATACAAACGTCTTTGCAGATTATCCTCCGTTTCTGCCACAAGTACATCATCTGCATAATGTACTATACTAATATTTTTATTTCCCCTGCTGTATCCCTATTCTGTATGCTAAATAGGAATGGGCTTAGGGAATCGCCTTGCTCTAAGCTTCTTTTTATTGGAATTTTCTGTGTTAGTTGACCTTGGATTTTTATTTGACTAAAATTATTAACATATATATTTTCTATTAATTTAATAATTCCATTTGGCACATTATTATCGTTTAAAATTTGTAAAACGTTATGTAGCTTCGATCTGTTGAATGCCTTAGGGCATGTCATTTGTTTAAGATATTTGCATCGCAAATAACATGTCGTGAAGTTTTTGAGAATGACCATCGAAGTCCTCTTTATTCTAAATCACTTTTGTATGATTGACAAACCTAAGTTGTGACGTTAAACATTTCGGAGATATTCTTTGTCGGTTTAAAATTTCAAATAGCTGCACTTTTTCAGGTGGGGAAGCGCTATTCGTTTTTTTCTCAAGAGCATTGAATTTCTAAGATATATTTACTTACAGCGATCCACTTTTTGAAAGGTTGACTATTGCTTTAGCCTACTGTGACCACAACGATATGTGTAGATGTTTCACTAAAGTTTATCTTGATTATGAAATAGACAGAATAGCCTTACCATTAGTAGTTTAGTCTCAGAAACGCAAGTGGTAGCCCTGTGAATGGATATGTTAGTGAAATAGAGAGAAATATAAAGTTAATAAAAGTATTAGAGACCAATTACAAAATATTGTGCAGCCATCTTTCGCAATCATGTATGTGGTTTAAACAGACGTAAGTGTAATAATCGTTAGAACGCACTTTATATTTCAAGTGACTCGTTTTATTGTAACTTTTTTGTAGCGTTAACTTTTTATTAGAGGTCACTAAATTTAAATATTTATGCAGTGTCTTTAGGCAAATCTGACAAATAATCCTTTAGTGTGTGCATAATTTATATCATAAGTTTCAGAACAAAGATGTGTCGTTAAGAAATTCGTTCATGAGGAGTTGGAATTAAGTCGTATTAGTGTCTATTAATTTTCCCTCCGCCTACATTGGTTCGTTCACACACAGACTTAACCTCTGGTTTATTGTGCGCATATAAAACCGGTCATAAAGACTATGGTGCATGCATGTGCTTCCCAATTTCCTCGACCACTTATATACTTCCTTCTCGAGCAGCTGTTTCTTTCTTCTTTTTTTCTTTCTTTCTTTTTCTTTCTATTCTGTTGTGAGTCACAGCCGTTCTACGTCTCTATTTTCCTTCTCATGCACAACGCTTACCTCGTCGTGGTGCTTGGGGGAAAACTTAGATGAATCCAGTGCATCCCGTCGGAGAAACGGGTTCGCCAGTGTGGGTGAGAAGAGGAATTTAGAACCTGAAACCCTACGTAGTTTCATGCTCTCGTTCCATCGTTGTGTTCGCAGGAGTAGCGGATTCCACCTTCAGATTGTCCCACAAGACAAGTTGATCCGAGGTGACACGTGACAAGTAGAACGGCTGCCGGAAAATTTGCCCGATTAATTCGCTCTTTATGCTTACTACTTCCTGTTTGTGTGTTCGAATAACTGGAGGTTGGTGACATTTACATTTGCCACCTCGTGAATTATAGACCGTGTTGAACCTAATGCATCTATCATAAGCAGGAAATCCGCGTAGTATACGTGAATCTGATGACATAATTGTTGCGGGTATTGCTAATACGTAATTCATTCATATCATATGCTACAGATTATGGAAATGCATATTATTAAGTATGTTTTTGTCATTTCGTCATTAGTTTCTATTTTAGGATACTTTTATTTTACGCTATTAATATTTAGTTGCTCTTATATTGAGTATACGAAAGGTTATATTTCACAAATTTCGCGATTAAACCGAGCAGTAAACAGTAACTTTATATACAAATAAATCACATTTCTTTTTACTGTCTCCTTTCTTTACTTTCATAAATGTAATATAGATAGGAATTTTGCCGGAAATACTCGTAATGAGACTATCAGAATAAATTAAAAGAAACATTGAAAAAAGTGCATGTGAATGGCATAACTCTAAAACGAAAAGTGGATCAAATACTTAACTTGGCAGTTAAATTCAGGTTCTTCCAAGAGTACAAAACAAAGATTTTAAAAAAATGCATTCCGAGCTAGGTTTATCTGGAAAATCTTTCAAAATTTAATATTCTCAAAAGTGGCTGCAAAAATGTGGATTAAAATATCAAATAATATGTTTTTATGACAAGGTAATTTATTCAACCTCTGAAGTCTTCTTCATTCTGAAATACTTCCGCACAACTGTAAACCTTAAGGGATAGTATTGGCACATAGAGTATAGATCTCGTTAAAGAAGGCCACTTACTTCAAATACTTACGTTTTCTTAGATGGGAAGTTTCTATTCGTTTGTTTTCCTTTCTGGTCATGCAGAAAGAAAAAGGAATTTCTAAGTCACTTCACATTGACGAGCTCCTTAAATGATAGATTAAGCTTCAGTCTTCTGTGTACCCAGATTCTTATAATATATGTATAGTTGTGTATACATATACATATGTAAGGAAATAAACAAATTTAGTCATCTTGTTTTCCCGATTAGTATGAAGTAAATAGAGCTGTAGGCGTTTTTAAGAAGTTTTTGGACAAGCGTAAGTAGAGAAAGTCATGAAATCCTCTTCATTCCCTGTGGATGTTGTACACTCTGAAAGCTCAACACGTTAATACTACAGTTTTTAAGAAGTGTTTAATTTTCAAACAAAACATGGAACAATTGTCTATATACTTCAAATTAAATACTAAATTAAAGCATAGTAATTATTCGTATAACGACTTTTTCTGCTTGTGTAACAGTTTGTGTAACAGTTACACTATGTATAAATTAATTTGTAATGCTCTGCCTTCTAATATTATTAAACTAAATTTAGTCAATTTACAGTAAGTAAAATCTGGGTCCCAGTGGTCACTTTAAAAATTCTAGCCATAACAACGATAACCTCGGAAATTTTTGTCACAAAAACATAACGATTATAATAAATTGCGTGCTCTACAGGGATCTACATTTTTCGTACAATAACTTTTCGTGTTATGTTTAACTTGTTTTACAAAATTTTACATAACTCATTCTGAATAAATAGCACTCTGGAGACTATTTCCAAATAATTCAAGCTAACATTTTGTTACTATTAAGTGTTATTAATTATTTTAATCAAATGGTTAATCATTTTAGAGAAAATTTAAAAAAGAATGGAATATTTTTCGTGTAACGGTTTTGTTTGTTTGTTTGTTTGTTTGTTTGTAATTTACGTCCTCCAACCTTAAGTCATATAGGACAATGACTGAAATGGGTGAAATGATGCTCAAATGAGTCCGGGATCCATGGAGCTTAGAGTTACCTGATATTCGTCTTTCAGGATAAGGGAAAACCCCGGAAAACCTTATCCAGGTAAGTCACCCTGACCGAGATTCGAACTCGGGATCTCTTGAACGTGAGGCAGATATGCTACCAACTACGCTATCGAGGCGGGCTATTTTGTGGTGGACAGGTTTTCTTAAAAATTCTTCGTCGCATTCTTGGAAGATAGGAAAAAAGGTTGGTTATTAAGTTTAGTCATTTATTAATTTATTTATTTCGTTTTTGAGTAACACTATTCATAGACATTTAAAGAAAGAACATTGCTGTAAAACGTTTTTGAAGAAGGAACTCAAAATACGTATTTTCGGCGATGCTAGAGAAAAAGTAATCAGAATGAACACCATAACTTGTTTCAGTGCAATGCATGTTTTTTGTACATAAAACAAAGTGTATATTCACTGAACGCTTCTGCATTCCAGTTACCTGCAAATAACTGTTTAACCTAATCTGTGGTGAAATAGCACAGAATTGTCCATATGTTAAGGAACCTATGAACAATTCTATTTATGTCCGATTGTCAGGCTGAAACAAAAGATGCCAAAGCAGAAACTGCGATTAATTGGACCTAGCACACAGACCTCTTGCAGTTAACGATTTCAATGCAGAAGCGTTACGGTGGCTGCTGGGCTAGAAATACGTATACACGTGGAGCCCCGGAGAGTGCGTGAGTGGGTGAAGGTATCGATCCTGTTTGCTGCTGCTGCGACGATCCCATTCACAACTCTCAAGGTCACCGCACTTTCCAAAATTCCTGTTCTCGGTTGACCTGCTGCCAATGTAGAGATTTACCCAGTTTCAATGCAGTTAGCCGGCGGAATTTTGATCAGTTGCTTCTATTGTGCATACAATTAAAAACTTTCACCCATCGGAGTTTGTACACACACTTTTGCAATTCATTCTCTATTTTCACAAATTGGTTGGAGTTAGCCTCGTGTATTAACAGCATGATGTAAAATGCGTTTGTAATAATTAGGGGGCCCTATTTGCCTATTTTATTCCGTTGTTCAGAAACAAAGTTATAAGCACATTTCCTACAATTATTAGCCTAATTTCTTAGTTTTATAGTGCCTATAAATGCCTACTTCATACGTTTGTGCCTATTCTGCTTACTAGTGCCTAAAACTGCCTTTTTAGGCAATTTCTCCTGCTTGTAATTTATGACAAAAGTTTTTGCATTTGTTGGTTTCAACGTGAAGTTTTCGGGGAAGAGAAATTTCTTACTGCTGCACATTTGATATCCAAAAAGGGGTTTAGCCATGTAGGTATCTGGCTTACAGACGAGTAACAATACTCTAATGACGTCTCTAATGAAAATCTTAGAATTCGTTCCAGGACGAGTAGCAAAGACCAGCTAAATATTTAAATGGATTGACAAATGACCACTCTTTATGTGGGGAATGGAAAGCCCATGTAAGCCGCCTGTGGTGCCGTATGTAGTAACAGCGGGCGTTAAACACTACACATTTCATTTCATTTCATTCTGTAAGTAGTGTTTCAAGTACACACATAGATCAGTTTCCTACCCAAATATGCCAAAAGAGAGAAGGAAAAGGAGGTACAGTGGATAAATGGAGATGCATCGTTCGGCACAGACGGGAAAGTAATTTTTTGTCAGCCTGTGTGAAGCAGGCGAGTTTAATCATTCATGTTTCTATTAACACTATATTATTCTAGTTTCAAAAACCTTGTAAAAATCAGCCCCTATAGCAACATTATGCGGAACACAAATTAGTATGTTGATTTTTGTTCTGTGCTTTGTATCTTTCTGACACATCGTGACATCATTTTAGGTGATACTAAGATCGCTGTGATGAACTTTTGAATTTCTTATCTTTCCAACAATCGTTTCGGCTAAGGAGACACATCTGTACAAATTGGTCCCGAATTAAGTTTTTCTTTTGTCTTAAAATTAATGCAAACATACTTCAATAATATAATTTTATTTTTCTAGCGGCACCACAGAAAACATCACATGACTATTTAAATAACCCTACACCTGTATTGTAGCTGCCATTACGTAATTTTAACCTCAGATTTCTCAGATTCCATATTTTCTACATTTTCCTAACTTCAAAATGTTTCACATGATGCAGTTTTCTATTAATCTGTATGAAATTTTAAACATGCCTGTAAGGTCAACTGCATATTAAGTGTACACATTTACATTTGTTATGTTTTTGTTATTTGTATTGAAACGAATTATAATACCTACTTCTTACTTAAAACGCTTAGGAAAATAAAATTGTTTAATAGGTATGATTATTTCTTCCCTTCGTTGATATGGCGAAGACAAATATTTCACTTAGGTACAGGTCATTAATAGGTTAAAATGGGTGCAGAAACTTATACCCCAAGCATTAATTTTTAAAATTACAATATGTGGGACATTTTGAAAATCGCCTGTAATTTAGACATAAACTCCGCAGAAACAATTGTAACTAGAAAGCTGAAACTTGCAATTATTCCATTTTTGATCGATCACAAAAATAAATGGTATAAATTTGAAACAAATCTGACAAAAGCTTCAGATATTTAAATTTTCAACCCTTAAGCTCCACCCAACAATTATGTTTTTGTTTTTTGACATAGTTAATTTCTTCACACTTTTATGCACATTATGGTTCTTAGTGAAGTGGATTTATATGTATTTTAACTTGCTGTGGAGCCAGTTATGAAATTTGGAATAAATGTAGAAATATTTCGCCTAGGGAACCGCAAAATAGTATGTGTTAAGCGAATTTGTTGCAGCATATGTTGCGATGATTGTCATTTCGTTATAGTGCATTTATGGTGCACTTTAAGAGCGATTTTACTAATATTGTGTACTTCTAATTGTTTACGTAGCAAATTTTTAGTGTCCATTTAGGCGCCTATTTTGCCCATTTTTAGTGGCTTTTTGCCTGCCTATTTCACACAATTTTAGTGCCTGTAAATCCACTTCCTAGTAATAATGTACGACGTTATAAAGCAAAAAGAGGATTGCCTTTGTGATTGGCGTTCTGGCTTCTCAACGGAAGTCCCGCGTTCAATTCCCGCCTAAATTGAGGAATCTTTCTTTATCCAGAATCTTATCATTCGAATACAGGAGTGCGCGCGCGTTTTCAGTATAAAAGTTAATGAAACAGTGCTAAAAGTGATCAGTAACTTGTTTGCCAAGTCAAAGCCTCCGATATGGCCATAGAAGTTAAAGTGAGCTGTACAAATGAAACATAAAAATACTTCAAAACTTAAATAAAAAGATAATAAATTGTTGTGTAAGCAATTTCTGTGAAGTGAATGTATATATTTTGTTTTTATGACATTACTGAACTTTGCCCTTGTTATCTCTGTCCTACAATAAGAAATAATCCTACTTTTTTTTAATTCTCTAAACCAGTTGCTTGCCAGAGTATTAACAAGCCGAAAAACAGAACTTTAGCAAACTAGGCATAATGTCGTTGTGACAGCCTTAAGTAGCGTTTTAAACAAAATCAACGCAGCACCATTCTGATTCAGTACTTCTGGTTGAGATGTTTTCAGGATTATTACACAAGGCTGAGTAAGCTAGACAAACCTTGATAAGTAAGTTACTTTCTGTGTATCATTACTCTCAAACAGAAGTCTTCTGTTCTTGTATGTAACATATAAGCATGAACATTACATATTTTTAAATAGGGACACACTGTTAAAAGTTGAAAGTATTGAACTTTTCTAAAACGAATGCTCACTTCAGAGGTGTGGGTTAGCGTCTGTTTCATATTTAAAATGTTGTGAGTTCAAATGCTGCTGCTTAACCACGACGACGACGACGACGACCACCACCACCACCACCACCACCACCACCACCACCACCACCACCACCACCACCACCACCACCAATAATAATAATAATAATAATAATAATAATAATAATAATAATAATAATAATAATAATAATAATAATAATAATAATAATAATAATAATAATAAAGAATACCTCGAAAATGACTAAAGCCACAAACAAGTTATGTGAAATAAATTGTACTTTTTTAAAGAGATGTATTCTTGTGTAACAAGTTTCTGTTGTAGTTTACCCATGATTTAAATTGTACAAAATTCCCTGGGAATAGGAGAATTTTACAGGCCGTTTCTAGAAAATTCAAAATATACGGTTTAGTGGTGCAAATATTTTAGATATGAGGTACTTTAATCAAAGTCGAGCTACTTTTGCAAAAATTCGAAACATTTCTTTACGTAGAATAGTTTGGGGTGGAGGCTTTCTTGTAACACCTTTTTAAGGCAATGAACTTAAATACCAAGTTGAGTATTTATCCTACTTTTCGCAGTCTTTTTTTTTTTCACACCCAGAAACAAACACACGGTTCTTTTTATAAAATTGATTCATGGTTCCGCAAAACACGTAATTGCGATGTAATCCCGTTATCGTATTTTTGGATGGAGTGCATTACTTCCTCCACACATTTGGTGCGTGAATGTGAAACTAATAATCCTGCCACACAGGCTCTCCGATATTCTTTATATATTACAGTTTTTCAACAACAACAATAATATGAAATGGTAGAATGAGTTTGGGAGTAAGTCTATCTGATCTCTGCTTTACTGGTTATTCAACATGTTAACTGTTACTAGTTAAAGGAACTTATCACGTCTGCTTTTAAACAGGTATTCCTTTTCATCGGCGTACACAATGCTTATGTAGGAAACAAACGTTGTAATCCTTGAAATGGCAAACAAACGGGACATCCGAATCTTTTAAGAGCTAAAAGAAGGTGCTGTCCACATTGTACTTGATCTTGTGTAATTCTGCCTCAGGTGAGATTGATACCTGACTCATGACGTTAACAGACCAGAACACCTCTTCGGTCGAGGAAGGACAAACATAGACCAGGATGCTGCTAAGTGTTGCTAATGGGAGCATTTGCAAGTGATTTCCTGGCAAATAATTGTCGACCACCTGCACACTAACAGATTGTACAAACATGGCCTTTGTTTCGCAATGGAGTGCCGAAACCCTGTAAATATTAGGGTACATATGTGTGAATAAGAAATGTTTATATAATGTGCTAAGTGATGCAATGGAATTTGAGCTGTTGCCATTGGTAAAAAAATATTTTACCTGTGCGAACTTCTAGCAAGCCAATTATGTTTTGTAGATTCCTCGTGGGCGGCTCATAAATGTGAGAGCGGAAGGTGTGAGGGTCTGTAGTTGTGAGGGTTTGCTGATCATAAGTAGTCCAAAATCACCAAATGGTATACCCATTTAGCTAATGTTATTGCTTTTGACAAACTATGAAATAACATGTTCAGTCTATCTTGGTTGCTTATTTCATATTTTTATCAGTTCCCTAACATCTGTTTGCGACCATTATTTGTTTTCTATGGAGCCAGTTCGTGCAAATAATTGTTTATACTTCTGCATTATTTCAACACGCTGTCCAAATGCGAAAGCCATTTTTCTACCTTTTCATTGTGGTGTTTATAGGTATCAACATCTGAACGAGAAACAGAGCGTGGGATTAAAGAATTGAGGATTCCAAGTCGTAAATCTTAGTCGTGGCATTGAGGGTCCTAAGCGGCAAAGTGTAACCGTGGAATCTGATCCACAATCAGATCCACAATCCCAGTGATCCACAATCATGAGCGCAAAGCTTACGAGCAATGTAAAAATTGTTAACCAGTATGTCTGAAAGAACTAATATCAGTAATTTTCTCAAGAGTTCGTTATTGTCATGGGTTGGCACTTTGTACCAACTTTTCTATTTTCCTTCTTTAAATCATCTTTCTTCCAATTTTGCATATGGGGTAGGTATGTAACCTTCACCAATATTTTATTATATTTATTTCTTGAACTTTATATACTTTTTTCGATTGTGAGCTAGTCCATTAAATCCCATCGTTTTGATTTCCTCTACATAAATCGAAAACTCTAGGAAATTACTGCCCTGTATTTCATTAATAAAGTGATTAAAATAAAGTACTACATCAATTTGGTTAAAAGGTTATTAACTACAGAAAACAGGCTTATAGTTGTAAATGCATAATCCAGTATATTAATTTCTGCTAATAATCGATCAGGTGATGGTCAAATCATTACGATATACAGGGAAAAAAGCTTGCACCACAAAACATGATAAGCATTAAAACAATACAACTGAGAGGGTTGAAATTATTTCAAATTGTTGATGTCTCAACAAATGATAGAGGAACAGTAAAACTTAACTCTCCTGCCCCCTTGTAACTCTGATTTACATTTTTCAAGGACGTATTGCCAGCAAATTGTATTACTTAGCCATTCGTCTGAATTGCACCATGCATCCTTCTAAGTTTTAAAATGTGTTACTGAAGGCGAGCGGTTCTCAATGCGCTTACTCGCCTGTGTAGCCTGTCTGCCTTACATTCTAAAGGTCCGGAGTTCGAATCTCGGTCAGGGTGGGTTATCTGGATAAGCCTTTTTCCCGGGGTTTTCCCTTATCATGAAAGATTAATGTATGGTAAGTGTAAGCTCTATGGACCCTGGTCTCATTTGAGCATCATTTCATTCATTGTCCGATGTAACCGATGTTGGAGTATGTTAAAAACTTCAGATTTTATCCCAACTTCTAGAGATTTCAAGGTAACCTTGTGTTCCCAATCAAATAACTGTTTCGTATAAGAATGCTTTTGAACTATATAATGCGTAAAGATTATCCTTTGAATGCGAAAGAACACACATTATACAATCAAACGTAGTTTTTCTGAATGGAGGAAAATATGGGGGGAGGAGGAGGAAGAAGAAGAAGAAGAAGAAGAAGAAGAAGAAGAAGAAGAAGAAGAAGAAGAAGAAGAAGAAGAAGAAATATATAAACTTATTACATTCTCCTTCCTGAAAGTACACGCCTAAGGCAGTAATATTATCAACTGTATTCAACTGTATTATCAACTATATATCTGTAAATGGAGCATATCTGCCTAACTATACTTTGTCAACAGATGCTTTTGTGTGAAGATGAATGTCAGGTAACTCTAAACCCTGTGCCCTCTGGGCTTATTTAAGCATTATTTCACCGATTTCGTTCATCGCCGAATATGACTCAGCCTTGGAGGACGTAAATTTAAATAAGTACTTTTAAAGTCCTATTTTAGTTACTCACGCATTGTTCCGTATTTGCCCCTTTCTCGCGTATTTGCTCCTTTATATGCGATATTTCTTCACCACGTGCTCTTGTTTAACTTGACTAAATTCAACCGTAACTCTTTCCGTATTTCTGGGTCTAAGAGCAGTTTTTTTTTTCTCTTTGTGCATCGTCAAGCGCACATGGGTCCTCTGTTAACCTTTGTCTGTTTTGTTAATCAACTGACAAATCCTAAGGATGATGTACCAGTTATGCAGTCATCTGCAAGTACTCTTCATGAGGTGTGGTGTCACAAGCAGGTGAAGGGCCCTCTCAACAGATGACATACAGGGTTTGCGATATTATCTCTTACTCTACGGTCTGAAGCTAGTCACATCCTGCTGAGAACGTTCTTGTCAAGGAGCAGGACAAGTACAGCTAAAATGCCTGTCTTTTGACAGTTGAGACATCAAGGTAGTGTCAAATATGTTGAGCACATCGAAATAACTCAACGCAAGTTCCCGAGTATGCATTTCTCAAACAATTCCTTAGTTTGAGTTTAAGTTGTAATGATTCATTGCTTCAGTAGGTTGGTTTAAAACCCTATCGAAAAAACAAATTGTATTTTGTTACTCTACCCTACAATGTGGTTGTAACAGTATTTTTGTTTAGTAATGTTCGAAGGAATAATAAATATATAAAAATGTATGTAGTTGTGTGATTGGCCGATGTAGTAGTGGTGTGACGTGGTATCACGTGGTGTGATGACGTGTCAGTGAATCGGCCAATCACAAAATAAAGCGGGAATTACTATGGGGACAAGAAAATCAATAATCTAGAAAAGTGTTAGAATCTTGTGTCTTGCTGGAGAAGGAGGAAAGATGTTACGATGATTGTAATTGAAAAGGAAAATTAATAAGATTCAAAAAGTGTTATTCAATATTTATAATAGATAAGAGTGAATCATAGTTCATATTATATAATTAAATAATATATTACAAAATTGGACTCATCTAAATTTTATTTTCACCAAAAATCCGCATCCACACCTGAGAAAAGATCTCACGACTCTCAGTAGATTAAAACTCGACTTGGATGTTACAAAAAGTTGGCTTGCTTCTTATTAGTTGAAGATGAACGAAAATATAATCCCGTTACAAATGGCGCAGCAACGTGTGGGGCTCGAATGGGATAAAGAAGAGGAGATTAAAGCATCGTGCAGCTCCGTGGGAATTTAAAAGGAAAGAAGAAAGAAGAGAGAAGAAAGAAGAAAACGAGAACTGGTTTAAGTGAGTGAAAAAAAAAATAGTAGTAGTAGTAGATTTATGTTGTTAAGAAATCAGAAAATAGTTAAAAAGATGGCGAGTAGAAAAGAAATAACAGTGGAAGGAGAAGTTACTGATAGTGTAGGAATGAATAGGGAGAATGCAGGATTAAGCATAGATAATGAGTCAATGTTGGAAAGAATAACGAGAATGTTAAGTAATTTAGATTCTAAAATAGAACAAAATGCAAATGATTTAAAATCAGAAATGAGTAATTTAGATTCTAGAATGAAAGATGTAAAATCAGAAATGAGTAATTTAGATTCTAAAATAGAACAAAATGCAAATGATTTAAAATCAGAAATGAGTAATTTGGATTCTAAAATAGGAGATGTTAAATCTGAAATGAGTAATTTAGATTCTAGAATGAAAGATGTAAAATCAGAAATAAGTAATTTAGATTCTAGAATGAAAGATGTAAAATCAGAAATGAGTAATTTAGATTCTAAAATAGAACAAAATGTAAACGATTTAACTAAGAAAGTGAATGATTTAGATGTAGGAGTAAGACAGGAACTAGCACAAAATGTGAGTAACTTAGAAATTAATTTATTACAGAAGCTAAAACAGGAATTAAAATCTGAAATTTCACAGGAGATTAGAGAAGGGAGAAAAGAGTGTAGGGATAATATGGAAAGGCTCATGCAGATTATAGAGATTAATAAGGATGAGAATAGAAAGGAAGTCAATGAGTTGAGAGAGATAATTCAGGAAACTAGGTTAGGTCAGGACATTGTGAAACAAGAAATAAGAATGGAATTAAACAAAGAGTTAGAAACATTTAGGATACAACAGGCAGAAATAACACAAAAACAAAGAGAAGAATTAGGAGATAAAGTAGAACAAAGAATCAATGTAATTTGTTCTGAAATGCAATTACAACATGATGAAAGTAAGATACACCAAGAGGAAATAAAGTTACAAATTGATGAGATAAGTAAAGCAAAAGAAGAAGTAATTTTGCAAATTAAAGAGGTAAAAGAACATTTTGAAAAAGAAAAGGATAACTTAGGAAAATTGACACAAGTTGTAATTGCATTACAGGCTAGAAAAGTAAATAACGGGAAAGAAATGTCTAGAATTACAAATATAAACGATTGTGACTTACCAGGTGAATTAAGCAATCATCAGAAGTCTAGTGATGTAGTAAGTGAATGTAGTGATTTTGTGAGTCCAGATAATGATATTAATTATCACAGAAACACACAGAACATGTCCTCACACACACAACTCCACAGTCTAGGTCAAAATGAATGTGTACATTATTCACTAAATGATATTAGTCCACCAAGTTTTGATGAGGAGTCAGGTGATAATCCAAAAGTATTTCTTAGGGAATTGGAAGAATATTTCCGTATTAAGAGAATTTCCAATGAATTTCGGATGGTAATAGTAAAACGCTGTTTGAAGAAAAATGCTCTTGAGTGGTTAAGGTTAACTTTGGCTTCACATGAAACATACAGTACTTTCAGAAATCTGTTTATAAATAGATTTTGGGGACCTGAGAGACAAAGAAGAATAAAAGTTGAGTTAGCAACGGGTAGGTTTGAGTTTAAAAAAGGGATTTCTATGACTGAATATTTCTTAAAATTAGCAAACAAAAGTAAGTTGATCAATCCCGAAATTTCTGAGACAGAAATTGTCAACATGCTAATACGTCATTATCCACCACATATCAGAAATCATTTAATTGTGGCTAAGCCTATCGATTTCTCTGATATGATTGAATTATTATCCGAATTTGAAGCACATAACCTCATTAATGATACTACATCCTGTGATGGTAACTATAATAACGTCCATATTGAGCGAGGAAGAAATCGACAGGAATCACAACCTACAAATAATAGGAATAATAGGACGAGTTTAAATTGGGGCGGGGCACCCGTGAGAAATCAAAGATTTGAAGGAAGAGGTTATGATCCTAGACGAACTTATGAATCTGTAATTCCCGGAACAGGAAGTGGAGTTCAAAATAATGTGCAAAGGAATTATCATAACAATCAGTCGACGAGAATTGGAAGAAATGATCAAATAAACCATGTAAGATTTTATCGAGGAAATAATCAGCGAATAAGTAATTTTAATAGGGGTAGAGGTACTAGTTTATTTAGTGCAAATCAAAGAGATTTTAGGGGTGTGAGATTTGAAAGAAGTAATCAAAATGAAATAGTCGAAAATACACAAAGCACAGAGAATGATGCGAATATAAACGATAGCACCAACCTAACCAACAATGAAAGTAATAATCTGAGGGAGATGGAAAACTAAAAACCAAATCATTTTGTGCTCTGGAAAGTGGTTCGGTGAGGAGGACACAGGGCGAATTGAAAGTTGAAGATAACGGAAATAAGCTCACTCTCTTGCAGAAAAATAAGGAATTAGTTAACCCACCTCAGATAATTATTTACCTATGGGATAAAGAATATACAGCCTTGATTGATACTGGAGCCAGTTCTACTGTGATAAGTGAGGAATTGTTTAAAAATCTGTTAGCTAACTATAAAGTGGAATATTTAAATGTGTGTAACGTTTACTGCAGTACTGCAATTGGGAAGAAGAAGGATAGGATTAAATATCAAGTATTAATTAAGGGGCGAATAGGTGAATGGAATTTCAATTTCATTGCGTTGGTAATTCCACATTTGGCAAGAGATGTAATTGTGGGTAATGATTTATTATATGAATGGCAAAATGTATTGAATTTCGAAATGCATGAAATGAAGGTTAAGACAGAAAATGATTTATTAGTAATAAAATTATTGGAAGAAGATGAAAGAAAAGAAGAGAACAGGGATAATATAAATAATGAAAGGTTTTTTGTGGAAGATATACTCTTGCAAGAAAATGGTAATATTGAATACGATGAAAATGAAAATTGTGGGAAGAGTTTAATTATTGATGAATTGCAAGATTCGAATAATAAGATTGTGGGAAGATATCATAAGACATTAATGAAACCTTTCAAAAGCATTGACAGTAATTGAAACAATATTGAATATATACTATGTGTGTGTTAAATAATAATAAAAAAAAACATTGTTAAACATCAATATATTGTTGTATTTTAATTAATGTTAATTTATTGTTGTGTTTTATGTTTGTGTAATAATGTGAAATTGTTGTTAAATGTTCATTTATTATATTTTATCCAATGTAGGTATATTATTATATTTTATGTATGTTGTATTGATGTTGTGTAATATTGGTGTAAACGAAATTGTTAATTGAGGCTGTTCTTCGAAATATATGGAAACAGATTGTTAATTCCTTTATTTGGTTATTTTCCATATATTTCGAAGAGGGGCATTTGTAACAGTATTTTTGTTTAGTAATGTTCGAAGGAATAATAAATATATAAAAATGTATGTAGTTGTGTGATTGGCCGATGTAGTAGTGGTGTGACGTGGTATCACGTGGTGTGATGACGTGTCAGTGAATCGGCCAATCACAAAATAAAGCGGGAATTACTATGGGGACAAGAAAATCAATAATCTAGAAAAGTGTTAGAATCTTGTGTCTTGCTGGAGAAGGAGGAAAGATGTTACGATGATTGTAATTGAAAAGGAAAATTAATAAGATTCAAAAAGTGTTATTCAATATTTATAATAGATAAGAGTGAATCATAGTTCATATTATATAATTAAATAATATATTACAAAATTGGACTCATCTAAATTTTATTTTCACCAAAAATCCGCATCCACACCTGAGAAAAGATCTCACGACTCTCAGTAGATTAAAACTCGACTTGGATGTTACAAAAAGTTGGCTTGCTTCTTATTAGTTGAAGATGAACGAAAATATAATCCCGTTACATGGTTGATGATTATAAGATGATGTGTGTGCGTTTATTGGTTTGATATCAACACATTTTCTAACATCTTTACTCTAAAAGTTAACACTTTTGTGTAAATATTCATGTGGACATATGTAAGTGCAATCCTGATATAGTAATCTTCTACAACAGTTAACTTTTGACATTTAACACGAATCTTTGTAAGTATAGTTTGTCCAATTTCTTAACAAACTTATTTCCAATACAAAACAATAGAACTAAGCGATGTTAAGAATCTGGACAAACTATACTGTGTTAATTTATTACTAAGTACAGATTATTAATTGTGCAAAGCACTAACGTTATCAATGTTGGGAACAGGGTTCAATTGTATGTTTTTTACACGTTCTTCAATGTTAAGTCATATCGGACGATGAATGAAAGGGGTGAAATGAACTCTTTTGATAGTGTTTTTACTCTTTTGGGTGAGGTTGCTATAGGTTTTTGTAGCATTTCACTTATTTTCATACTTAACATTTACCTTCAGGCTATGGAGGGTAGGGAAAATTCTATTTAAAGATACATTCCCAGGAATAGAACGCGAGAATTCCGCTTGCTGAGCATTTGCCCATTTAGGCAGTAAAATTTGTATTTTGTTTTTCGTAATTACTTTTGCAAGTAAAAGGATATTATATCTTAAGAGCACATCGTGACTGGAAAAAACACACTTAAATTCAGCGAACCTGTGTAGCGTACAAGAGTTCGGTTTATTATTATAATAGTTATTATTATTAATTATTATTATTGTTGTTAGCTTTCTATTTACAACCTGCGTTTTACCCTGAGGATATATCGCCGGTTGCTGACCAAACTGTTTCCAAGACAGAATTAATGAGATTTTGCAGCGTGTATCGGTTATTTTACCTTTCACCAAATGTAAAGGAGCACTCACTTTGATGGTATGAGGGTAACGTGTTTGCATAGCATTAAAGAGATATCAGGTTCGAATTTCGGTTAGAGTGAGTTTACCTGGCTATGGTTTTCTCTGGAATTTTCGCTTATGCTAGATGAGTGTCGGTTAACTCTGAGATCTGGGATCTTCGACCTTCTTAAGCGTCGTTTCGTTCATTCACCGATACGACCCACTCGGTAAAATGACGTTTTCGTTCATTCACCGATACGACCCACTCGGTAAAATGACGTTAAGTTATTTGTTTTCTTCCTAAATCTTGATAAATACTGTATAAAAATGCTCGAATTGATGCAAACGAAGTATTTATTTTGCACGATAGTTCCTTGTCCTTTCAGTTTGCGAATAAAAACACCAGAATTGGATTTTACAAATTCTATACAAACTAACTTGCTTACTGATATTCTAAAATTGCATTATTTGATATTGTCGTAGTCTTCGGAATGACTTCGTTCATATGAATCCATCACAGTGTAAATTGACGATAACAGCCTTTTCGCAGTATCCGATAATCCAGCTTAGTTATATTCTGAATTTTTTAATGTATGATTATGTAAAATACAATAAGTAGGGACTCCGCTTTCATTTTCTTATGTTTCTGCAAAAGAGCTTCATGACCATATAGTATAATACCATTATCGTATATCTGTCATTCATTGTTGGTTATATTTTTTAAGATACAAATGTTTACTGCATATGTAATGCATGAAACGTACGAACACACTATTGATGTACAAATTTGAATGATTGTACAACATTGAAGTTGTGAAAACAACATACGATTGCGTTTTTTTAATTTATTTATAGTCGCTTTAACAGCAATGTCATATCGCAACTTTGTGATACAACACATACAGTATATGTACGAGGGTGGGTCAAAAAGTGATGCCTCCTATTTTGTTTTTCCTTAAATAAGTAAGTTATGTGAAAACTTTGAATTTGGTGCAATTCCTCAAACCTTCTTCTCCAATCCCCTGCAGTAGTAACTTCCTTAGTCAACAGGTGGCATCACTGCATCCTCTTGCAAAATGGCTGACATCGACATTCGTATTAGACAGCGTTCTGTGATTGAATTTTTGATTGCGGAAGGTGAAACGCCAATTCGCATTCACGAAAGCCTAAAAAATGTGTATGGTGATGCAACGGTGGATGTCAGCACTGTTAGACGATGGGTTCGTCGCTGTAACAAAGCTGAAGGGCAAACACCATTGGCAGATGAAAAGCGAAGCGGCAGGCCAGTAACTGCAGTGACTCCATGCAACATTCAGCGAGTTGACATTCATGGTGATCGCCGAGTAATAACAGGGAAATTGTGTCGCATTAACTCCCTCAGTAAAGGCTGTCTGATGACGATTATTCAACAACTGGGTTACTCAAAAGTTTGTTCACGTTGGGTACCAAGAACGTTAACCGCCCAAAACAAAGAAGCAAGGAAAACAATAGCCTCCGAACATTGCAGCGCTTCAATTTGGAGGGAGAGGAGTTTCTGGAAAAAAATTGTTACTGGAGACGAAACGTGGGTTCATTTTTTTGAACCTGAATCAAAGAGGCAGTCAATGGAATGGCATCACACAACGTCACCGAAGAAAAAAAAAAATTCAAAACTCAGCGGTCGGCAGGGAAAGTTGTGGCGACAGTGTTTTGGGATGCAGTGGGTTTGCTTATGATTGATTTTTTGTAGCAGGGATGCACAATAAATTCTGTCCAATTCGTCAGAACTCTCAAAAAGGTGAAAGCACGTCTTTGCTGAGTTCGCCCAGCAAAAACTATGGTGGATGTTCTTTTGCGTGACATTGCAAGACCACACACCAGCCGTTACACCACTGCCGTTACACCACATTGAGAAATTGGGATGACAAGTCTTACCTCACCGCCCCCTCCCATACAGCCCTGACCTGGGGCCATCAGACTTCCATCTGTTCGGGCCACTAAAGGAAGCTCATCGTGGGATTCATTTTGAAGATGAGGCTGTGAAAACGTCCGTGCGTGTATGACTTAGGAAGCAAGACCGTGTGTTTTACCACACTGGAATACATGCCCTAGTTAAAATGTGGACCAAAACTGTGGAAAAGGGCGCAGAGTATATTGAATAGTGACAAATTAATCGTCAATATTGTAGTTTTCAAGCTATGTAAATTGGATTCAATTTTCTTGGCGATTAAGAGAGAGAGAGAAAGGAGGCATTACTTTTTGACCCACCCTCTTATAATGCATACAATATATGAAATGCAGTAGCAGTACATATAATACTGAAGTTACACAGAAGACACAGTATGTTACAATTCCAAAACAAACTTGAACGAAATGCAGTGGTACACTTATAATACAAAAGTAAATTAAACTATATATACATATAATATAAAAATCACAATTGTAAATTATATATTTACATGTTAATAATATGAACATTAGGTTTTATGATTGCGTTAGACTGTCATGAAAGTTGACAAATTAAAGTAAAACATGGAATACCTTTTTGCGATCAGGGAATTTCAGATATTGGCTAGAGTAGTTGTATACTGTATTGGGCACCCGCTGCTGTCTCCAGTATGTTACTTGACCGTGGAAAACGCCTTAGTTTTGTAGTATACAAATGGTTTTGTTAGGTAATTATGGTTTGTTTTCAGTCTATTGAAATATTTCTTCCGAAACGTTGGGAGTTATCTCGAAAGAGACTAGAAGTTTCCGAGCGGCAGGAAGATGTACAAAGATAGAGAGGGGGGAAGAAGAAATTAAGTAGCTGTCCTGCAAAAATCCTAGGATCGACGTTAGGCTTTAAAGTGTTCAGAGCAGATAAAGCTTCGGAATGTCTTTATTCAGCAATGTTATTTTCTTTTAAAGTTCAGTATTTCACACACAGAATCATTCTAGACTAATGCAGAAATGTATTTTAATTTTTATGCTTTCCAAATGAATTCTGTATGGCAATGCCTAATTTATTAGGAATAAATCGTAAAATAGCATAAGCGAAAAGGAAATATCACTCCCAGCTCCTTCGTTCTCGCATTTGTTAGTTTCCAGAACCTATATTTGACCATAGCTATCAGGCTTTGATGGAGTTCTCAACTGGAGAACCTTTGTGTGTGTGTGAACATATTCCCGATGGAGAGAAGAAGGATGTTGTTCCTTGTCCAGGCCAGCCCCTTTTTTCCTCAAGATATATTACACTTGGGAAATAGAGAAAGTCTGCCGGGCGACTTGGAAGATCTATATCAGCTGCATTCGACTCTACAGTAATGCATTACATGATCCATTCACTCGGGAGCATAAGAACTGATATAAGTTTGAGGAACATCAGGTGAATATTGGAGGTTAGAAAGGGGGAAAGTTTCTGAATTTAAATAACAGAACCTAACAAGTTGAACTCGCGATATTCGTGCAAACGATCAAATCAGTGCTGTATTATCTGCCTCGCTTTCGAGTTCCAATTTGATCAGGGTGAGTTATCTGGATAAGATTTTCGGGATTTTCACATATCCTACGGCATCGGGGCTCATTTGAACATCATTTCATCCATCGTCCGATATGACTTCTCGTTGAAGGACGTAAATTTGGGGGGGGGGGGTGATGTGTTTAACTCCAACGGTCATATCGGCGGCTGTTCTCCTTTGGAACATATCGAAGGTGTTAACTGGTATTTGTTGGGTTTTAATCATTAGAGCACGCACACATTCGCACTCTCATTCATACTTCCAGACTCTGGGGTAGATGAGGAATTATCTTGGTCGGAGGAAAATCCCCGCCCCCCCCCCCCCGCCGGGAATCAAACCCGGGACTCCTAGCACGGGCAGGTGCTCTACCGACCGAGCTACGGAGCTAGCCAATGCTGTTTTGTCGCCAGAATGAACATTATTATAAATAGAGCCCGGACGCTGGGCAAAATCATTTTTTCTGAATTGCAATAAACTACATGTAACTAACTATAATTTCACACGTGTTACATTTCCTACTACATGTATATTTTCAAGAATAAAATAGTGGATTTCTTATCTGGTACTTCTCTCAAACTAAAAGGGAAATAAAACCAAGAAGGTGAAATTCGTTCAGAACAAGAAATGCACTGCTACAGAACATAAGTGTATCCTGTGAGGAGAAGATAATGTATGTAATTTCTGGTTTAAATCATCGTATTTTTAATATATGTGTAAATAAGCATTGAGAACCTATATTTTTGTAGTGTTCTAATTAGAATGGGTGCGAAATTCAATTACATTTTGTTGTCAAAATGTGAAGCGAAATGTGATTATGAAACAACTTTCTAAATAAAATATGACACACGTCTGTGGACTGAAAAAAAAATCACCTACGTTTCTTTCCTCCATTCTGTAAACATCTCGTAAGAAACAGGGTATTTAAGTAGCTTCAGCTGAAATAATATGTGCCTGCTCTTACACGAAAGATTTGCGACACCTGATTTTTAATTCGTTCTCTCAACTTTACATGGGAAATAAAATCCTTTAATTAAAGCGTATGTAAATACTCCATGGCAAATTTGTTCCTAGCCTCGAGTTTATGGATGTGTTGCTTTAATCTTAAGTTCGCAGCTTATCGCAAACCTCAGTCTTTGCTCTGGCATAATTGCTTGCGCAAGTCATGCAAGCCAGACTCAGTGGTGAATAACAGCACTGCCTTTATGACCACTGTGCAGAACACTGCAAATAGCTGCTACTGGAAAGAAAACTCGACTTTGTTAATGGAAAGGTTTATAAGTTTTATCAATGGTTTGGGGGAGTTTTATAATCCGAGAACGGGAAGCAAATGAGCATACATATTCGTTCGTAATAACGCGGGAATGCATATCGATGATCACATCGATTATGAAGTGCTAAATGGACTTTGCATCTTGGAACATCCTTTGTAATTTTTGTTCCCACCTACTTCCTATTCGATCAACGTAACTGAGCTTAGCTAAACTCAAAATTCGATGCGTAAATAATTTTCAATGCTGAACTTATGCGGGCTTTTGTTGTTCTTTGTAGGTATTTCTTGAAGGAAGTAACTAACCAGTTTTTAATCGCATATAGATGAACTACATATGTGTGACGCTTTCGCTAGAAGAAACTTCGGTGGATCTGAGGGAGTCCGAATGATGTACATTTGCTGGAAATTTCTTCCGGGTTCATTTTCCCAGCTTGCGGTTAGTGAGAGCTCTAGCTAGCTGCTCTTTCATGTCACGGCTGCTTGAATAATTTCTACAGTGAAGAAGCTTATTGTGCACAATTTGGATGCCTGGTAACGAGAACAAGCAATTTGAAAACTTGACCAAGTCTTCCGTACCATTCTTGGGAGTCAGAAAAAGTTTCCTTTGATTGTGCACGCCCACATTAAAACGCATTTACTTTAATTTTGTCCTTCTCTTTCCTGTTTCCATCCTGGTTATTGCAAATCGGCCTTCATTCTTTGAATTTTTGCCATTAGAGCACTCAGAACGATTTCCTGTGGCTGGAATCGTTTTATTCATGGGCGGCGCTAGAGCGTGAGCTGAAGACTTCACACGTTTATGCCCCCCTTCTTCGGGATGAAATTTATGTTAGGTGAATTATAGCTATTTATTATGTATCTATTTAAATTTTCAAGTTATACCTAAAAGTGAACTAATGGCTTATTTAAGGATAATACTCAAGGTACTTCTATCGGTGAATTAGTAAGTTTCTTTGAGATTAGGTAAGATAAAGCTTTAGCTAGTGCGTATTGGGTTGCTGTAAAACGTTCGTAATTTTCTTCACTTTAAGTGTGGCAGCGATAGTGATTTGGTTTAGAACCTCCGCTGCTTCAAAAAACTCTGGGCAGTACTAGTTTTGTCTTGGAAAAGTAATATTATAGGTAAAGTCCTTTCCTCTGGACTTACATGGCCCCTCTTATTTTTCTGTATGTTCCCAGAAACTATCGCCCGTTCAATTTGAATATTATGTCTACGTCACTGACTTTATGCTGACATTTGTTGTGGTAAATAAGTGAAGCAATCTTCCATAGGTACAGTGTGTAAGGATAGTTATACTTACAATGGAAATGTGTTGAGAAAGTAGACTTTTATGTTTTGATAACTGTCTTTTGACTACATGATGACATCTCACTTCAGCAATAATTGCATGTTTCTTTTTTATCTACTTTGAACATAAGATTACATTTAGTATATCTATTATTGTCACACTGCTATTCATCGCCCAAAACATGTTTTGCTGTAAAATACAAGAGAAAGATGATAACATTTTACGTAAGGAAATTTGATTAATACCTCCAATTGCTCCAATAAAATACATTAAAGAAGAACAATTGGTTCATGTATTATAGTTAAATTATATTATCTTTGGAAATAAAACAGTAATCTGAATTTGTTCATATGTAAAGATAAACCAATAATTAACTTTTGTTTTTCCATAGTGAAAAAAAGAGTTCCTATAAGCGGTTTATTGAGGGTATATTGCACTAATGACATTTACATTTCATTATTATTATTTTTTTTCTCTCTTCATGAACTCATCACTTTACACAGCCCACGGCAGTAAATGGAACCTTCTCGTCTTAAGTGTTCAGACGCTTCTACAACTTCTATTTTTCCTTTCACCGAATGGCTCACAGAGAAACGGATGAAACTTACCTACCGTCATGAATTTGGTCATTCTGTGAATTTACGAGTCATAGGCTCGCGAATTTACGAGCTACGAACTACATGTGAATTCAGCACTTTTCGGAATACGTCTTAAGGCGAAGTCTCATCAGTATATATCCTTCAGAATATGGCGAAAAGTGGTATGTTAAACAGAAGCATACTTTATCCGCTCTTTTCAGCTTAGTTGACTCGGGATGTTTCACTAATAAGGAATCATGTTCAACGCTTCAGTTCCACATGTCTCGCCATTTACTGTCAAATAAGAAACTTGAGTGCACTAATTACGACCAACGAACTACTGATTGAAGCAGTAGAGGGACATTCTCTTCTTAACGACCAGAGTAATAAAGTATCGCAATCAGACAAGGCTTGTCAGTCGGGCCACGGAGTTTTCAATGTTTTATAATATCCTTCAATAAAAGAGACGGTTTTAGGGGTGTACGCTATTGCACTAAGAGTTAGTGAACTAAAGTAAGCAAAGCTTAGACTATTTAGTGCTGAGCAAATTAACTATAAGTTTCTTATCCGTAATATACGGGGAAATGTCAATTGTAGGTATCGCATTATTTCAGAAGTAGCATTCCAGTTGAAACCAGAATGTAATGTAGTCTTTCTCCATGGTTATTCATCCTGTAGGAGAAACGAGATAAATCAACAATATTTTGTTTAAATCCAAACGATATTTTTAACATTACTACCAAATTTGAATGCCACCAGTAAAGCTAATTTCACAATTATTCGTTTTTGTGGCTAAAATACAATGAACCTTTTCAAAGTGGGTGAGCTTGGTTGACCGCCTGGCCAAATTCGAAAGAAATAAGGGACTCTGAAATGAAGAAGACTAATGCAGTGTGCTTCGTCCTTTAATTGCATCGCAGTATGGAAAAGACGTTCGGTTGCATTCGTACCATGAGAGAGTAATGACTAAAATAATTGCACAAGCGACCAGCACGAGCGAGCGAGCGAGTAAATAGTGCTATACATACAATGCCTAAATCATTTTCTGGCTGATAAGCGATTTAATATCGGAGGTATTATGTTGAATACTCAGTTTTATTCCAGTTTACGCAGCAACTATACTCCTATCAGATTTGATTTGGAGTTTAACAATGTACATATAATACACCGCTTAAGTGCAATTTTGTTCATACAGTTTATGAGGTAAATTTAGAATAATGATTTTCTCCCCTATTTTGAAGATCTTTCACATGTTTGACACAGCTCAGAACACTGCTCATTATACATACCACGATAGTAGACAACTGAAGACATCCCAGTGGATGCTACGGACAAGGAGAGAATTGAATTAAGGCACATGTATAACTCAAGGAACACTGCCCTGTTTTGGCAATGAGAATAATAAAACTTCGTGGAAACAGTTCTACTCTATTTGACCTAATACAAATAAATAGCGTTAATGTTTTGGGGACTATAATACTTATAGAAGAGCAGAATGGAATCGTGGTCAGCGACCACAAGGTACGTTAGCTAGATAACTCTTGACTGTAGGGCTGAGTCTCATGAGCACACACATAGTCGCCAGTTGAATGGGAGCTTGGTCTCGGTATGCATACTCGGCAGTGGTCTGGACCGCAGGAAATGAAAGGGAGAAGAGAAATAAAGATAAGAAGAGGGAGGAACACACTATTGTCTTTGGAAATCGACCAACTATATGTGCCTCACTTCCGGACGGGCTATGCGTGAGTCATCAACGACACGCAACATAGCAAGGGGGAGTCAGAAAACTCTTGTAAGATTGGCTTCTTGTGTATTCTGTGATGTAAAGCAGCGCCTTTGAGGAACGACTGCCTGAAGTTGAGCAACCCAATGCATACCACAATGAGTTTTTTATGGTATTCGTACTATAGCTAACCAAACTTCACTTCCTCTAGTTTTACTCACTCAAAAGTTGCAGCAGAGCAAGTCGTCATTCGTCGTAAGATTGCATACTTTTATAAAGTTACACCTCATTACAGAAAATTTATGTTGATGCATTCTTCCATCGACGGATTATACACTACACTATTGTGAAATAGGAAAGGTGTGGAGAAGTAATTAAGTAAGCGATTAAGAACATAGTTTTGTTGGGTTTTAAAAACCAGAAGTAAGATTTAGTGTTTAAGTTCATTATTAGAAACTAATGGGCTCTCGAAATGACCACAAATGTGATTATTATTTGAATACTTAGACGCGATGAACAGCTTCTCAACAGAATGTTAACTCCTCCACTAACTAGCAAGCTAGTGTTGATTAAGTTAAATACGCATTAATAACACGCATAGGGCAGGGCGATTTGCAACCAAATTTTTATAATGCTTATTTAATTTGTTTTATTTAACATAAAGCTCAGGAAAACTTTACCCAAATGGTAAAATCTATGCATTTTTTTATTTTGTACGTTTTTTTCTTTCTCTTTATTTTTTCGTAATTTTTGGACAGTATTTTATGTGCCCCCTTTCTATATTGACAACTTGTTGCATTGATGCAAGGAACAGTGCATTGATTTAATGCAATTAAACTCGTTGGTGTTAAGAAGCTTTGTACGACGGCATTCACAGGAAGGTTCAGTTTCGCAGCCTGTTTGTATAATTACAATTTCAATTGCAGTGGAGCCTACATCCCAAATGGCGGTCCGATTATCCCTACTTGTATGTGAGAAATCATTGAATAAATAAGATGAAAGTTAATTCAGGACTCGAAGTAAACGTACCCATTCCGGCTAGATAATAGTAGATTTAGTTCATCTTCAGAAGCCATCAGTTATAAGTATTCCTTTCTCCATTAATATCCATTACACAACCCTTTTTTACTGTTGAAGTCGTTCGTTAACTTTCTTCTGCTATTGTAGATATCGTAAATTATAATAAGAATCACAAGCATTAAAACAGCAGACTTCGGGATTGAGGTAGTTAAGCACTGATTAAGCCTGTTTGCTTAAAGATGTTAAATGATTCAGATTTTCAGCACACCTAGTGATCTGCAGTGCCTACATTCTCTTCTGTATTGCACTAGCAATTCGGAGCATGGGTTTATTAAAGCAATATGATCACGTGGTACCCAACTGTTTGCCACGTTTATACGGGCAACCAGGGCAACATGTATCAAATTTCAGGACATTTCATTGCTTCATATGGAGATTTCCTAAGAGAAATTGCTTTTATTATTTTGTGTGGGTGTTTTTATACTCTCAAACGGCTGTTAAATTTGTTGTTTATAAATCATTCTACATTGAAATGGTGATCAGCCTGCTACTGATGAAGAGGATGACGGAGATGGTGGTGAGGAAGGGGGAAGGAATAGCTGGGGAAACGAGCTAGAGGAAACCTGCTCATGCGCTGCTACGTCTGCCCCGGGCTCCACTTATGGCTTCTGGGATCGAAGTCCTGTCTCCTCGGTAGAAGCCTAGCAAGACGCCTCTTGTGAAGTCTACTTATCGCTGTGAATCAGCGTTCGCGAATTACTAACTTTTCATAGTGCAGTTCGTGCTTTAGTCTCATCGCTTGGTGCAAAAATGAATTAAATTCAGTAATTGACTAAAATTGTAACTATTGGGATTGCGGATGATAAGAGCATTTTAGTTCTCAGAGTTGAAATATACGGAACAAACAGCAAATATCATTAAGTTAACATTTGTCTGACGGCATTTTAAATTAAACATTGTAATTTACTCTTCCATTACAAACACAATAAATAAATAAACTAAATAAAACAAACCTTACATACAAGAGCTCAAAGCTTTATAGTTGATGGATATTCTGAACTTAGGACGAAAATTGCCTCCTCATTGGTTTTCTAGAAGCAAACAATTTATACATGGCTTTTACCTCAATAAAGACATTACAGATATGGTAAATGGTGCTCATCATCTTCAGTAGGAGATTTTTAGCAATTTCCAGTTGTTAATGTTTGGCTTAATGTATTTATACTGAAATTAAGGGAACTATTAAATATTCTTTTTAAATTGTAATTCATGTGGGGAGAGGAAAAGTATGCGTTATATTCATGTAAGTTTCTGTACTCATTCTAAAACTATTCTTACAAAATGTTATTCTTCTATATATTTCTTGTTAATCCAAATAAGCATGTAGAGAAATCGCCTCTTTACACATTATTTGCACGGATACGGTTAGCTGTGTGCCGGTATATGACTTTCAAATAGTCTTTGTAATGGGAGAAAACGTATCACTATTTAATTTTTTAAAAAGTTCAAGTATTCAAAAGTCAAACGAATAACATAGCATATCCCCGAAATGGTTGAGGTCTCAAAAATTGATGCAAAATGCTTTAACATTTACTTTTTGGGTAGTGAATTTTCGTAATTATTTTATAGTTTACCACTTGCAGGTATAAATCATTCTGAATGAAGGGGACTCCTAAGGCTATTTGCTGAAAATTGAAGATGTACTTTTGTCATGGAAATGTCCTAAACTCTTGTAACTTAAGGCAATTTATAAGAATCGTTTTTAAGAAAATAAAAATACTTTGCGAAGTTTTGTTGTATTCGTGAAATATGCTGATAAGAAAAATACAAAATTTGTTGGCACATTGTTTTTATTCAGGGAACCTGAACTTTTTTCCGTTGAAATATGTAACTTTTCGATAGAATGTAATATATACTTCTACTTGCTATAGATATTTATAAGAAAAGGTAACAAATGTTTATTATAAATGAAAGTTGTCTGCGTTCCGATGTATGTGGAGTGTGTTCATGTTTGTCACTTTACGATCACAGCATAAAATAACTGCATATACTTAAGAATTACGAGCCAATAAACGACATACCATCGTGTTCAACATTTTAATAGAAATCTTATAAGGGCGCTTGAAGTATACGGCTTTAAATACATCTACAGTATTGCAGGGCGAATAATATTTCTAATAGTTGCGATACATATTGTAAAGGGTATTAGAGCTCCAGGTGTACCTTGAGGTACTAAACGAGCTAATTTCTTTTGAGGTTGGTTGAACTTAAAGGCGAAACTGTGCTAATAAATTAGAATGTCCTTGGGCTCTAGGCAACCGAACAACAAACTGTTACAATAAGTATTACGACCTAAAAAGAACAGTATAGATGTTTGTCTAAGTTATGTTCTATGAACTACAACTATCGTCATCACATAAAATAAAAACCCAATATTACTAGAATAAACAATAAATAGAACGGTTTATCTCAATAATGTGTAACGTCGGATTTATATTAGGTATCGATTTGAATGACGTTCTACATTAGCCTAGCTCTCGCGCCTGCGGAGTGTAAAAGCATTTGTAGTTGTGTCTAGGTTTGTTTTGCGTGATGTATGTGGGAATAACGCTGAAAGATGAATGGTAATTGAGCTCTTGGACCCTTGGCTCATTTGAGCATCATTTCGCCCATTTCATTCATCGTCCGATATGACTTAACGTCGGAGGGCGTAAATTAAAATAAAAGGAATACTGTGTCAATGTAGATTGCATAAGAAAATAAAGAAAGAACATTGACGAGATAGGAGTGTTGAAGAAAATCACTCCCTCAGGTAACAATCAATACGTTTTATGATAGATTAATACACTTCAGATATAAATCAGTGCGATATTGCCTTTGAGGAATAAGTATGAATAGAGATCATGCAACAAATAAATTTCCATGCACTCGAGGATTAGAAGTCAGTGTTATTTTATTAGTTAATTCTCTGTATCTGTTCTTGGTCATATCCGACTGCTGATTCACCTGGGTCATTGCTTGCCAAACAAGGTCTTAGTGACGTAGTGGGTTCCTGCGCACTCTTTTTGGTTGGTATTAGAAATTGGCGAAATAAGACTTTGAGGATAGAACTGCTGACTGTTCTTTTAAATAACTGTATATGAACTCTTTGTGATACTGAATAAATTGTCTTAGTTGTGTTTTCGCTTTCGTGGCTACTTGCTTAAGTAACTTTTTGAGATAAGGCTAGTTGTTTTACTTTATTTTACAGTTCTTGTTGTTTTATTTCTAATGCTCGGTTGATGAAACCTAGGGCCGTGGTATTGAATGTTGAATCCAGTATTTTTACTTACTGGTAACTGAGGGAAAGTACGAGAAAGTTCCAGATAGAGCTGGTGCACGGTTTTAAACCCAGGATCTCCCGATTGGGAGTCACAATGTATCGCCTGAAACATCCGGGATTCGTCGTGGCAGTGTTGTCAGTAGCGCCGTTCAGGAGAAACCTGGTATTCAGTTACCTCTGTGCCTTGCATTCATGAGTTCCCAAATGCATAGAGGAACTTTGATTATATTTTTAGTAAAACGTTCTAAGTATTTCTTCCATAATAAACGTTTCTGCATAGTTTATTTTAGACTCTACCTTTGTAAAAGCAGTCCCTTCCCAGAAATGTATTCTTTTATAGGAATACTTTCATTTCTTCTTGAGGCCTAATACATCTTTTGGCTGGCCTCAACAATACTTACATGTACAGAGGGAAGACGTAATATTCCGGTAGGGGAAAGATTGCCTAAGGTTGTGTAATCTGGAGTAGGAATTTTAATGTCCAAAGGAAACGCCCAGAAGTCATGTAATTACAGGTCCTCTGCTGAACCACAAACACCATGCATTAGCACAAAATGTTGTGTAATTGTTTCGTCTCCTCGCCTTGCAAGAAGTGTCGTGAATTCCCTCTAGGGCCTTGAGATAACGTAGAAATCTGCGAAGACGTAACATTTGGAAGGGAAGGAACAATCACGCTAGTTCTTAAAGTAGAAAGCAAGAGGCGGAGAAAGAACGTGGAGAGAAAATAATGGATATACGAATAGCAGGAATAAGATTATAAACGGTATTTGATAGGGGAAAAGACACAAGAGATTAGGACAGAAATAGAAAAATAAAAATGAAGATGAATTTTAAAATCAAAGATAAAGGATGTTGCAGAGCGACCATTGTGGAGCAGAATATAAAGAAAAGCGATGAATTGAAAGAAAAGTACTTAAAGCAAATCAAACTGAAGAAAGAAAACAGGTTAAAACGATGAAGAATAGAAATGGGGTATTGACAAACTTCATGGAGTAATGTGTGTTTTAAAAGGTATAATGTAGAGGGGAAGGAAAGCAGAACAATGAAAAAAGAAAGATTCCAGCAGTAATGACGCATAAACATGAAGAAATTGCAAACCTTAAGATGCAATTGAAATATAAATAAAATTGAAGCTTGTCAGAGAGATAAGGAAGGAAACATTTTTTTGACAATGAGCAGACATCTAATATTTATTTTGCAGAAAGGGCTAGTCTAGATTTTAAATAACTTAAACCTCTCCACTAATATAATCGAGATTCTTCAAACAGCAGAATAAAATAAGAATGGTTATCTATTTCTTGTGATTTACCGGCTGTGCAAAATTATACAATAGTCCTAATCAAAAGGACTTGTCAGGCATACTTTTATTTGACACGTAAATATCTTAAATATACGTTTTTTAGGTTCAGTGAATCTCAAAACATGTATATATCTTGACATCGAATTTTTGAGTGGAGTGCAATATTTCTTCTATCTCATTAACAACTTTTCAGATCACAATTATCCAGAGAATATAAATGAATTTGGTAGAGCTAATATTTCTTGAACAAACATCTGTATATTTTCCTTTGAAGCAACTGAGTTGGAGACTGTTAAAATGCAAGTCGTAGTTAGGACTAAATGCTATTGTTTATCGAATCACGTGAAGCATTATATTTTGTACAGTTTGTTCCATTTAAGTTGAGGCAAGCTTTTGAAAGCCTCTCGCTATCTCTCGGAAAGCAAGACAACCATTAATCGACACGTGTATACATCTCACTTGGCAAGTCGCGCGTGTGTACGAACTTCATATCTGAGACGTTCCGTAGCTAGACTCCGCGAGTATTGTTAGCAAGACAAAGGTATCGAGCGTGGCAAGTCATTGACTGGTCCAGTCGCCGAGGGGTGAGAACCCGGACACAATGCTGGGAACTCCCTTTACATTCCTTACTAACAAGCGGGGTAACGAAAAATGTCTCACAGCCTTGATTACCTCAGTTCAGGTGCTGACAGACCTTGTTGCAGTGAGCTTACCAACAAAAGAAATCAAAGAAAACTCCGGCTGTATAATTTGTAAGGATGTTTAAATGTCTCTCTTTAACTACTGATTTAGGTTACCTCAGTAATGCCCAACATCTCTCATGAGCTGAGGACGCCATCTCTACCCCAGTCCTTCGTTTTGTGCATGAAACATCTTTCCTTCACTCATTCAAGGTAACCAAGCATTAGAGAGGTTTGTTTTTGGGTCTCATGAACATGTCCTAGCTCGGCGAACAGTAAACGGAAGCAAATCCAGCCTCCCAAATATGCAAAGTTGGGCGTCACTGTGTTATCTGATATTATGTCCAATAATGGCTTTAGCTTGAAATATATTTAGCGAGAACAATGGGTTCTGGACGAACATGCAGTAAACATATTATGACTTTTGTGAGGCAGTGTTGTTGCAGATCTGGGAGCATCTTCAACGCACAGATGTGACACATCGAAGTTTGTAAGTTAACGTTTGTAAGAAGTTGTACTAGTTACTGTAAAATAAAGATGGTGAAACCCTTCAAACAGATTAGTTTTTTTTTCCCCCTGTAGCAAGATTTGGTCTGTTTCTTACGTTTACCAGTATATAAAGTTTTATTTTTCATGAAAGTATCTGAAATATACATGTTATTTTTAATGAAAAATCCTTGAGGTTTATTTTAAGCAAATAAAATTACCAAAATTTTTCGGTGTAAAAGGTAGTTTAGGTTATGAAAATTGTATTAATATCTTATTAATCCTTAGATGATGCTGAACTGATATAGCAAGTTTGATATCTATAGAGGATGCTGAACAGAAATGTCAAGTTGTATGTATGACAGACTTCTCGTTTTTTAGTTTTGCTGTTCAGATGCAGACACCGGACTATGTTCTAAAAAGTTTTGTTTTTGTTTCTTTGAGTTTATGCAGTAAGTCTCAAAACATGTATTTTCTGCAAAATTTCGGTATCGATTTTTTTGGGAGGTTGGGGTGGATATTGTTAGTACTACTTCTACTTAACTAAGGTAGCCATAAGAGAAAGTAAAAATGTGACTACCTTTTTAGCTCACTGCATCTTTCTAACATGTATAATGAATATGTTAATGTGTAATGAATGTTTATCTTGATGGATAAGAATTAGACGTTAGAACAAGGTTTCGTAAAAATAGTTTGTTGAAGAATGAGCAGAGAAAATAATGTAATTACAACACAATTTTTTTAAAGAGATAGTAGGTAATGCAATATTGTAGAAGAATAGACATTGTCACTGCTGGTGATTCCATAAAGAAAAGCATTGTCTAAATAAAACAAAGAGTTGACTATTGTCAAATTAACGACCCTCTCTTACGTCATTTTCTACGCTTGCCATACATATCTCCACTTAAATCACGAGGTAAAAAAGCATGCCAATTCATATATTCTATATACCATTGTTGTTTTCATAACAAATTGAGCCCTGCTATTTGATACTTTCTTCGCAGAAATGTTTTCTCTCCATCAAATCAAGTTCCTTGTGCTGCTACAGAGGCGTATTTGCTGCTGTTTTATTCATACATTATCTGGCGTCAAGTATGTTTGTTAGATGCAGATGATGATAACCAACCGAGCATATGCTCCAATCTTCGCGTTCAGCATCCCTGACGGAGCTGTTTTTGTGTCCTTGACTGAACAAGTGTACCGCCATAGCCTTTATGGAAACAAGACCGCAAGCCAGATACACAAGAAGACCTTAGCAAGCCTGCTTTAAAAATGAAATGTTTAATTCACCCAAAAAAAAACTAATTTGTAGGAAGGAACTATGTATTTAGGGAAGATCGACCAGCGTTTTTCATTCATTTCCTGAAGAAACTCACGGAGCTTAGAATGGCCGAAAGCTCTAATTTAGTTAGTTACTTTGACACGGCTGATCGCCGTGAAAGTAAGTCTTATAGCATATGTATAGCTAAAATTATGAAAAGTTGTAGAAGAATGAATGAATACGAGATTTATTGAACTGTAACTGTGGTGAATATTTTCTAGCCATGCCGCGGAGTACAAATATTTAGTGAATAACAGCGTGATAATAGTGAATTCATTAGGTTCCTACATATATGCGGACAAAATGATGTAGTGAAAGAGCTGAAATGTAGATTCGCTTTCTTTGCTTCTGTATACAAGATCTTGCCGCTTTTATATTTCCGCTAGTGAAATATTCACAAAAGAACGGTATCGGGGAAATCGATGTTTCTACAACTGCACGCGTGATGGCGTTTTTACAAGCAAAAAAGGCAGGGGGGTATAGATACCAGAAAATTGAATGGTTGAGAATGGGGAGCTGTAGTCGATAAAATGTTTCAATACTCAATAACCTCATAATATAAACCGTCAATAGTCAACACATAGCGGATTTGAAGCAGACAAAAATGGAGATCGCGTGCTGGACAGTTACTGTAACACAGGATATTATATCTGAAGAAGGTAATGCTGGTAAAGTAGGCGAGGAATTGCCAGGACGGCATTGACCCCACAGAGGCAGTCAGGTGGAAAGGAATTGGACGGTGATAAAGGCTTCACACCGCGTTCAACTAATTGTATCCTTCCGGAGTACATCGCTGGCAAGGTCAAGGTTGCTTTGTAATCACTTCTCTTCGGTGAAAAGTCGAGGAAACATCTAATTTCATTTAGAGACATTGAAATCCGGTTGAAAGGGGGCACAAACCCCTATTAATTTTGTTAGTGAGACTACCAATGCAATTTGTTGTCATAATGACTAACTTTTAGCAGAATGACATGTATCCATCCCTTAAAAGAGAGCATTATTTATTTTACTAATGTATGCGGCTGATATATTCCCAGTGGGAAAGAGCCCCATGTCATTCGTTTCTCAAGGTTTTAAAAGTAGAGGCTTTTCATTGGTCAGCTTGGTTTAGTTTGCACAGTCTGAAAGTGTCTCTAACTTTGTTTATAGCTATCATGTACGATTTACTAGCCTTATAACTCAGTTCCTCAATATTCAGATGGAATTCGAAACAGCTAAGTTTAGGAGCTAACATTTATGCCTCCAATGTGTTCACAGTTTTATCAGTCTTTCAGAAATGATAATAAAAATCCAAAAGAATTGGAAGACATCGATGTAGAGTTAGGTTCTGTGCTGTGTAATCAGTTTAGTGTGTGAAATAATACCCATTTACATATAAAGTAGTTCCTAGATAAAATATAAGTAATAAAAATTTACTTACATCTAAAATTGCCAATTTATCCGTCATAATTATACCCTGAAATCGTATCTACAAGTTATAAAAAGACACTGTCCAACCAATATTATATATGTATGTGTGTGAATGGATGGATGGACGGACGGACGGACGGACGGATGGATTGGGTGGGTGGGTGGGTGGGTGGGTGGGTGGGTGGATGGATTCCCTTCATCACCGATCCCGGTGTTGGGAGTTGTTCGGGTTCCACTAGCCCGGAAAGTCGGAGCGAGGGAGCCGAAGGAAACCAGGTTCGAGGGGCCAGTCCAACGCCGGATGAGAGCGAGAGAAGTGGATGATAGTATGCGGGTGAAATAAATGATAGGTAAGATGAATGTGGAGCAACTGGTGGAATGATGGTGAGGAGGACCCAGAGGAAACTCACCCCAGCGCTATGTTGACCACCACAAATCTCACTTTGCGGAAGCCTGGGATAGAACCTGGGCCGCTTTGGTGAGAGCCGAGCAGTTTTAACCAATCTGCCACGGCGCAGCCTTAATATGTAATGTATTTGTCAAAATAAACCACCTAGTTTATGTGAAAAATGTTGGTATAACGCAGTTCATATTTCCATACAGAATCAGAATTTCTTAGCTCCTTTTTCATTTAAAAATGTAAAATAGTTTTATTATAGGCAACACCAAGAGTGTCGAATTTAATTCTGTCTCCAAAGCAATTTATTAAGACTGTTCCATGAAGTAAAGTAACATAATTATAAGTAATTATAGTTTCTTTATTGTATTATTTAAATCACAATATGCCAGCTGTCAAATCACGGTTTACCTACCAAATGAGCATTGGATGTATTACAGAATTCCAACCATGCTGCCAAAATCAGAACACAATAAAGATGCTTATTGACAAGAGCATAATGTACTCGGAAATTTACGCTAGTTGAATATGCATTGACTAAAAGTATACAATTGGATGATAGTGTATTATATAGTGTATTAGATTAAAAGCCTTTTTGGGCCAATGTTAAATATGCTAAATGCATTGTCTCAAATGTTTAAGATATCAGAATGAAATTATACAGGATGAAGGAATTGTAGGCGCATGCTTGCAAAGTTCACCGATCTACTTTTATACAATAAGTTTGCTGATTATGAGAGACAGGATTGTTCTCCATTGTTGTATACCATGCTTTGATTGACATTAATGATACATTTTGTTTTAAAAATAATCAACGATCCTATTAACAATAAAATAGATCGGTAACAGCACTTAATGGTTTTTATGTTTCTAAAATTTAACTAAAGTCAGTAGTTTCTGAGAAGATGGGTTTATTTATAACTGTGAACATTACAGAAAATGCTGTTTAAAACTAATATGAAGAACAAAAAGTCTCATATTTAAAAGAAAACTACATGAGGACATAGAAGCTGCCATATTTAACAGTAGTACGAATTTGTATAACAAACAAGTCTCAGACGTTTGTGGCTGTGCTCCTGACGGGGCAGTCCCTCTCCACAAGGAGTTAGGATCCTAAGGATGGCCGGACTTGAAGAGAGGCAACAGATGGCAGCGTTCCTAATAGGTAGAGATTAAAACTACTATTCTCCGAGAAGTCCGAACTCCAGATACTTCACCTGATCCGACGGACGAGGAGTTACAGGGAGCAAGCTCCGTGCATGCTGTAACTCCCGCCTACATTTACAACTCTGAAATAGTGAGGATAAATAGAAAGTGTGGTGAAATGGACGAATAGGAAATTCGAGGATGTAATTATGCTTCCCAGCATTTATCAAGCCTCCCAGAAAAATCCATGAAAAAACCCTTGGGTCATCGGAATCGAAATCACGACCTCCCGAATGCGGGCTACAGCCGCTATCATGACGTCCATTCCACCCGCGTTTACGCTTAGTTTAACCTTTAAGTGACCGAGAGCATGCCGCCACTAGTCTGCTTGAGCAGTCCTGGACTTGGAGAAAGTTTTATATTGGAGGGAAATTGAATATATTGTATCTATATATTACTGTTGCGGTGTAATATGTCTGGTCAGGAAGACCGCTGTTGCGTCTCATGCTCACTGCAGACTCGAAATTACATCACAGTGTTTCCTGGAGACCGCGCGGATGTTATTTCTTTCCGGTACAAGCTAGTATTACAACTGGTTTCACTTAAGATCTCAGGTCACATGGCAATGTCGAGGTTAGCGACCTTGCAGACTAGCACACTTTGAGCACGCATCCGTTTGTCACGTTTTTTGTGAGAGAACAGGTTGTTGCAGTCCGGAAAATGAACTCACTGAACGGACGTAATATCCTGGAACTTGTCTATTGAGGCAACTAAAACAATCTATAAATGTGAAAACAAATATGAATTGTCTTATGAAACTAAAACTGTTATCTTAAATTATTGCTTAAGTTGATTATTATTTAATATCACGAATGAAATAATCAACTGGTGTCCTTAGTAGGGGCTAAGACGTCTTGCAAGAGGGAAACTTCATTTTCCTCACGTACAGAGTTAAGGAAGCAATAAATGAAGCAAATAAGAGCATAAAATGCTATGTAGTGCCTTATAGGCATGTCAGTATTATTATTCATATTTCAAACTAAAGAAATGTTTCGAGTACGATGCTTTTCACAGGTGTAAAACAAAATCACGAGTTTTTCATTGCACCTTAGATTTTTCCTTTTTCACATTTGTAAGTTGCATACACTAATCAAAGAAGTGATATTATGTATGCTTTGCGACTGTATAAATTGTTGAAATTTTTTAAATTTGAACTGTTTTATGCACATTAGGAACATTATTTTGCATATTGACATTAAATATTAAATTATAGCTATTATATTAGAAAACTCTACTTTTTTTTTATTTCTACTAGTTGTCATAGTCTTGAATACTCTATTAAAGAGGCATGGCGTTTAGAAGGCTGCATGTCTAATGGATAAAAGTCTGTGGAATGAAGCGTTTTAAATACGAACAGCTGCCTAATTATCTTAATTTTTTTCCTTATAATGATATACACATACTAGTGGTAGCAGTTGAGCACTGCTTCATTGAACTTTGAAGTGTGTTTCCTGGATGCATCTATTAGGGTCAGAATAACACTGTAAAACGCTGAATCCTATTGGGTGAGCGCTTTGCTGAAAGAAACACGTGAATTGGATCTCTCCCTCTCTCATCTATTTATGCATTTTGTTTATCAAATAGATGTTTGAGAAGTCGAGCAGCAACTGTTCTTTTCGGAGATGTATTCAAATGAGACACGTGTATAAATTTGGAAATATCAAGCTCGTAACACTTTATTTATTCAGTTCGATAGTTAAAAGATGCAGATCAAATGTACTTTATTGAAATAAAGAACTTAAGATATATTGGACACTCAGCAATAGTTGTTAATCACGATATCTTTTGTTGCAAGTTGTAGTGATTGTTAAGGAGTTCCCTAAATTATTATTAGTTACTACATTTGGTAGACTCATTCTTAAAAATTCTTAAAAATTATTCATTGGTTACAGTGTAAACTTCACTCGTATTTCCATTTGCATGTTATCGGAATATCGCTGTTAATTACACTAAAAGAAGTAGACGATATGCTGTATTATTGCTTTTCAGCTCTAGATCTTAACACTTATTACTGAAAACAGTTTTTAATTTAACACTGTGGTACACTAACGAGGCACTTGCTGAACCTGTTGTTCTTTGAAGACACGAAGTCAGTACGTGTTTCTATAGCTCTTGTGAGTTATAAAATGAAAACGTAGAAATTAGTACAGATGAGTAGCAGCACCGGATGATTTTAACATTAATGAACATTATTCGTGTTTGTGATGGCAATCTTCTACAAATATTATGACAGTGCTTAAAATATGTCCTAATAGTGCCTGTATGTACCATTAAGGGATTAAACCACGACAATTGACCCGTCAAGTATTCTTTATTACACCTACTCATTTGTCTATTATTTATTCCTGCCACAACACCGAAAGTTATTTGTGTTGCACAGTTAACTGTTTCTATGAGGCGTAATAAAATATTAAACATGTGTACTAATGACGTAGTAACAACTCCTAGAGCTGCATTCAGTGTCGCTGTGGCGTGCGAAATTACAATGGCTAAGTACTTTAGTTCTGAAGTGGCATCTGAATTGTTTTGATTCCACTGAATTAATTTTTTTAATTTACGTCCTCCAACGTTAAGTCATATCGTATGGTGAATGCATTGGGTGAGATGATGCTCAAATGAGTCCAGGGTACATGGAGCTTAGAGTTACCCGACATTCATCCTGAAGGTTAAGGGAAAACCCCGGAAGAAAACCTTATCCAGGTAACTCACCCTGACCGAAATTCGAACTCGGGACCTCGTGAGCGTGAGGCAAACATGCTACCATCTACGCTACCGAGGCGGGCGCTGAAATAATGGTGCCATGTCTGAATGTTCAATGTTATTAACGAGTTTATATTAAATACGGGCCCAAAATATCAAATCAGGTAGAAAAATATCTCTTCCAAGAAATTGGTGACGTGAATGTGTATTAGCTATGAAAATATATACGGTTCCAGTCAATTTTGAACTGATAACTCTACTAACAGAAATACCTATTTGTACGGATATCATAGTAGATATTTGTGACAGTCTGCATTGTTAATAGTGATTGCAACAGTATTTCAAAGTCCTCGTGAACAGAATATTCTGATCAATTTCTGCTTTTTTTATTCCTTTGCTATTCAAAGTATTTGGGGGTAAACTCTATTGCAGTTCATGAATTTTGCGCAGAGGTACCATGAATGTATTTTATCATTAATGTTTTTTTTAGTATTAACGTCCTTTTTTTGTATAAAACATTATAAGTAGCGGACACTGATAATACGTGAATGAAATAATTCGGGAAGGAAACGTTCCAGACCTATTTAACGGTACGTATCCAATGTTTGCTAGTCATGAGGGCTGAGAAATATCCGACAATCTTCTGTTAGGCAAAATGGTCCTGGTGGGATTTGGACCTAAACTTCGCATTCATGAATTCTTGCTTTAACGACTTCGAATATCTTGTCACCCAAGGTATATAGTATAAAATCCTATACTTTTTCCTGAGTACTCTGACAGCTTGTAATGCAAGTTTATTATTACACTCGTAGCACATAGGTTCACCATTTAAATATTGATAACCTCCCGAGACAAGAACATTAAGCACATTGCTAGACGATAGTGTTAGATGACTCCTTTCCGAACTTAATTTTCCTTTTTGGTCTTCTGGAGGTATAACCGCAGCCAGTGAAAGTGGAAGTTGGAAACATTTCTGACACCAGCGTACAGAAATATATGTTAAGAGTCAACACAGTTGTGTCGAAGGATTATCCCAACAGAAAAATCCGTACTCATTGTGACTGCTTCAAATTTATTATCTGATTTTAATTTCCACAACATAACTAAAGGAAGTGATAATCACGACAGACTATTGCTATCAGTTTGTCGTTTTGTGGTTTTACTTCCCTGAATTTTGTTTTGTAAATGAAGACTAGAGAATTGCCATATCAGATTGCTGCTCTGCCTGAAGTTTAGATGTCTTTTTGTATGTGTCCTTATTAAATCTACCAAAAAACTCAAACTTTATCTTACTAAAGAAGTAATAGTTACTATTTATTTCTATTATTCGCCGTTTAGTGCAAAATATCTGAGTGAAATGTGGAATAATGTGGCATCTCTGAAACCTACGTATGTTTTCGGGTATTTCTAAATTCTTTGCAGCAGGTGCTGTTAGACAGGCAACTTAACTTCAGTACGTGATGTTAACTGCGCTACGGCAGAGTCGTTTGCATGTTGCACTAGAGCAAATGTAGTGGCAAAGAAAATAAAATCTAAAATCTATGCCTAACCTCTCGGCAGGAAGCTTTTCAAGAATGTCAGCCCTAAAAGAGATTTGGTGTGTTGTTGAACAAGGAATGAGGCAAATACAGTGTAAGATAAGCGCTCCGCCCTGCTTCTTGCCTCCTCGCTACGCCTCTTTCCACTGCTATCTTGTCACTAGCTCTCGCATCGTTGCATTTTCGTGTAAACACGACGCGCTGGGTGTTTACCTTGTAACGCCTACGGCGGCATGGTTATGGAACCCGCCTTACACATATGTCGGAGTAGTTGTCGCTCCATCGCACATGCAGGCGCTCTCTGCCTCTCAACACGTAATCAAAATGTTTCTGATCATTTTCGATTTAGGATGGATTAAGTAGGTAATGCGTTACACCGAAACCAAAACTTTAATATGCTTTTGCTGATATTTATTTTTACCTTTTCTCGAAAATGATAAAACTCAATTGTAATAAAACAGTGCATTATATACCTTGAATTTCGTATAGAACAAATGAAATGTAGCACTTCAATTACTTTTGTCAAACTGGGTAGAGGTTCTAATGGGGCCGCAAAATACTCTTTAAAAATATATCGCTTAATATTTAGTCAGAAAAACGAAATTTAATAAAAGTTTGCATTTGTAACAATTTTTATTGTTTACAACATTTCATCAGGATGGCAAGTTTTCGTTACTGTTATTCGTTGCTTCCAGAAGAAAAGGAGAGCACAATATTGCATGTTAAATCTTTCACGTATGTTTATTAGCATATACAGAAACAGTTTTGTTATTGGTTTTCTAAACAACATTTATGACAGCTTATGCACATGAAAGTATGAGGCCGCGCCGTTGTCAAGTGGTTAGACCGCTTGGCTGTCACCAAGGTGGCCCGGGTTCGATCCCAGGTGACCACAAAGTGAGATTTGTGGTGGCAACACGACACTGGGGTGGGTTTTCTCCTGATCCTGCCGTTTCCCCAGTCAGCATTCCACCATTACTCCATCTTTCCTATCATTTCATCTCGCCCTCATTCTGTCATTCACTTCCTTCACTCTCATACCAGGCATCGGTTGATCACCCATCCTGGATTCTCTCTCTCTCTCTCTCTCTCTCTCTCTCTCTCTCTCTCTCTCTCTCTCTCTCTCTCTCTCTCTCTCTGATTCAGAGATTCCGTTCCTCAACCCACATAAGGGTTAAGAGAAAAATACTCTGACACCACGTAATGTTATAAAAAGGCAGTTAAAGAAGAAGAGAATAATATGAGGGAGAGAAGGGAGAGAATAAAAAAGAGTAGGGGTAGTGAAAGGAAGAAGGCACAGACCGAAATGTAGAGAGCTATAAGGGGAAAATGTAGAGGTTAGAGGTTAAGAATATATGGACGAAATGTAGGGAGGTTAAGTGGAGAGAGAGAGAGAGAGAGAGAGAGAGAGAGAGAGAGAGAGAGAGAGAGAGAGAGAGAGAGAGAGAGAGAGAGAGAGAGAGAGAGAGAGAGAGAGAGAGAGAGAGAGAGAGAGAGAGAGAGAGAGAGAGAGATCCGTAAAAGTCCCAATGAATAAAGCTGGTAAAATAATCGGGAATACCAAAAGTAATTTTATTTCAACGAGAAGTGCTCACGATGCAGCGAAATGTACTTATCCCGGTTGCATGAATTAGAGTTGCTTCGGAAATATCTCAGAAGAAGTAACAATTTTATTAAGCTGATGTATGGTTAAAAGGAGGACGTGCGGTTCCCGTGAACTTCGGTATTCGCTAGGATGCGCGTAACATTGGTGTTCAGTATCGCAAGATCCTAATGGTATAAGGTAGCTACAAAATAGGAATGAGCATAAGACGGGCTAGCTGTGGCTGTTCTATGGCTACTAGCCAATGCGGTGCGTGCAACGTTGTACAGTTAAGCACGCATACTGGCTCGCTTTGCCGAACCATACGACTAATTTCTTTGCGTATTCTAAGGATTCTAATTACATAATTGTTTTTTTTTTTCATGTTACAGAGCTCTTTTTTCTGAGAATGACTGTCCAAACCCCATGTTTGTAGCACATCTGGTTTCGGAAATATGGAAAGATAAGGCGCCTGCCTGACTAGAAAGAAAAGGATCATTAACTGTCAGTAAAGAAAAGTACACGCGTGCTATGCTGCAGTTGCATTTTGTACCCTGCATTCAGTAAAATTGTGATCTTTTAAGAGCGCACACGTGTTTTTCAAAGTTAGTAAATATGCCGCATAGCAAGCCTAGTACTGGTGCGCCTAGCAGTAACATGGAAACAACTCATAAGATTTACATAAATAGGCTACAGATATCCTTGTTCGTGTGTGTTCCTTTTTCATACACATGTCAATTAAAGACATTTTCGAAAGTACAATTTTGTTCAGAGTCGAGAATTAATGTTACAAGCTTGTCACGTGAGTGTTCATTCTGTGTCGAACATTGTTAAAGAAGGCAAGCAGTTTACCAAATTAGGAGTTTTCGTATTTAGATCTCCAGGGAAACATCGGGCAGCTAAAAAAACTTGCTACCAACTTAAGGCAATTTTCAAAAGCGTGTTTCACGTAAAACAATTAATGATTTATATGACAAAGGTGAATATCCAACTGCCAAAAGGCTGGCCAATTTAATAAGGGGAAAAAAGGTTCTATGCATGATATTCTGAAATCTCTTGGGTTCAAATATAGGAGAACCAATGATGCTCGCAAATTTCTGTTTGAAAGAAGTGATATTGTTGCTGCAAGACTAAAATTTCTGCGCACAATGCACAACATTAGTACATGAGATTCATGGTGTAAAAATGCTTCGTAAATAACATTCATATCTTCTGCATTTATTAAGTATTTTAATGAAACAAAAATTGCTTTAAAGCTCATTACAGGCAGTATACAAATATGGCATCATTAAAATAGAAACTATATTCACAAATCGTTGAAATGTCACTATTTTGTTTCACTGTAACAGACACCTTATTTCATAGAATGCATCTAATTTGAATCATTTTGTTTTGTGTGCATATGGACGATATAAGCGAACTGTTCTCCAGTTCAGGGCTTTAAGGTCAGATTGTGCAATAATTATTGTGTATGTTTTCACACACATGCTGAAATATTAAGCGAATCTGTTAGCATCTGTATGATACTTGCTAGGTTGAGACAAAGACAGATGTAGCTTCCATCTCGTCGCCGCTTGCTGTGGAATTGGCAACACCAAAACAGTAGGATAACCGTATTGACTCAGCCCTTGTTCATTCTTATTTTGTAGTTACTCTAGTTGTTTGCTCCTGAAGAGTAAACAGCAACGAAAAAGTAGAAAAGAACATGCTCATGAAAAATCTGAGGTTTAAAGAATTACAGAAACGAAAATGTTATTAGAATGAACAATAAAATCATGACAGAACGTTGCAGATAATATTAAACAAGGAAATAAACCAAATACGTTTTTCTTATCAACTATAAGTACCAATAATAGCTTTCATATATCATACCTAAAGAGAAACAGTGAGCTTTAATCCTAACTAAGGGAGAAAACACGTTTTTGTTTTAAATTTAACGTGGGTGTGAGAGGAATACTTTTTTTTAATGCTAATAAAAGAATTTGATGTAAACACAGCTTTCTCTATCTTTGACAACTTCACAAAATCCGTTGTATATTGATTCTTCTATTCACGTTATATTACTTGCTAAAATAATCTGCAGTGGAAAGAGGATTTAGAATACCAGATAGAAGATTGACTAAACAAATATTAGAACATAAAATTTTGTGGAAGCGAATCATTAGGTTAAATCTAGAAAAGATGGCTGGAAGGTATTTGAAGGCGCAGCAGGTTGAAAGAGTTTTTGTGATGGGCAAATGTTCTTGAAAATTTTGTATTCTTGGGAAATGCTACTAGTTTGTTGGGAGAAAAGAAGGAAACGAGCATGATGCGTTGTAAATATGGCAAAATAGTTTAAGCTTGGACAAATGAACATCTAACAAAGAGTATTTCCGAAAATGGCTAATGCTTCAGAAAAAAAATATGCGGTAATTTTTCTTGCAACACTAAGTTTTGGTCGCTCTTCTTTTTATTAAAGTTTATTCATATATAAATTAGTCGTGTAGACGCAATAAATACGAAAATTTTAATAATAAAATTATAGACTTTTTGAGAAAATTAAAAAAGGCAGACCCTGTTATTTTTCAATTATCCGTGCGGCAGCCTTAGAAGGTGCATGCTGTTGTTACATACGAGTAAACGAGTAAACACACCGTGTTTTTTAAATATCCTCTTTTTAAAATAAACTTCAAAATCTTTATGTAGGCTGAAATGTCTATATATAGATGGTGAATACAATACAATCTGCTTACTATAAGTAAACGGCAGAAAAAAGTAACTAGCTTCGGCATTGTATATAAGGGAATTTAGGCCTAAAAGATCAACAATTGATAATACCTATATTTTGTATTAAGACGAGTATTTGAGGGATGTGATTGTAATACAGGTCTGCATACTATTCTCAACTACTCGAGTCATTTGGCTTGGTCTATCGTAGCAAAATAATAGAGAGCATGAAAAATTATTGAATGCAACTAAAACCAATAAGATAAATTGCATGAACTTTACAGTACAACAAAGTAAAAATAAAAATCAGCAGCGATCTTTAGCGATGAAATGAGTGTAAACATAAATAAAACTAGATACATTTATCTGCCACTTTACTAGTGTGATAGTAGATATGGCTGAAATAACTTGAAGTAAGGAGAAGCATGTGAACCATGGTGTCTACTATATATGCAGACGAAGTGACAGCAAGAACTCAAAATTCTCTATCAGAAATATTTGAGAAATCGAAAGGATAATCTACTCAATATGGATTAGTAATAAAATAATATGTTGTATAACTATATAATATAAATATAATCAATAATAAAGCAAAACAATTATGATGCATGACAAAGAAAACAACTGGTTCAATATAAAAGAGACTAAGTTGAGCAAATGAATTCTCACAAATATGTACCTTGGCACGATAGTAAATGAGCTAGAGTCTAGAAGGAATTAAAATATGAATATCTCATTAAAAAAAAGTGTACTTCGCCCCTAGACCTCTTCAAAAACAATTTACCAGAAGTGTCAACAACTTGTGGAAAACTATAGTAAAACCTATATACCTATGTCTTTAAAACCTAGGTGTTAAAAGAAGCCCGTGCAACAAAACTACTAAGAGTTGAAGGAAAACGTTTAGGAGTATTTTGGAACCTATAAAAGAAATAAAAACTAGAGTTTAAGAATAAATCATACTTTCCAAATAACAAAGAAATTGTTGTTAAGTTTGTAAAATCATAAAGACTACGATGTTTCGGTCCTATAATGAGAGTAGAAAAGAGAAGATTACCCAAAGAAGTACGTAATAGAATCGATGTGAAATAAGACCCAAGGAAGACCTAGGCACATCTGGAAAGACGATATAATAAACGACGGAGAACAGGTGTCAACTGCTGGAATACACTTGCTCGGGACTAAAAGGAATGGAGAGGGCCAAAAGGTTCCGCTGAAAGTTGTGGAGCTTTTCGAAGAAGAAGAAGAAGAAGAAGAAGAAGAAGAAGAAGAAGAAGAAGAAGAAGAAGAAGAAGAAGAAGAAGAAGAAGAAGAAGAAGAAGAAGAAGAAGAAGAAGAAGAAGAAGAAGAAGAAGAAGAAGATGATGATGATGATGATGATGAAGATTGTGCGTCAAGATTATAACAATACACTGTTTCTGAGAAGTAGATATTTTCGCGCACGCGTTAAATGCCTTTCTGCTCCACATTCGTAAGTTGCAATTGTTAGAGCACATGAAGTAATTTGAGCAAAGAGTCGAGCGAGGCAATGGCCTGTACCGTTTCTTGTGCACATGCTGCCAGCTCGAACAGAAGTTGCATAGTTACAGGATCAGGATTACCGTTATATTCGCCTAGGGACAGGTGGAACCGCCAAACAGCTGTCTCCGCACGCATGCGCCATCTAACGTAATTCTGCAGCTCGGGATGAACTATAATAAGACAATAAAATTCTTGACTACTGGTTGACTTACCCGATGTTGCACAATTAGCTGCCCCTCTGTTCTAAGTAACATTATTGTATACAGAGCTAGAGGAAGATTGGAAGATATTTGATTCCCCTTCTTAAACTTACGAGACCTGATTTTTTGTTGTTCTATTTATACCCCGCCTTTAACGGCAGTGGTCATATCGGCGGCCGTTCTCCTTCGGGAGTTAACTTGTAATCGTTGGGTTGAATTCTTCACACTCATTCATTCTTCCAGACTCTGGGAAAGACGAGGAATCATCTTGGAGAAAAATCCCCACCCCCAGCCGGGAATCGAACCCGGGACCCCTAGCACGGCAGGCAGGTGCTCCTGAAAATGTTGTATAACCATATACGGAACTACCATCAGTCGGAATTGTGGAATGATATACATACATACATACATACATACATACATACATACATACATACATACATACATACATACATACATACATACATACATACATACATACATACATACATACATACATACATACATACATACATACATACATACATACATACATACATACATACATACATACATACATACATACATACATACATACATACATACATACATACATACATACATACATACATACATACATACATACATACATACATACAGTAGATGAAAGTTTAAACCATCTATCTTCTCTTCTGGTTATTTAATAACATAAAAAGCTAGAAGTCCTTAAGGGGAGAAAATGCAGAAGTCCTTAATGGGAATTTTTTTGATTGTTATTTTCTGTTATTTTACGTCCTCCAACGTAAAATCATGTTGGACGGCGAATGAAATGGGTGATATGATGCTCAAATGTGTCCTGAGTTCATGGGGCTTAGAGCTACGCGACATTCGTCTTTAAGGATAAGAAAAAAAAACCGGAAAAACCCTTATCCAGGTAACTTACCTTGACCGAGATTCAAACTCGGGACCTCTTGAACGAGAGGCAGACACGCTACCATCTGCGCTACCGAGGCGGGCTTAAGGGGGGAGTTGGTACACTCTATCTTCGTAATATAAAATATGCTACGTTCATTATCCTTTTTCTACAAAACTTTAGTGCTGAAAATTGGTAGGCAAATAGATGGACAGTTTCTTTACATTATCCCATTTTTTCAGCAAGGTATAGTCACAATTTTTGTAGGAACAAAATTTGGTAAACAATAAAAATATTTTTCAAGTTTTCAAGGTTTACGTCCTTGAATTTGGAAAGTATTTGAGCTAGTGCTTTGTGAAAAGTGGGATAACATTTTTCAAACACTATATAACTCCTGGTCAAAATTGCACCTTCCTGGCATAATTAGGTTCTGAAAAAAAAGGAATATGAACATTGAAAATTCAAAGTTGCGAAACAAGTCAGTCAAAGTTATGGTTTGTTACCGTTTCGTCGATTCCCGTTTTGTCGACTTTCATAAAAATTCCCGTTTTGTCGACTGGCCTCTTAAACTGTACATCAATAATTCCCTTTTCGTCGATTCACTAAACTTTGCTTCACACTTTATACAGACTGTCAAAGTAAAAGATTGCAAATTTACTGTTTGAAATTCACAAGCTGTTACGATGGTGTGTTTAAAAGTTTTATCAACAGTTTTGTCTCGTCATAGTAAATGACAAATATATATGACGACCCAGGAAACGCTGGAGAGATCTATGAAGCCGGAACGGGCGATATGCCCAAACCATGGAGTGAAGAAGAAGAAGAAGAAGAAGAAGAAGAAGAAGAAGAAGAAGAAGAAGAAGAAGAAGAAGAAGAAGAAGAAGAAGAAGAAGAAGAAGAAAAATTCGTCCTGCGCCGTGGCGTAGTGGTTAAGGCGGCATGCCTTGTCTCCTAGCCACGGAAATCAGCCCGGATTCGATCCCGGTGCGGATTTTAAGTCCCGGGTATAGGACCGGTGCCCACTCAGCATCGTGAGGAAAGTGAGGAGCTTACGCTAGGTAAGCGGCCCTGGTCACGAAAACCAACATACCGGGTGGGGGATGCCGAGATGCTGACATCTCCTCTCCGTATCGGTTGGATGATCGCCCACCTCTACCTTGCGTAAGTGGGCGTGAGACCGGCAGTCGGTTTGGTAGGCCTTGGCCCTCTTAGGGCTGTCGCGCCAGGATTTATTATTTATTTTATATATAAATTCAATCTGTAAATATAGATTTTGTCAAATTTGCGATGGTATAGCTCATTAGTCAAATTTTACTATGTAAAGTAATTGTCGAAGAGTTTAACACGATCATCTAAAAGATTTTGAAGGTTTTGTTTTATTCTTTGATCCAAATAACGATATTTGGATATGTCGTTTCGACATTAGTATATCCTGGTTAATTTGCTGTACAACTATTTTATAATATTCTGCCTTTTCCTGCAGCTAATCATTCATAAAAATTAGTATAGTTTTATCCAATTTTCTTGTTTAAACGATTATGCCATCCCTCCACAGTATTGGTAGTTCTATTCGTTCATTATAACAAACCCATATGTGAATCGTTTTCGAGCCACTGACTTACAAAAGATCATTGTATTCGACTATGGTCTAATGTTAAGATAATTTAGGTGTTTTTTCCATGATATATAGAAATCAATCTTCGAATCCGGCGGTAAGTACACAAGGGCAGCACATATTTTCTATGGTCTCGAATTTCTTGACAATATATTTGCGGTATCGGCGTCTGCTTTTCTCTGGCCCTCTTTCTGATTTAAGTAATAAACATTTTAACTTCGTTTTTGGCAATGTTGGGTTCACACGTACCGTCGCTGTTTTTAAGTATTGTTAATATCTGCGAGTCGGTTGTAATATTTCCAGGGCATTTAATCGTATAGCAAGTACATCTTTTGGTTTGGTTCTGGTAAACTTTGTTAAGCGTTAGCGTATACCCGGCATACAAAATTATCGGTTTCCCTCGTTTCGATTCAACAATGTCAAACATTTTCATTTTTTAAGCTGAACTGAACACTGACTTTAACCTTGTTAACTCACAGAACACTTCCAATAAGCTAAGTCATAGTCAGATAGTCGAGAGTTAGGTTGGTTGTTTATCTGCGTCGACTAAAGGGGAAGGCTCATAGCCAATTAGCCTTGAGTGGACGAAAAGTAATAAATTAGGTAAAATTACGTAGTCGACGAAACGGGAATGTACGCAAAGTTATAGTAACAATACGTTAATGCATGCCTGGTCCATTCTAAGGATCATCCACGTATCAATCATCCTGTGCTTTCCTAAAGTAAGATCTTGTGTTCACCTGTTGTTTCCTAAACTTATTTATAGTCACGTTTTGCGCTATCACACGCTTTATTTTCATACAAATTATTGGAGAAAAGATTTATTTTTGAATTACTTACACACTGCTGGATACTGTTGCTTGAGATACCAGTGGTTTCATCTAGCCTCACACTCATATCACTAGTTTCACTCAGCCTTTTGTTAATTTCTAAAGAATTACTGTCCTTTAGAACAGTTTTATACTATTCATGGACCTCCACGACATTTCTTATATACTCTTTGTGATATAGCCATTTTCAAAGATAATTGTATAAAATATGTGTTATTTCTTCCAGTATAAACACTAGAGAACAAACGAATGCTGTAAAATCAAGTGTGATGTGTAGCTGAACAGGTTAGCCACAATATAAAATTTCCCTAGAAGCATACATACCGCGAGATTTAAAACAATTTTCATCAAAATGTTGCAAATAACACCAAAAAGGAATGTAACCTACACTGTCACTGTGACTTTTAAATGGAAACTACAATATACTGTAGCAGTATGTTATACAGTAGACCATCAGATATCATAATAAACAAAAAACAAAATATTTTTGACCCACCATGGTGTACCACTTCCCCTTATACGCATCCTCGCACGCTACGAATTTGGCGGCCGCGCCGTGGCTCAGTGGTTAGACCGCTTGGCTCTCACTAAGGCGGCCTGGGCTCGATCCCAGGCGCTGGGGCGAGCTTTCTCCGGGATCTCCGGTTTCCACCGCCATCTCATTCCACCGATGCTCCATCTTCATCTCATATATCATCGTGTCATCGCCTGCGGTGCCGTATGTAGTAAAAGCGGGCGTTAAACACTACACATGACATGACATGCTACGAATTTGACGTGAAAATGACGATTCCTCATTCTTAGACCGCCAGTTTAACATTTTTAGAAAAGGCACATAGTCTGCCACCATCGAGAAATCTCAGTTGTTTACATAAAATGCCGGCTGGCTTCTAATGTTAGCCATTTTGTCTTTGTTATAATAATTTGGCAATTCCTACCAACGAATTTAAAAGTAAAAAGTTAAAAAATAAAACAATTCTTATATGAGGTTATTAGTTGAAGGTTTTGGCGTCCATAAATTTCAGTGCATACATCAACAGAATTAGAAGAAATTATTCAGAGTTTTAGACCCATTTTATTGCACATGCATCTGCAGTATTTGATAAAACAAGACGATCGTCATTTTAAGCTCTGCCTTCTCTTTGCTTTATGCCGCATCATGGTCATCCATAATGGACTAAAATATGACCGACTTGAATTTCCAATGGATTTCAGCAACTCTGCAGCACTGTTAATGTCTTTCAGTGTTTCTAAAAATTGAACTGAAGTTTTTATATCATACCCGTCAGAAAGAACGGGCATTTTCAATTTTTTAGTCAATGAAACAATTATCAATTGAGTAGCTTTTGATATTACCCTACACGCTTACACACACACACACACACACACACACACACACACACACACACACACACACACACACACACACACACACACACACACACACACACACACACACACACACACACACACACACACACACACACACACACACACACACACACACACACACACACACACACACACACACACACACACACACACACACACACACACACACACACACACACACACACACACACACACACACACACACACACACACACACACACACACACACACACACACACACACACACACACACACACACACACACACACACACACACACACACACACACACACACACACACACACACACACACACACACACACACACACACACACACACACACACACACACACACACACACACACACACACACACACACACACACACACACACACACACACACACACACACACACACAATTTGCCTACAGTATTAATATAGACTGAGGCTTTTTTTCCACAAATACCAGTGACAATCTTCATGCATGTCATATTTAAAGCACACGATATTTCACAGTAACTACTTATTGAACTTCCTGCGAAAATAGGTAAGTTAAGACTTGTGGTTTTATGACAGAAGTGATGTATTTAGCTAAAGTATATAATTACGTTTTTATCGGTGTTAGGAGACAAGTGTTTATTAAGCAGCGGTGGAACTTAAAAATTGCAAATCTTATAGAGACCTTAATTTTAGAATGAGTTCAATTAAATGTCAAACATATTGAAATTTTTCCTAGACGCTTTATATCGTTTGCGTAAATTCTGCGTATTTAGGTAAGCTGGCCTTTATTTTCATGGATTTCAATTACATTTTAGGAGCACTGCTTGTTTACAAAGAAATAAAAGTGGCAGACTTTTACAGGGGTCTTCTTATATAAATGATCTTAAATTATATTCGGTTTTCGTACATATTTGATTCATATCGACAAACTTTATTGTGATCTTGTATATAAAATACCAACGTTGTTTTTTTCGCAGATTTCTTAAAACCACACATTTTGAGGAAGTTAATCTGCGCAAACTAGACTTAATTTGTACCCCTTTCAGCCAAATGGATGTGTTACCTGATTTTCTTGAATTTTTTTCGACAAAATAAGCGCAGAATTTCATGGGTTGTTTTGTATCTGTAATGAACATGAAAATCGATGATTTTAGCTTGCAGTGAAGGCCTATAAGATGCAGTAATTTCTTCTCTATGTTGAGTTTTTTTTTCTCTGTTCTCATATTTATAATTAATTGTAAGTGTATATAATTTCCAGAAACAACTATAATAAGAATTGTGAAAGATGCATTAAGCTAGAAATAAGTAGAGCTAAAGTAGGTAATTCACTTCCAACTAAGGACATAAAAAAAAAGACATACTGAACTGTCGTCAGAACGGGAATTTGATGAAACTCCCTGATGCGAGCAGCAGGATGCCGTTGAACTATTTCGCTCCAGTGAATTTTTAACACCAACCTTATACATTACCTTAAACAACACGTACGAAGTTTGCATGTATTAAAGGAAAACAATTTGTACACAATGTATTAAGTAAGCAGTGTTAAAGAATGAGAATGTACTGATAAATTAGAAAAATTTGTAACAAAGTCATAAAATCCGTAATAAGACGCGATTGTTGAACTCTTCTGTTACTAGGAAAAAGGGAAGAAAACCAGTGTCTCTTTTGAATTAAACCTTAATTGTTTATATTATACCTAGCTTATAAACTGACAGAGAAATGACATTTGAGAAGTCGTAAAAATGAAAGTGGTAATAAGAAAATTCAGTATAAGCGTTAATAATAATTCCTCAATTTGATATTTCCCTCCTGCCTCGCTAGGTTAAAACTCAAGTACTATATATTTGCTTTACTAAATTCATTTTAAATAATTTTGTATTTACCAGACATAAAAGTTGAAAAAACGGACACATTTTAATAATAATGTAAAATTAATAAAAGGAAAGGTATTTAAAATATACCACAACACACCGCACACCGTAACCTTGTTCACTCTTTCTCCATATTAAAAATCTGTTAATTTGGTGCTAGCATTTTGAAAGTGAATACTAAACTAGTCATTGATGACGACTAATACTAGGCCTTATTACTTCGGCTAGCATCTTGTAGAGAAAAATTTACATTCCATCCAAATATTTTATTTCAAATTTTACATAAATTAAATTTTTTAAGTACCTCGATATGGAGAGGTGCTTTTTTTTTATAATAAATACCTTTGGGTTTGTGAGAGACGAGAGAGAGAGAGAGAGAGAGAGAGAGAGAGAGAGAGAGAGAGAGAGAGAGAGAGAGGCGGGGGTGGTACAACTTAAAAATAAAAAACACCAAACTTGATATATAAGTTAGTTTGAACTTCTTCAAAAATAGCTCCCTAACTTTGATACAAAGACCACATGTTTATGATCTACACAAAAAATACTTAGAGATATATTTAAAAACATTTTTTTGAAAAAAAAAAAATAATCTCATTTGTGACCTCAGTGATTTATGATGCATTTGTTCATATCGGTTTATATTTTTAAATGCTTTTATTAGTTTTGAAGTGTTATCACCATTGGTTAGGCTTTTACGAAGTGATGAAAAGATAATGGAATTTTAAAACCAGCATATAGCGACATTTTTAAAAATATGATTAGCGATTTAGTCTCTGTAGTCATTGCAACTACAACTGAGTCTGTAATGAACCTGTTTCTGCAAGCGTTCATTCAGTATAACATGAAATAGAAGAATACGTTTTTACAAGAATATTTTGTAGAAGCTAAGTATATAAAATAAATGATAGGTGCTAGAATGTGTTACGTGAAGCTTACTGAGACATTTTTCATAAAGGATAACTTTGATCCTCTTTCAACTGCTAATGCAATTGTAGAGTGGGAATAATTTTGTCAGAGGGACTTGAGTGAGAAAGAACTGATCCAGCATGATTGGTCCAGCTAGTAAGCTTGTTAAACGGTAATTTCCTGGGAAATTATTGTTGCCAAAATAATTGCAGACAGTTGACCTGCCTCCATTTTGAAAGCTGGCCGCGCATGCTTGAGATAGATCGATATGAAATGATAAAGCTTTGCGAGGGTTAGGGCACCGTAATCTAATAGCAAGTAATCCCGTCGCCTCCCCATGATGACAGGTAATAACCCTCCGGAGGGGGAGAGCTTAGCTACAATTACTGTTAACCCCATTTTCACAACCCTTAGTCCAAACCTAAATTACAGCCCATATATTTTTACTTTTTCTGGAAAATTTCCATTTATATTTCTTTTTATGCCTTTACGCATTTAATGATTTGGGATCTCAATCCTTAAAAGTGAATGGGATGGTTCAACTGTTTACTCTTCGGTTGAAAATAAACCCTTTGAGGGTTACAGATTGCAATGTTTTCGAATGTAATGATTATATTTATATTATTACTTACAAAGCATTTAATTTTCAGCACTAAGGGAATTAAATATGATTTGTATATAACGCAATTCTGCTGCATCGACCGGCTTCCCCAATTGTTCACAATAATCTTGCCAAAGAAAGTAATCAAGAAAGTGATCTGGGCACTATTTATCTTATAGGGATTCGGAACAACATTGAATCGATATGTGGAATGTATAAACAGAAAGATGTGCTGTCAAAAATTGGATAAAGGAACGACTTTCTAAAAGTATTACCAGACCTGAATTTGGGAAAGCCAATGCTGAAATCTCCAGAGAATAATTAACATGAGTTATCATCGTAGTCAATAACTTCAATAGGCTGGCCCCGTAGCTCAGTTGGTATAGCACCTGCCTTCCGTGCTAGGGGTCCCGGCAATCGATTCCAGGTTGGGGTGGGGATTTTTCTCCAACCAAGATCTTCCGCAGAGTCTGGAAGTATGAATGAGAGTGTGAATGTGTGCGTGATCTAATGATACAAACCCAACGATTACGAGTTAACACCATCGAGATGTTCCAAAAGAGAACTGCTGCCGATATGACCACTGCAGTTAAGGGCGGGGTATAAATGGAACAAAAAAAAAAACTTCAATGAAAAGAGGTGAAGGTATTTGATTCGATTTGTTTGTTGCATGTGACAAATTGAACCGTGTCAGGTGCGAAGTATCAACAAAGAGCACACTGCATTGTGTTTTCATCAAAAATTCTATCAGATATACATTTTTTTTTTTTTTTTTTTTTTTTTTTTTTTTTGTAATTTACGTCCTCCAACGTTGTCATATCTGACGATGAATGAAATGGATGAAATGATGTTTAAATGAGTCTGGGTTCCATGAAGCTTAGAGTTACCCGACATTCGTCTTTCAGGATAAGGGAAAATCCTGAAAAAACCCTTATCCAGGTAACTCACTCTAACCGAGATTCGAACTCAGGATCCCTTGAACTTGAGCAGACCTACCATCTACGCTATCGAGGTGGGGTTTTGGGATCCCTGAGAATCCTCCACCAAAGGTACGTTTTGTAGAAGAAAAACAAACCAGTTGGTCGTCCGTATGTGCTGTTTGTGAACAGCAGAACTCAAACGCTAAATGTCGCTAAAATGCCAAATTTGGCATTTAAGTTCATCCTTCCAAAGATACGGTGTGAAGTTTTCAAGGACACGCTACTACTACATTTTAGATAGAAAAGTTGTATTCTTTATTTTCTTAAAACTTGGACTGTAATCAAAGTACCGCGTATTCATAACAGTTGCGTTATTTGTATAGTAGTTTCACTTTGCCCGGTACACTGAAGGTGTCACGCACGTACTGTGTACCCACCACAAGAAGGTAAGCGTGGCCTGAAGAGGGAGAGTGTTTGAACTGTTTATCTGCTCTCTTAGTAAATCTGTATACTACGAAATTAGTGTATGAGAGTGAATACTAGTCACCAATGCTCCAGTTCCAGTGCTCATTTCAGTAACTGCAGTGGTAGGTATTATGAATGGGTGAGTTATGTGACATCACTGTAGTTTAGATGAACCTTCTCGTAGCATCCTTATCTTATCCGGACGGCGAGCATAAACATCATACGGACAGCAAAACCGATTACGTTACACATTCCTCTGTCTTGATTCGTGTGTTTGGCGAACAGTATATCTCTACTGTCTCGCTGTGTTTCTACAGTTGCTTGAACTAAAGGATTGGATGGACGGATGCAAAGCGGAGAAGTGACCTTGAGTGGACTGGTGAAAATGAAAATAGAATTAAACGCATCCTGAATTTTCTGGAGATAGCCCGTGAAGTCCATTCTGAATTAATTTTCAGTAATTTTATTTCTACTAAAGTGTGTGTGTGTGTGTGTGTGTGTGTGTGTGTGTGTGTGTGTGTGTGTGTGTGTGTGTGTGTGTGTGTGTGTGTGTGAGAGAGAGAGAGAGAGAGAGAGAGAGAGAGAGAGAGAGAGAGAGAGAGAGAGAGAGAGAGAGAGATGTTCTGCTTCAAAAATCTAGAGATTTGTATATGTATGGAATAACTTTTTGCAGTTTCCATTTCCGAGATATTCGTCATTATTAGTTAGAATTTGTCAATAGTTTAATAATTTTTTGGAGTAGGTACTGGATCATTTCATACATTTTTGTTTATGTCGTTGAAAGAGTATGGAATTTCAGAGCCAGGATATAGTGATCCGTTTTTTCTTTCTTCCTTTCTCTTCTTTCCATTGCAAGAAAAGGTTTAAGAAAGAAACCCCATTCGCATTGCTTGCCCAGTATGTGAATTCTTGTTTCACCCATATGTCAAATATATTTACAGCGGTTTAAAGTTTGAAGTGGCTTTTGAAAGACCCATTGATGCCTAAAATGCCGTGTGTAACTTCAAAAGAATAAAACCGATGCCCTTGATGACGTGCTTCTCTCCCTAAACCTAAGCGGTTGATGTCTTTTCTTCTAATTTCTTTTAAAAGAGAAAACGCCGTAGAGAGCAAATGAACATTCATGTATCTAACATGAAGCCTCCCTTCCCCGAGGGTTTTTTCTTTCCTACCCTTAAGGGCAAGGGGGCTGCTACCGTGGTAACGCCCCGCCTACACTTAGGATCCGCCCCAGCAAGCAGGGCTTCTTGTTGGTGTCGTGCAGCCTGATAACAGCTATCCATGCTTTAGCTCAGGCTAGGAAAGAAATGGGTAACGGATTATTCTAAATAACCCTACAGAAAATGTAATTTAACACACAACCTTGTGGAAATGAGAGTGTGTGTTTCTGTGTTCAGATATCTAAGTTCTCCAGCTTAACCATGAATGAAAGTAATATACTGTAAAGATTTCTTTTCAGACATAGTTCTGTGCACCTCAGGTACAAAAATATGCTAGATTCCAAGTGACTGCTCCAAAATAACAATTAAATGTGTGCTATTAAAAAATAACCGTAATAGAAAGACACTCTTGTCCTGCATTTACTTCAAGGAATCAGTTCCTTACACCTTAGGTTGGCATTGTTCGTTCCACAACGAATGTCGGCCCCAGCTCTTATTAATCCAGCTTGGACATACTGAAAGGGGGGCATCAAATGGCGAGACTGCAAACTCACTACGAGAGAAACCTAATCTTGCAAGCTTGCCGTTCAAAAACGGCATTTCAGGATCAGATTGATCCGAAGATTAATAATTAATAGCTATTGAACTTGGAAGCATAGGAGGTTTTCAAGGACTCCCATTGCAACTGTTATACTGTAATGCGATGTACTCTATTACTGTCAGAGAACAACTTTTGAGGCTGTTTATAAAAGTATTGGAAAGGCCACTTAAACTGAACTGTTATTTTGAAATTTTATGAATGAACCTGCAATTATTTTTCAAGCCATTCCATCCTCGAAACTGTTCCAAACAGGGCAGTTTTATAACTTGCTTCATACCTTTAATGAACCTCAGATAGATCTGCCGTTTAACCGCTATGCAGACGAAAGTGTACATTAAGGTTTGAATTCTTAGGACCAAAGATTCATATATTCATATATATATAGGTAACGTTTAATTTGGCTAAGTGCTAAATTAACGGTACTACTTTGGCTATCCTTGATAATTTAGGGGACTTTAGAAAGTAAGTTTAAAGGCTAAGTGTTTACTCCGTTAAGCATGGAATTGTAAGCGTATCGGGGTGTGTAACCAGGACAAGCGGGGTGCATATGCAGTTCCCCTAGCGAGCCCGTTTTAAATTAAAGTGTTTTCCACTTGGAAACAGCGTGTTGTCGAACAAAGAACCGTTAACGCGTAGGGGAGAAGCCCTGTTGAAAGCAGGGAGACTTCTCAGTTGACAAATTGGATTGAAATAAGACGTTGGGTGCGTTTGTCGTAACAAATTGTTCGTTTGACCCCAAGGAAAAAGCAAATGACTTGTTTGTCCACGTAGTATGTATAAGAAAATCCTGGAAGGAAAGGAAACTCAGCACACTCAAGTGATCGAGAACATATTCTGGTAATCATAAACCAAGTTTTCTTTTCTAATGTTGCACAAGTTATTTTATTCCAAATAATTGTCGGCAAATTTCCCTTTGACTTCATTTTCAAAGTAACTTTTAATAGTGTAAGTTTTATCCATAGTAATATTATAAAGAAAGGAAATTTGTGTGTAAATGTGTGTATTTATAGGGTAATTTCGAAAGCCACTAAACCGATTTTGATTGTTGTTTCTCCATTGAAAAGTATGTTCTGCCGGACAGACTTAGGCCACGAAAAAATTTCTCATTTTAATTCTTAAACGACTAAAGTACTAGAAAGAATCTTACAGGGCCTGCACTTGTTGAGGTAGTAGAACACAACATTGAAGGCTTTCACTTTTCCTTGAGTGTCCATAGAGTAGAACATAGTTGTTTATTCCAAACAAAAGGAGTATAAAGTAGGAACATAGAAGCAAACACTTCATTATAAGCGATAAAAAGTTTATATATATATTATCAGTTTATCACTATTTAGTAATTGAGGAAACAAAGACACAGCGAAAGAAATGGCAATTGGTTTCTTATTATAGTAGTATTAATGTCGTTGGTATGCTATTCAGACCCTGCAAATATGTAAAGAATGTAGCATTGAACATCTAAGACCACAATTTGTGGAAAACTATCCTGAAAAAGTAAAGTTTCCATACATTTCTTCGTTTAAATCTTTTAGACATACGATGCCTAAATCTACAGATTAGAATTCCGCATCAAGTTACCAGATACTTACTATTTAAAATACGCTAAACGATTATTTAGATATGGTTTGGTATAAAATGCAAATGGATTATTAACGTATATGTAGATGAACATTGCCTCAAAGTTTATTAATCTTTAATAGAAGATGCTCATGTTTATGAAGTCCATGAAAAAATGGTCCTTCACAACCGGGAATAGAAAATACAGATTTGAAGTCAGATCTAGTTGAGTCAAATATTATTTTGACCCGTTTGCCCTTACTTATTCTGGAAACATTCTGTATTTTCATTGAGGTAGTTTGTACAGAGTGAAAGACACCTGCAGTTCAAAATAACTTCGTTGTAAACACATTTCTGGATATTATACTAATTATTGTGCAAACAGGAGGTTAACGCAGAGTGACCGATGTTGAGGTTAGAGCTCTCGACACCGTGGGCTGAAGGGAAACGTCTGAGTAAGGCGTTTTGTTCAAAACAAGGATCGAACCAGTTCCCACACACTTAACAGCTGGTGTTCGGACCATTGCCCTAACTAACAGAGACACGGAGGCGACTGGCTATCCTTCTCTGACCGAATACGTGTAACCTTAACTTCAAAATCCATCTTCAGCATCGTCTGAGTAATGAAAGAATTCCGAAGAGGAGCATTATGGGATAGCATTGACTGGCTTATGTCATTCACAGAGAAAGCTCTTCCAAATAAAACTGGAGAAAAAGAACTTGCAAGTATTTGCAAATAAACCAAATGGCTTTCACACATAAAGCTTTCATCATTATCCTCATCATGATCATCATCCTCGTCATCAACTATCCATCGTTTGGGAGAGTTCTCCTGTTCGGTCCTCGTATTTCTTCCCATCTTTTTATTGGTCTTTTTATTCTATAACCATAAGGTTTATATTTGTATGACCGAGCGTATCCAATCTTTGCAAATGGCTTTTCCATTTCGCTGTATTTATTTGTATCTTTTTAATGGGAAATATATCTAATTCCATCCTTGTTTCTTAATTTCGAGTATGATCTTGTCTTGTACATCCTTTTACTGCTCAATTCTGCTGTTTGTATTTGACTCCAATCTTTCTTTTTAAGAGCCCATATCTCCGTTCCCTACAGTTAAACCGGAAGAGCCATTGTCTTATGGAATTTTAGATTGTATGCGTTCGGGTTTTTCTTTTCAAGGTACGAGTTGTTATTCCACAAACATATTGGAATTCACTCACTTTATTATTTATTTCTTTGTTTTTTGTTTTGAAGGTCACATTTCAACCCAACCTGTTCTAACACTTCATTATTTAATATTATCTTCTATCTTATTTGTTTTCCTATAAGTGCCATGATCTTTGATTTTTGTACAGATATATTTAAACCATAAGGCTGGATCAATTTTGTAACTTGTTCATACCCATTTGCAGCTTATTCTCCCTGTCTTGTATTAACATCATATCATCCGCTAAGAGTAGCATATTTAATGCATTGTTTTTATTCTTAATGACATTTCGACTCTAACTTTCTAAGAATATCGTCCATATAAATGTTAAATAGCTACGGAGATAAATTACAGCCCTGTTTTCAACCATTAGTAATGCTGGATGGGACGAACAAGTAAATTCCACATCTAGGAATGCGTGGAAGGCATTACATTTCGTAATGAGAATATTGAAAAAGGGGAGCGCTAGGTCCAGGGAAATTGCCTACAAGGCCTTAGTGCGGCCGGTTATGGAATATGGAGTAGCATGCTGGGACCCGTATAGAGCTAACCAAATCGATCCATTAGAAAAAATACAGAAGAGGGCAATAAAATTCATAAAAAGAGGCAAGTATTTTGGGCCTATAAAAGGAGATGAGACTAAATGGGAGGAATTAAGAATTAGGCGTAAAAAACATAGGTTGGTAGCATTATTCAAAGCTAATGCTGGTGTAAAGGCATGGGTGGACGTTAGTGTAAGGTTAGATAATCCGGATTATTATGGACGAAACGATCATAGGTATAAAATTAAGGGTAGAAGATACAGAACCGACGTAGGAAAATTTTCTTTTGTTAATAGAACCATTGAAAAATGGAATGAATTGCCTGTAGCAGTCTTTCAGGGCTGTCTCCTGTCGCTGAAGAAATTTAGAAAAAATCTAGATGATTTATAGTTTAACTTTTGAATTATAATGGTATATAATATGTAAATAGAGAAGTAATTAGATATGTTTTAAGTGACTAAAGTAAAATAATATCATGTTTGTATTGTTTACTGTTTTATTGTTGTAAATCTAGTATTTGTAATTTGATCTGTATTCTTAACTCTGCCACCGGGTAGTACCCAATTGCAGTCAATAAATACATACATACATACATACATACATACATACATACATACATACATACATACATACATACATACATACATACATACATACATACATACATACATACATACATACATACACATACATATCTTGTTATTCTTGCCCATTTCCTAAAACTATTTGTAGTTTTGTTATATACTCCCGAGTACATCTTTCAATTATTTTGAATATCCTTTTTTTTCTAATACTTTCTAAAGCTTGGTAGCCTGGTAGTGTCCATAGTTAACAATATTATCAATTTGTGATGAAAGAATAGGTAGAAGAAGCGTTTGTGAACAGAGAAACTAACGTGAAGGCAACACATCCAATGTTTTAAATTACTCTTACCTAATTTGAATTACAGCCTGTTTTATAAACAGGAAAATAGAGAGTTTATAACTCCTGTAATGAAAATGGCCTTAAATCTAAGACACAGAGAACAGTAAGCGCCCTCCTCTATAGCCTAGATGATAGCGTGTCTGCCTCACGATCAAGAGGTCCCGTGTTCGAATCTCGGACAGGATGAGTTATTTGGATATGATTTTTCCCAAAACCATAGTCGGGTAACTCTAGGCTCTACAGATCCTAGGCTCATTTGAGCATTTCACCTATTTCTCGAGAAGGCGAGAACTTCGATAAACAGGATAATAAACGGGACAGAGGGCTCTGCTGTTGAAGTGCTGCGGAAATGAGACAAGTGTTGCCTATACTGTGAATCCCGAAAATTTAAAAAGATGTGCAGTATAGATTATACTATCAGGAAAGAGTTTGAACATCCAGATATATTTTTTTGGGCGCCATGGCAATCTGGTGCCCAATATTCACCCTTCTGTGATTCCAGGGGAGAAAGATTATATGGATTGGCCAGAAAGGCGTTCTTCATTCGTTGCTTTGTCTGCTAACTCTTTTTATTACGGATGAAACGGTTGAACCCGGTCTACTGTGAGGTCATAAGTTTCTTTTAACTTCAGTTCGCAAGAAAATTAGCAGCAATTACAACTCATCGCACTCAATTGTCTAATTGCTCTGCTCACGTAGAGATGTCTTCCGGAGCGGGTTACAGACATGCATTAGCATGATTCGAAAGGGCGTGCATTTCACCATCAGTGTAAGCTCAACTATATATTTAGAGAGAAAATTTCTCTCTCTCTCTCTCTCTCTCTCTCTCTCTCTCTCTCTCTCTCTCTCTCTCTCTCTCTCTCTCTCTCTCTCTCTCTCTCTCTCTCTCAATTTATTCAGCCACAACTTCTGTAACATTAAAATACCTGAAGAAGTATTTCTCGTACGAAAATAGTAATTCCTCTTGCAAAATAAAAATAGTATAAACAGATATGAAGTAGATAGCAGTAAAATAACATTATTAATTGTTTATTCTGCAGCAGGAAGAATCACGTTGTATTTTCTCTCAAACAGAAAATTTCAAATGAGTTCGTGGCTTTTGCATACTTGTAACCCAAAAGAGTTTGACAAAATTTTACTGTTAAAAAGTAGTTATCTCGTTTTAGCTTACAACCATACCATAAGCGTTTTTCCCCGCCTTTGAGTTAACCAATTCCGATATTCTTCTTTTGATTTGAATTTTGAAATTATTATACATTTCTCAAGGGGAATCATTCTTTTCTCCCCGTGATCATGCAGAGGGCATGGACTTTCAGTCAAGGGGTAGCGACTCGCTCTTTGACTATCGCTTACTTACTCCAATATGTACAACGGAATGGGTAAATGTGAATTAAAAGTATATTTACACAGAATAATACACTTTTGTAGTCTAATTTGTAGAATAGAGAGTAGAGAAAGTCATGTGAATGTAGCACCTCTCTCCATTTTTTAAAAACCGGATTCTAGCCTCATTTCTCTCAAACCGAAAGATAAATGTTGAGCATTTCTGTATTTGTACGCGTCGCTGTTCTTAGAATACGTGACGTGAGATAATATTAGAGAGCGAGTTGAGACCTGGTTTCGAGACCCTCCTCATGCTTCTGACGTCACTACACCCCTTGGCCCCTTGTGGGGATGTTCCCGCCTCCAGAAACCCATTTCGCAAATGGAACATGTACCTTATGGGCATTTTGCATACGGTTTATGCCCCGCAGAGCAATTCTCTAACACGCCTCGACCCAACGCTATGAAAAAAGATACAGCCAAGTTATACAGTTGACCATATGTACTGCATTTTATTGCACACCGCGTCATATCTCCTCAGTATTACATTTGGTTGTCTATTTCTCTTGCTCAGGTAGAATGCATCCTTTAAACGTCATTAAATTTGGATACACGAATTTGACTAATAGCTCTGAAACGTAAAAGATGCTCAGTGATGGAAAAAAAAAAAGACACATGTTCAAAATATTGTACTAATATCAATTTTGGTGTTATTAAACAAATTATGATCCGAAAGATTCTTTTCACCTCTTGGGATATCACAGAATTCTCTTCCCCTGGGACTGGTAATGCTTTTTTTTTTTAATGAACATCCACCAAATTAGCTCATGTCGGACGATGAATAAAATAGGTGAAATGATGCTCAAATGAGCCCATGGACCATAGAGCTAGAGTTTCCCGAAAGTTCATCTTTATGCATAAGAGAAACCCCTAAAAAATGTCCTTATCCTCTTAAATGACATCAAGGTGTGTATAAAGTGAACAAGTTCTTAGTTAAGTTCTTCGATAATAGTTTTATTTCGTGCATGATCCTTCCTATCTTGTATATCGTATTTTGTTTGTTGCTATTCTGGTTTATCCACCGTTTTAATGTCCATACTTCACTATCGCAATGCAGTATAGTGGTTGTGCTAGATATAATCTTTACTTTTCTAGACTGGGAAGGTTTCTATTCATTGATTTTTTCCCATTGTTTTTAATATTTTATAGTTTTAGTTTTATATCTATCTTCAAATGTTAAATTATAGCCCAAGATATTCACCATCTCTAAAATCTTATTTCCAAAACATATTTTACTTGGGACAGGGTAAAATGCCATATTTTTTCTTCTCGTATTTATTTCCAAATCTTGTAAATTGTATATTTTGGAGTAAATTACTAACATTTCAGAAATTTTGATATCACAGTTGAAGATAGAAGTGTTAGCGATTTCTTCCCTTAAAACAATTAAAGTTGATGATACAAGCCTCTGGAGAGCTTAACATCCATCGAAAGTGCGCTTACAGCATAGACAACTGTGAAGCGGGGGAGAAAGCAGAACGCTTTTAATGCTTTGCATTAATGAGCCCTTGTAATTAAGCAACTAACCGAAAAATGAAATGGCTTTATCGTGCTGTTAATATCTGGTATGTGGCAGGGGGGCGGAACAAATGGATGATACTGTACTTTGTGAACCGGTTCAACCGATACGATTTTGTCGAGTAGCGGAGTCATTGCTCGATTGTGACGTAACGGTAGCCGCAGCAATGACAGCTTGTGGTCACATTAATGTTCTGCAACAGTCTTACGAATCTCCCATCTCGTGTTCTTAAAGTGGGACACAAGTGTTAGCGTGCAGAGGCGAAGACAAAGTATAGCTCAGTCTGTAGTATTGTTATTTTAAAATGTACTAATTAATGCGTTTTTTTTCTTCTGATTCTTACCTGTTAGAAAAGATATTGCATTCCGTTCAGAATGTTATATCAAGATTTTACCGGAAATACATACTTAAAAACCACCTCGATTTTGCGAAAAATCGGATAAATTTCAAAGTTCAAATTAAGTATCTCCAGAATACGCCCCAAAATTTATCAAGAAATGCACCTAAAATACACAAATGCACATGAAGTTTCGTTATTTTTATGTCTCAAAAAATGGCTCTTGATGACTGATTAAAGTGCTATAGTAACAAATATCAGCTATATGTCGAATTTTCTGTGAATAGGTTGTGAAGTCCTCGTCTTCTAAAATGACTAGTAGGACCTGTAGCTGGTACACAGTATGAAACAGACAAAATCTTGCGCTACGAAAAATGTAGACTTCGTTACAGCAGATACTTATATCAAGTAAAACGTTTTGTGGTGATACAGCAATAACCTTTTGTAAGAGTAATCTGTAGAAGCGTGAATGGATAAAATCATGTACTTAAATGCAACACATATTTTAACTAGAGGCAATCCCAAACCAATATTTGGCATGTGATGCCATTGTATAGAATAGCCAGTGCTCTTCCTTTTATGTCCTGTGTTGATAGATTTTCGTAGAGAAATCCACGTCCTTGAATTTTGAGCTTGAGTTGTCAGTAGTTAGAAGTTGCTATAGTAGCCATGTGGTCATGGTGTCAACCGACTACACAAAATGGTAGACACACTTGACATCCGAGCAAGATCATTCTAAATTCCATGCAAGTTTTCTGGACTTAATATCCTAATGTGTGTGCTTTATCACTGGTAATTATGTAGTTGAGCGCACACAAAAGAAAAATCAACTGCACTGTCTAAACTTCAGAAGAGGATTGAAATTACATGTGCCTACAACAGTCTACTTTTCATGCGATAGTTCATCGAAAGCTGCAACTTATCAATCGTTGACTTTGCAATAGTAAGAACGTAGACAAGCCAGCTAAAGATTAAATAATACCGTCCAATGAAAATATATCACAAAGGACTAAGACAAGCTAGTTTATCGTATACCTACATAGTATAAATCAAAGTAATATATTGTGACTTTGTGGGTTCGTGAAATTAAAAGTCCAATTGCACAAACTCAAAATGTTCTTTATTTCCACCGAATTACAGTTGAACACTTGCCAATTGCACAGAATTACGTAGCGCACACAATTACTATTCACCAGTTCGTCTGTCACAGGTCCACTCTGCACGCTCACAGTTACGTACAACTCCTCTAATACACGTACACCGTCTTCCAGTCCGTCCACTCACTCGGCGCTCCTCACGACTGCTCACCAAGAACTGAACTGACTCGCCAACTGCAGCCCCTTTTTATAGGAATATCGGTGTTTCTCGAAGTCTCGCGTTTCAGTGAATCACCGCGAAGGTTCCAGACGGCAGGGTGAGGGGAAAGAGGCGGCCAGCGACCAGTGTCACTTCCCTAATCATCCCCTCAGTTAGTGACCGAGATAAATGGGTAGGCGTGTTCCGAATGCCTCCGGTCCCCTACTCAGCTGTCAGTTGGTCGTGCTTTCCGATAATTGGGTGACAATATAGACCAGCGATATGACCATTGCATTTAAATGTAAGATATAAATGGACCAGTGTTATTGAGTCAAGTAACGAAGGCCGCAAAATTAATTCTATAAATCTATAGCATACCATCGTGGCGTATAAATGTGAACGGGGTTCATAAATGAAACTATTAAAATCAGTCACCTGAGTGAGATAATTTGATAAATAACGATGAAATATTATATATAGAAATGTATGCATTAAATGGAAAATAAGTCTCGTGGATTGCATTCACATGAACTTTCCACCCCGTTCCTCATCAAACCATTCTTACAAAATCGACTATTTGAACTACTTCATGTCAGACGAGATGAATGTTTGCAGAAATAGATTCATTATACATTTCATTGTGGATGCAAAATCAGGAGACTAAAATATTAGTGAGCTTTTTAAAAAGCGGATCTGTGTTAGGAATTGTCGTGTTTTTGCCTGCGGAACAATATGAATGTTTGTAACATTACTAAGTCGTTGTCAATTTCAGTTATAAATATTGCCACATCGGCGTTCGCGCCACCTGTCGAGAAATTATGTCGCTCTTGCTGTCTGTTTTGGATGGAAAGAGTCGAGTCAGACAACTTGGCCGCCATCACAGAGAAGTGGGAGTAGGGGAATCGTCTCTGCTTATTGGTTGGTGGGAGGGAGTGTTACGCCTTCAAGGCCAGTCACTAGCTGAAGTCATGATGCCGGGACGGAACTGTGTTGCTACTACGCTTTAGAGAAGAATCCATAATACAGAAAGATCTACCGCGCCCGGGGTATATAAAAGCCTATGCAAGACCTGGAGCGATTGGTAGTGAGTAGTAGTGAAAACAGTGCAGTGTTTCGAGCTGAATACGGCTCCGGGTGAGGGATCGCCGAGTTTGGAATCGGCAGCGTGTGAATATCGGAGTTGTGCTCAGAATTGGTGTGTAGCTCCGTGTTAGAGGCGGACCTGTGTGTAGTTCAGAAATATAAGTAGCATAAAGGGAGAGACGCATACAGAGTAGCATACAGAGAGACTTAAGGAACATTGTAGTGACGTGTCGAAGTGTTGCATTTGTGTAAAAGAAGGATGATTGTACATTATCATTGGGCTAACAATATAGTGACAAATAACGCACTTGGAAATAGACCTTTTGCATCCTTTGTCAGAATATGAACGTCTTCTTTTGTTAAAAAATATAAATTTAATCACTTGTCATTATAACCACAGGTGTGGTGTTGGCGTAATTGGCTGAAGGAGGTGCGTCGCAGCTGCTTCCTTATTCATCTTCAAGAAGTTTCTTGCACGCGACCCAACATGACGGTCAGCCACACGCCACTTTACTCGGCATCACCTGACTTGTTCAAATTGCGGCCTAAATTAATAAAGGTGTCAAGTGGGACGGGCAGAAGGACCTCATTATTTTGCTTTTCGGGAGCAAGGTAGAGAAACCCGAAGCACGCACGGGGTTATCGAACCTCTGGCTTATTAAGAAATCACTGTCACAGCAAAATATTTTCATTCCAGGAAAGATCATTGAATACGTTAATAGTTTAAACGTTCAGTGAGGAAACTTGTTCAGTTATCATGAATGTTTTAAAGATTTTTCCTTTTGTAGGCAAGAATTAGTTTACAAACGTACAACATTTGTTGATGCATATCAAATTTGTCTGTAAGCAAATAAGGGTACCATTGGGTGAAAATTGGGTAAAAATGGTCAAAGACTGCAGTTTATGCCTATTTTCTTATAAATCCAATTTTCGAGGAATGTTTTTTGGGAAAATCTGATTGATATTGAAGTGGAAATACGTGTCTCAAATTACGATTTAAATATTCCTCAGCGGAGGGTGTGCTACTGCATTTGGCTTGTTTTCTATATGTCTTAATTTTGTTCAACTTCTTGAAGTGTTTTTGTAAAACGGTATTATAATATTTTAATGAGTTTCTAAATTATAAATTTTAAGAAAACTCTACACTACTTTATCAAAAGGAAATATGAGCAGAATATCAAGCTACTTTAATGTGGCAGGTGTTCCGGTGCGTTTTTGTGGTTGTTTTACGATGCAGTTTTAGAGTTATCAGAAAGACATTTTGGAATTAACTTTCCTAATCTGGCTAATATTTTTATGTAGTTATCAGTGTCAGGAAAATGTGTTACCAAGCTAGCTCAACCTTGATATGCACTCGTACATTTTTGTAGAAGTCGAAATTAATGAACTTATGTTTTAAAAGCTAGATAATTTAAAATTATGTTTCTTAGTCATATTGTTTTGCCTATTAAGGGACATATATTTGAAGCGTTTGATCATTTTACAAATTACATCATAAAGAACGTTTTTATAAAGTAACATATTTGTATGTTTTAATACGTTTAAACATCCAGACGTGACATAATATATAATATGTACCAAACTTTGTATCCGCGTTTCTTTATGATGACAAAGGTATGGTAAAAAGTATCAGAAAGCTCAGTAGAGTACTTTAAGTGTTGGAAAATTCACAGATCAGTCCCCTAAAGAGTACAGCTTATACGGAGAGCCTTCTATTAATTTGAGATTTTTAAACATTATTTTCCGACCAGTTCAAATTTTGTTGTACTCTGTAAAAATGAATGGTGGTTAATATTCATGGAGGCTCAGTAAAAGTTACTGTCTTCAAAGTGATATCCCCGAGTGACCGCACAAAAATTTTCTCACACAAAATGAATCCATTGAAAATATTAGCATCATTTACATTACTTTCCTTTGAGGATGTGGGATTCACAAATTAGGATGTTACCATATATACATATGCTAATGTTCAACTTTTTCTATTGCGCTTCTAGCACCAAATTTCAGTTTTCCTATATTCCTTACTAACAGGACTCTTTACAAGCTCCTATCACGCATCTGCGTGTTTTTAGATGCTCATGCTTTCCTTACTGTAAAATCTTCATTGTCGTTCTCCATTCTATCCAAGAATTTTGAGCGTTTTTTTTTTAAAGTAGTATGTTATTTTGAGTGCCATTAGCCCAAAAACCAATAGCTGTTCACCAAATCCGCCTTAGCCTCAAAAATTTGTGACAGATTGGTCGGCTTATTCCGAATCGTAAGCCTGATCGCATCTTTCATTCATTGGCTGGAGTAGAGTTGGTATATTCCCTACGTGGAGTAAATCACGCGACAGGTGCTGGTTTTGCTTTACTGCTGCGAACATTTTATGTCAGTGTAATAATACGATAAAATGGACTATAAGTCTCAGTTGGGGGCGAGCTGTCTGCGTACATTCTTTACGGGTTTTCTCGTCAGCTAAGTTAGATAATACACGAGTACCTCATAAATTAGCGCTGCTTTTGAGCCTTCTGCGTTGCGCGTGGAAGTTGGAGACAGAAACTGATGAAACATGCTTAATACAAAGCAGACCGCCCAATACTCGAAAACGGACGCAATAAACATTTGTTTGGACGAAACCTAATTCAATTTTTAGATGCACATTACCTCTGCCAGCTGATCTTGCTACCCAAACTAAATCCACCAGTTTGTAAGAATTTCTAATTCTGTGGATCCCAGACATACAAATTGAACATTAATTTCCCTAAATTTATTACGAGTGATATAAAGGACGTTGCATCTGGACATAATTAATAACTTAAAAATATCGAATGTTTAACGTTGAATTAACAATACATATCTACCGCTGTTTACACCAAATTCCAGTTAAGTATCCAAAATACTAAAACAAGATTCTGTTTTATTTTTTTAAGGGTGGTATCTGTTATCTAATTAGGAAGGAGTGCCCGCCTCGGTAGCGTAGATGGTAGCGTGTCTGCCTCAGGTGCAAGATGTCCCGAGTTTGAATCTCGGTCAGGGTGAGTTACCTTGATAAGTTTTTTCCGGGTTTTCCCTTATCCAGAAAGACGAATGTCAAGTAACTCTAAGCTAAACTCCATGGACCCCGTACTCATTTGATCATCATTTCACCCATTTCATTCATCGTCCGATATGACTTAAGGTTGGACGACGTAAATTACAAATAATAATAATAATAATAATAATAATAATAATAATAATAATAATAATAATAATAATAATAATAATAATAATAATAATAATAATAATAATAATAATAAATAATGAGTCCATGGATTTTTATGATTATGGTTTTAAAATAGTTAAAGCAGCTGATTTCAGTGATGTTATTCTTTCGTTACACAAATTCTCCAATTTTGATACTAACACATGTATCACAGATAAACAAAATCTAGTTATACTCTTGAGACCGTATGCCTCTCTTGCGCGCAAGTGGGAGATATTGCTGAGCATGTGGACGAGGAAGGTGAGAGGAAAAGCTTATGTAATGCTTTATTATTATTAAATTATTAATTGTTATTATTAATCATAGTCATCAGAATCCACGTAATCGCTTTTGTTACCTACTTTTTTTTATTTCAAGCGCCAAGCAGGTTGCTTTTTATCGGCATATTACAAATTATTAGTTTAAGGGGGGCAGGAGGTTTACTATTTCATGTTGTACAGTTGCTAGAAATACAATGTTTATGTGTATGCTCAAATATTCAATAATGTTATCTTAACAGAGTTTCATCTCTTATAGTTTGGCATATAAGTCGTTGTTACCGTCATTTTATTCACTTTCAAATTTTTTCCCCTTAAATTTTAAGCTCATCTTTCTCCCTCCCTGTCTATTTGTATGACGAAACAAACGTGAAGCAACTCAGTAACTCCAGTTTATTAACGTTGTATTTATTTTATTTATCGTTTCTATTTTCTAACACATGCACATTCACTCTTAGATGCACACTTCCAGACTGTGATAGATATGTTTCTGATTTAAGAAAATTCCTCGGAAATCGAACTCGGGACCTCTGAATTGAGAAGCCATAGTGCAGATTACTCGACCGCAGAGGCGTTCAATGTACCGATATTGTTTCACTTGTTTTACTGTGTATATTTGAGATAGTTCCTAAGGATTTGTACTATTGCAAATGTCAAAATATTAAGACACAAATAGTCTTTTTTTTAATTTAAGGTAATTATATTTCTTCAAGCTACTTTTCAGCTAACCTCAGTTACTTTTATCTTCAACTAACCCTTAACGTCAAGAAAATGCACACAAATATAATGTTAATTTAATATTTACTGCAGCTAAAACTTTTGTATAAAACAATTATATTCAAGAAAAATGGTTTTAAAGATGAAACCTGTCTATCCAAATACTAATTAATTACTGTAATATTGGTTGCGTGATGAGTATCAACAGAGCTGACATTTTGTATCATACACATTCCATACAATGTGTAACATAAAAAAGAGGATGGGAATTTTACACTATTGTCATTACATTTAGAATATAACCGCATTTCTCAAAAATGGGTTAAACAATTTTAATGGATAGTTAATTTTTATAGAGGTATTAGTATGACGAATAAAGTGTACAAGCAAAACCTTATTAGAAAATATATCCGATGTGGGCACTCACAAGACTTTCTCTATTCTCACTGTACAAACTATTTTTACAAACGCTTATTCTTCTGCTTTATTTTAATTGAAATGCACATTTGCAAAACGTGTCTAATTGCAATTTAGTTAGAGGGTTAGGGGAATAGCGATAGTCATCTTTTAAGAGCAATTCGCTATGTGATGGCTTTGAAATTCCATTATCTTTAAACGGCGACGAGGAAGGGGTGTGAATAACGACTTTTTGAGAAAAGGTGTATAAGTAAATGAAAATTCAAAACAAATGGTTTTTCCATTAAAAGAAAAGGCGTAACATTTCACGATTGTGCAGTAAGATTTTATCTATCTTAAGGGTTTATCAGTTACGCAAAAGTCATTCAAAATGAAGAGGACTTCAGGGACTATACTCAGAAAATTCAAAATATGTATTTTATTTTGTCGTGAAAATAGCTTAAACATGGTATTTTAATTAAAAATTTGAGAATCGTTTTTGATAAAATCAAACATTTCGGGGGCAAATATCATGTATATAGTTGCTAAAATATTCGCTGTTGGGTTGCATGTTTTGATAGTACAGTTTGAAATACCAAATAGAGGTAATTGGTTTCTGATTACCTCAAATGTTTAAAACGAAGTCTATCTTGCTTTCCTACAGTTCGAAATGCAAACCATTTCCGGCGAATATTCGTTACAGTTAACAAAAAGTAGAAATAAATAAACTTTTGTAAGTATAATATTAGAACCGAGTTAGTAGAGAACTCTGTGAGATTAGTACAAGCTGTTGTAAATTAAAAATCTGTAAGTATTTGCAAACAATGCATATTGCTCCCATAATCTGCTGCTTGAAACTTCCATCAGAATCTATCATGGCTTATGAACTTGAAGTTCTCTCCGCAGTGAAATATGTATCTATAATTCATTCACAGAGTAAACGTGCAGATTGCAGGCGGAGGTGACCTTGGATAGTTGCTGTCATAATTTGCAGCGTGTGTCGTAATCTTGCAGCTGATGACGAAATGCTTTCAGAAAGACAGGCTAAGCAGTGCATGTATAAACATTACGCGTGGAAGATGGCTCGTGAATAAGTTAAAAGTGTTGCGAGTGTAAGTGTAGCGATGTTGACGCAGTTGGAGAACGTGTGTGCTGGGTTGCGTATCCGCAGCAAGAAAAAACCGCAACGCAGTTATCCTCCCATTGCCGTGGACCTTCCTCCCATCCGGAGGGTCTGCAGAAGGCGCTATGGCAGCACTGGCCGTCAGGGTTCAGGTAAGCGATTATCAAGTAGTTATCAATAGGGTTTCAGAAATGAAAATAACGTTTAGGTGGCTGTGAATGTGTCTTAACCAAGCTATAAAAATACATTTTCTATCAAAGGTTTATTACTCATTTAATAACTGTAAATAAATGACATACTCTGCCATCTTAAATTATCACAGAATTGTTTGCATTGTTTAAACTTGTTTGCACATAAGTTATCACCAGAACATGCCAACTTTTGTGTCACTTCATTTGTTTTTATGGAAATATAAGTTCTTTACATAAATATACAAAATATAGTCATCTGAAACTTTACTCTTATGAGATCTTCTCTCACCTGTAGTCCACTTATTGTTCAATAGAGAAAGCAGTCCTGCTTTCCCATTTGATTCTGGCACATATAAGTAAAAATCCATTTACCTGAAATAATAGATATTTCGGTTTTTACTTTCTCTACCACGTACATGGTAAGTAGATAAGATACTGGTAAGCAACTGAAATTAACGCACCGTAAGAAAACTGAATGGCACCGCAGAAAAGTCGAAATAGGACCAAAGAAATGGCTGATAAAGCTTGCACAGGGGTCGCAAATTTTGCAAATCTCGGCTTGAAATGTCTAATTTTTTAAAATTGATACTTCCTTTGCATTTGGGCATTGATTTTTTTTCAATTGCCATACAGAATTAATGAATGTTAGTGTAGATTGTCTTAAAAGGTATTAGACAAGTGTGATGGCACAAGAACATTATTTCCATCTTTTATAACGAAGGTATGTAATTATTCTGGTTACAACTTGCACGACAAATCTATGTGCTTAAACAGCAATTAATGTCATCGACGAACAACACGCGTCCATACAAAGTAATTTTAGTAATTTGATTTGTTTGGATCAGTTCCTAGTGTCAGGTTATATGCACTGTTTTTTCACTCAGGCAGTAATATACATGAAGAGATACATGTTATATAAGGTACTTAAGGCTTGCTATTACTCCGTATTTTAGTGGAAATCGAGTATTTCAACCTTTATTTTTATCTGACTCCCGAAACTCACATTTTATGCCATTTCTCATTTGAATTGTTAGTTTTATTTTTTCCCTTCCCTTTTCGTAGCCTGATTGTTACGCTTTCTGCTCTGATATCATTTAAACTAGTCTTCTTTCACTTCCCTTCCGTTTTTCTACCTTCTTTTCCTATAAGTAGGTTGTAGCGGAAGTTTGTTCATTTAATTTTATGGCTGTAACAATATTAAAGTGTGATATTGCAACTGTAAGGAAGGACATTAAATATTTCTGTGTTTATCGCAGTAACTATTCCTGAATTGCACCAGCTAAAGGAAATTGTCACAAATGTGCTATGTACTTTGAAGAAATCAGATGTGTACACTCGCCTGAGTCTCTTCTCTTTCTTCTACAAACTATTTTTAAAAAGGCTATTCATCTTCTTCTTCACGTTAATCGAGATAAACGTTTATAGAAATGGTTTTATTATATATTTCCTTACAGGTACAAAGGGAATAGAATTCAGAGGATAAAAGGTAGTCAAATCTTTTAAGAGCTGGCTTTTGACATGTCATTCTGCTTACAGACCAGGATATAAAAAAGGAATGACTTCATGATTGAGAAAACTAACTACTTGAAAACAAACCATTGACAAGCAATATCTCGGAACTGGCTATCTCCACAAAAGTATATATATTTGACGCACTTGTGTTTTAATTATTACATTTTTGTGTAGTGAGATTTTTTGTATCTCATACGATTTACCAGTTATGCGAAGTCATCCAAAATCAGTACTTCAGGGACAGTTCCCGGAAAATTCAAAATATAAATGTTATTTGTTATGAAAATATTGTAAACATATACTATAATTAAAATCATTAAGAGCCAGTTTTGAAATGTAACGTTGACCTTTTGTTTTAGAGTTATGCTGTTCACTAACACACATATGAACCTTTTTCTACATTTTTATTCGTAGGAGCTCAAAACATTTATTGCCACTAAAATTTCGGTGTTATATTTTGGAGATAATGCAAATAATGTATGTACCCTTTATCTTTGCACAAGATAAGAAACGTTTCTCTACAAGGCGCACGGACAGCAGGGAATCTTCTGTTGTCACACAGAATCATACCTGAAGATTCGATCTACTAAAGTATTCGGATGTTTTGAAATTACACAGTTCTAACTTAGTATAACACTGAAACATAGCATACGGTGATGAGGGAAAGGGAAGGGGAAACAGAACCGATAACAAACAACGTAGGGAAAGCATATCCCTGTAATACAGCCACGCGTCGAAACGAAGACTCTGTATTTTCATATCAATTAATTTTAATTTTCTGCCCAAGAACATGTAGGTATTTCACTGTACTGCACTACCTCTTTCCTCCGTTCTTCATTATTTTCTTCCTTCTGCGTTTCATGTATTTTCTTCTTCCTATTCAGTTTCAGGACTTTTCTTCATCCGGCTATTTCTAAACGCGCGTCTTATTTTGTTTCTCAGATCCGTATGCTTATAATGTATATTACTTCTGTTGCTACGTGCATGTTTCCAGAATATACTGAGCGTGTGCTCCACATAGAGCATAAATAAGAACCTCATAATCTTCATAATGTCACCCAATTATCGGAAAGCACGACCAACGACAGCTGAGTAAGGGACCAGAGGCAACCGGGCCACACCCATTTATCTCAGTCACTAACTGAGGGGATGATTAGGGAAGTGTCACTTGTCGCTGGCCGCCTCTTCCCCCTTCCCCTGCCGTCTGGAACCTTCGCGGTGATTCACTGTAACGAGAGACTTCGAGAAAACAGCGATATTCCTATAAAAAGGGCTGCAGTGAGTGAGTTCAGTCAGTTCTTGGCGAGCAGCATAGGAGCGCCGTGTTAGTGTACGGACGAAAAGACTGTGTACGTGCATCGGAAGAGTGTACGTAACTGTGAGCGTGCAGTGGAACTGTAACGGTCGAACTGGTGAACCGTAATTGTGTGCAATAGGTAATTCTGTGTAATTGGCAAGTGTTCAACTGTAAGTCGGTGGAAATAAAGAACATTTTGAGTTTGTACAATTGGACTTTTAATTTCACGAACCCACAGTCACAATAATGTTGGAAATTTCTGTTGATAACTTACCTATGTATTGAGAATTTAACATTTTAATACTTAAGATGCACCGCGAGAAGCGAGAATTTATATATGAGCTTCAAAATGTATTTCTGAAGAAATCCCGACTTAGAATTTTTGGGGTGGAACGCAACATTTTATTAACCTTCTAGGTACGAGATGAGAAAGTAAAATTGCTTTTCGGATTCAATAATCCAATTTTTGCTGGGAATGTAGCGTTTTCTGTATCTAGATAATTAATAGCAAAAGTAATAAATTATTTTCAAACTTATACGGTTAGAACTCTCAATCTGTTCTATGTAAAAAAAACTTAATATTTTGTGCAGAAGCGTAGAATGCTTGTCATCTCCGGATCTTAGAAGTTATTTCCGGTACAGGATTGTGGGATTAGATTGGATGCTGTTTCGTATTCAATTTACAGTTTCACCTGTCACGGAGGTTTGATCAAACAAAGGAGTTTTTAACATTTCCAGGTGCACTTTATGCGCTTCTGATCGCCTCTAAGGCCCTATTAGCTTAGCTGTGTCGGACGTAATACTTGTGCAAACTGCTCCAAGTATCAGTTTGAATAACACTACCATGCTTTCAAACTTGTTTAAAACTGATACAAAATTAGAGGTTCATTTTAAACCTTTAAAGATTTTTTATCCTTATGACAACTGTTTTACCTGCATATTTAAAATATTATGTATGTGAACGTAAGAAACTGTAGTTCGTATATTTTGCATTTGATTGAAACTGGAACATAAATTAAGAGTAGCCTTCTTAAATTTACGACTTCCTGCCATCCCTGCCCCGCATATATGGAGCAGAGATTTAAGAACCATAGCTTCATCTCTCAAATTTAAATTGGTTCAAAATTAAGGGTACTTATTGCATAAGAAGAGCATAATTATTTATGATTATTACCATAAGAATTAATAATAAATATCAGAATGCTGCCACATTGTTATCCGCAACAAAAGAAACATCCTAAAATTAACGCTGTGCATTCAGTTACACTCTTCTTTTATACTTACTACACTTCTTTTATGTACATATTTCATAGTGACGTGACCGGAGTCAGATGTCCTCTTTCCTTCCACCCTTAATACAAAATGGACATCAAAAAATTTGGATAATTTGTGGCTATGTTCTACAACGCCTTTATTGACTTGAAGGGCCTCTGACCTCTGACCTGAAGTGCAGTATTGAAATCGGATATATGAGCTCAGGATTGCCTATCATTAAAAATAGTAGTGAACAATAGCGAAGGTGTTTGTTGCTTTGTGAACTGGAGTTTGGATGTGTTAAACACATGTTTAGTCATTTTGTCCGACATTCTTTGTGCCTTTTTCTTCCCCCGCCCTCCCACCATTCCCTGCACCTCTGATTACGTTCGTAATGACGTACATATATGGCATAATCTTAGGAAGTATAGTAAAGTGTTCCTCCAAAACGTTTATATTCTAATTTGGTTCTAACTTTATTTACTTTAATTTAGTTTATTCGTTATTTAAGCAGTGGATTGTGATGTTTTGACAGTTTGCTTTTTAAACGCTATAATAATCTGTTGTATTTATATAACTTGCAGTATTAAATTATTAAGTATTTAATAATAATTAGGAACTTGATGTCATTTTATTAGCTTTTAACGTTACATTTGGACCTTAATTGCATTAATTTGTTCAGATGGAAGCATTAAATTATCTTACTAATGTATTTTGTAATATTAAATCAATCTTTATAATATTTTATACCAGTTATATACTTAATTTCATTAATTTATTGGATTAGCTATAATAACTTATTACAAACTACAAAATATCGTTTAATAAATTATTTCAGAAAACCACTTATTGTAGGCACTGTGTTTAAACTTAGCGTGGGCTCGTACTTGCTACCTGTAAGCTTTTATAATAACGTAATAACGTTAAACTGAGCGTAAATGGTATTAGGTATGTTCAGCAGGCGCGTCAACTAGGCTATCACAGAGCGGCTATCACCTAATATCAAGATAAACTGGGTATTCGATATACTTGTACATCCATGCTTCTCTACTTTTAATAAACGTTAAAAGGATGATATGATGATATAGCGGTAGGTACCTCATTGGGGTAGTACATAAACTTTCTAAGTGTCTTCCCTCGCTTTTCGAAAAAGTAGAGCCCTTTCATTTGTATTTCTTACCGGGAGAGATGTCTTCACGCTGAAGTGTTAACCCCGCGTATGGGAGGCCCCGGGTTCAAATTCACCGTGATCTTGGCTCTATTCGTGGTTTTCTCAGGTCGGTAGGCGAATCCTGCAGTGAATCCTCTTCTACCACACATATTTTGTCCGCATCATTTCCCTTCATTTCTGCCATCTTCATATGTTTCAGGGCTGCAGGTTCAGGCGACGGTGGAACGGTAAGAGTTTTCGTTTGTGAAGGATTGCTTCCTGGTGCTTAAATGGCCGACCAAAGCACCTTCCTTGGGGAATGACCGTAGCCTGGAACACCTCCGGATTGATGTTCTGGAAACGTTAAGGACCCCGAATGCTAGCACTCATCGTCGTCTGGACTGGGTCGCTCTTCGGGTCTCACTTTCAACCCATTCTCATAGGGGTTACATAAGACAGTGGGTCTACAAAGATGGCCTGAATGCTGAGCTTCAGTGCTTGGAAACTCTCCACCTGACTGCGCTAACCTTTAAACGTCAATTCTTCGATTTTCAAACAGAAGCATTTACGCAAAAAGAGGTATGTGACCTCGGATAGGCAAACGGCATCAAAAGAGATCAACCCAATCCTTCAGTGTACGAATCATTCTCAGGTTTACCGGAATAATTTAAGGACACGCTCGAAAAGAAATGAGAGGAAAGCTTTACAGTAAACGTTACGTTTAGCAGCGTGAAGTGAGGTGAGGCCAGGGTTTCTTAACAGGTTGAACACATTTGCACAAAATAGATGATGAACGGTTACTAAATAATACAGTTTCATTCAGTAAGTTTGGAAGTATTGTCGTGCTGCTCGAACGGTTACCATAGATTTATTTTTGTTAATATACCTCTAAGATAACGCGCTGATTATTCGCGAAAGAATGAGAGGGGAACTGCCGCGCTTCTCGGACCTGTGCTAAGCACCAGTGAGCTCATCACTTCAGCCAATGGAATTCGCAGGAATCACAAATGACAGATGTTTACCCCACGTGGAGTAATCAGTACTTTATCTGAGAGGTATCTATTACCAAAGACAAATCCATGGTGACCGTTTGTATTAATATGTCCTAAAACGCCACCAATAGTTATAACCGGAATTAAGGTTTGCCAGAAGTAAAGAATCATGATGGATGTCAAAGGAATGTTGGTTCTTTGTTACGACAAGGGCAAGGCCAGTTGAGTTGTGGGGAAAGTTTTTATAACAAAAGCAATGAAAGAAACAGCGTCCTTAGCAGTTTTCTAAAGGGGCTCACTTGACTTGTATGAATGGGGAATTCTTTGGATCATTTACAATGGCGACAAAACAGCAACAAAGGGACTTTGGTTGAAAAGGAGTTTTCAGTAAGGGAAAGTGATACATCCACACGGGCAGCTGTGGTCATTCAAACAGTCTTCGGCGTGGAGCCGATGTGGGTTTGTCGGTTCGTATATATATATATATATATATATATATATATATATATATATATATATATATATATATATGAGGAACGAAAGTTGGAAACGGGCATTCCAGTGTTATTAAAATCTCCTTCTCACACATCCACGCATATCCTGAGAGAAACCTCATTGCTCGCCGACTTATTTGCTCGCCATTAAATTATTTGCATCAAATTGGCGTCACAACGTGCAATTGTGTGCACCCATAAACAATATTTTATTTACAAGTTGCATGTATTATAAGGATTTTAAATTTTACCACAGAAATATTGAGAAATACATAGTGCTTTTTGTAAAATATTGATTTGTAAGCGGTCATATGACAACATAGCAGTGAATCTGTAGTTAGAAATTATAGGAGAAGCGGTGCCGAGAGTGAAACATACTTCTCCCTGCTTGTATTAGCCGCAGTTAACAACCCGGGACTGTTGTGGAATGTACATTGTGTGACAAAGCAACGTGAAGTAGTGACGGTATTGATCTTTCTTCCCCCTCATTCAGATATTGCATCTTCCTCATGCCATGAACTTTCTGTTTGTAGCATAGAGACGGATATTACTTTGCCGTAGACGAAGATGAAACTTCGGTTTAAACAAAAAATTAAAAAGTAACGCGGCGACACAAGATACAGTCCCAGCCCTGCATCCCGTTGACAAGTTCTTTGTGCAACACAACAGATCGATGTTTGCACGTTACTCTGTGTTCTTAGTGCTAATTGATAAGAGCATACTAGGGATGTTGAATTATCTCGCCTTGGGAATCGGTTCCTGCTTTCCATGTGTAAACTGTTAAGTTTTTTTGTTTTCCATTGTGTTTCGCACTACCATATGGGCACGCTACAGTCTTTCGGTGTATTCACCAAGGACTGAATAATGTCACACAAATAACATGCCTTTCTCTATTTAATTATGTTAATAGTTATTGTAAAAATTATTGATACAAAAGTATATTATGGTATATCCCAGAGGGTTCCTTTGCCCAGAGAAGGCGCACCTTTGTGAATATGTGTGTGTGTGTGTGTGTGTGTGTGTGTGTGTGTGTGAGAGAGAGAGAGAGAGAGAGAGAGAGAGAGAGAGAGAGAGAGAGAGAGAGAGAGAGAGAGAGAGAGAGAGAGAGAGAGAGAGCTAAAATAGAAAGTAAACCATTTGTTTTTAATTCACATCTCTTCTAAAAGCTATTCTTATAAACGTTTAGGATTAGGTTTCACTACGAAGGGGATTCGGCACAGAGACCAGTCGTGATCCATTGTACCTATGCCCCCAAGTGGGGTATCTTCGGGAGGAAGGATGAGGCGATAGGACACAGAGGGTGGCCGTACCACGACAGTGCAGAGGGCAGGGTCCCTACATTTTACTTAGAGAACTTTTCCCGGCAGGCCAGGACAATGTACATGCCCTCCTACTGCGATACGGAAATGGGCCCGGCAGCCGGGCCTGAAAATTGTTCCAACAGCAGGTTCGAAGACCGGCAGCCGACCTACCGGATAAAGAAGTAATTTTCCTCAGAGCATATCATCTTGCATGCACCGTCGAGACTCCCGCCGACACTTCCTACCCTGAAAGAGACCACCAGATGAGAAATGATAATGCAAATTAAGTGGAGAAACAGGAAATTTGGGTGATGTAATTAACCTACCCAGTATTCGCCTAGCTTACTGGGAAACCCCCCGAAAAAACATGGTTTAGGTAGGTGGGTCACGAGAATCGAACCCGGACCTCCCGAATACGGGCCACAGACGAAACCGCATGAGCCATCCCACTCGGTTATTCCTACCAAGCTTATTTGTATATTTTAGACGGAATTCAATATTTGTCTACTTGACAGATGTGACATTTACATTACTTTCTCTATCCATTACTTTCTCTATCCATTCTTTACAAACAATTCTTACAAAATATTTTTATATCTGATGCATGTTAATGAAGAGAGAGGATTTTAGAAATGATTTTATTACACATTTCCCTGTAGATACAATGAGAATATGAGAATATTGGAGATGAAGCGGTAGTTATATCTTTTAAGTGCTGGTCACTGTGTTATGGTTTTGAAATTCCGTTCTCTTTGCATGGTCAGGAGATGAAAATGAAAAACGATTTCTAGTTTGACAAAAGTGTAGGTATTTCAAACTTCAAACCAATGACAAGAAATATGTTGAAAATAGCTATCTCCATATTTAAAAATGACATAAATGGTGCTATATAACGAGTTCTACATTTTTGTTTAGTAATATTTTCTCTCTCCCTCTCTCTTTTTATGGTATGCCCTCCATACGACGAGAAATGATACTCAAGTTAGCCCATGGTTCATAGAGCTTAGAGTAACCCGACATTCATCTTTCAGCATAAGCTCGCCTCGTTAGCGTAGATGGTAGACGAATGTCAAGTAACTCTTAAGCTCCATGGACTCGAGACTCATTTAAGAATCATTTCACCCATTTCATTCATCGTCCGGTATGATTTAACGTTGGAGGACGTGAATTTAATAAAAAAAAGTCTTTCAGCATAAGAGAAACCTCCGGAGAACACCTTATCCAGATAACTCACCCCCACCGTGATTTGAACTTGGGACCTCTTGAACGTGAGGCAGGCACCCTAGCACAAACGCTACAGAGGCGGACTTTGGTCTCTCTTAGAATTTAATAGTTATGCAAAAATCATACAGAATGAAGAAGACTCTAGAGGTTATTCCCAAAAGGTTCATGATACAATTTTTTAAATTTATTTATTTTAGGTCGCATGAACAACTGATACAGTTTTTTGTCAAAATATCTTTAGCATATAATAACTTGATCACCATCGTTAGTCGTGTATGAGAAAATAAAAATTTTAGAACCTTTTTCCCATGTAAAAGAATAGCTTGGGATGAGAAGATTTCTTTGAAAATTTTCGTGCAGCAACCTTGGAAAGATGGTGAACTTAATACCAAGTTTAGTGTTAAACTTACACTTTTATTTTCAATTATGCTGTCCAGAGATACACGCACGCGCGTTGAGCTTTTTATAAAAATGACTTTACTCAGGAGACCTCAAAACCTGTGCTTCATGCAACATCGTGAGTATTATAGCTGTGTAGAATGAACTAATTCTATACAATTAACTAGTTTCAACACTATGTCCAACACTACGACTATTATGGTTAGTCACTACCAGGAGCATGTGAAATCTTCACTGGGACTGTCTTACCAATGATCACAAAGAAGGTAGTAACATTTTGTACTATGTTTTATCCTTTGTTATGTAAAAGGAATATATCCCATGCCCACATATTTTAAATGGAAAATATCACTTTTCAAAATTCGCAAAAATGGTTTTTCAAGTGTATTTTTGTCTGTACGCCTCACTTTGCGAAAATAGCCAGCAAAGAAGGAACTTTTGGGGAGCAATGAAGGATTTGCGTCCCTTCCTTCTAGTACTTTCAATGTAACTTTTGTAATCAAATACATTAAGTCAAGACAAAACTGTCTTTTATATCTGTTATTAACTTTTTTACAAATCACTCAATAGGAGTATTGGTGTTCAGTATACCGAGCGAGAGTGTTCTGCGGTAATATGTGGGACTCGAACTTGGGAGTTCCTGGGGCCAATACTCAGAACATGAGTTGTTCATGGTTTTCCCTGGCTGACGAGGCGAACGCTAGAGCGAATTCTCCTCTACCACTAATTTATTTTCTCTCTCTCTCTCTCTCTCTCTCTCTCTCTCTCTCTCTCTCTCTCTCTCTCTCTCTCTCTCTCTCTCTCTCTCTCTCTCGCTCTCTCATTTTGTATCATTTGACTTCCCTTTCTATGTTATTAAATAAGTTAACAGCTGGCACAGATTCCTGCTCATTTGAAAGTTGTTCTCGACTGTGCCTGACATTAGCCTTCTGTTAGTCACCTTAGGTTAATAAGTTTTTCTCGGTTCCAGCAGAGGGAAGCCTTCTCTGAGTAGTCCGCCATTGTGAGTCACGGAGCTGGATCGTAAGGGATCTCTACGCGTCCCTGTAGGCTGGCCTCTATCCACCTGCGGTTCCTTCACTTTCACATCCCTTTCTCTTGGGGTGGATTCGCATTGAAACTTGTCTCGAGGTGTCCCTTGTTTCCATGGTAGATCATTTGAGGGTTAGTCTTAGTGCATTTCTACCAGGAAATTTACACTGAAACATGGCTGTTTTTAAACAGGTTCTGGAATGTATCATATTAGAGTTTGCCTCCTCCATTTTTTATTATTCTTTGCTACATCATGGCTGAAGAATTACATCGACTTGCTTTTTAGCAGTCTCAGGGAACAGATTAGTTATAAGTAACGGGAAGCTTACAATAAAAGGAGGTTTCATTTGAATAACCTGAAGACTAACTATGAAAATACATTTAAAGAAAGTTGTTTGATTATACATACCAGTTTTTTTAAGGGTGCTTATTGACAGGAATGAGGAAGTAGCTAAACATAATAACGATGATGATGATGATGATGATGATAATAATAATAATAATAATAATAATAATAATAATAATAATAATAATAATAATAATAATAATAATAATAATAATAATAATAATAATAAATTTAAAAGAAATACTTATTACCCTAAAATTGTTCAACTACTTATAAACACATTTTATGCTGCGTTTCAATATGTAGCTTTCACTTATTTTGCCCCTCATATAAAGCTGGGTCGCAAGGTACGCCCGTGCTTTGCAGTAAAAATCTCTTGCTTGTATTTTATTGCTCACCTGCTGTGAACAAATGAACAGTGGCCTCTCGGTACGATGGAAGTTTGTGGTTGTGAGTGAAGGTTTTCGTTTTTCCCCACACAAACATATCAAGGTGGAGGGCGTTGAGTATCTCTTCACTTGCCACCAGAGTGCTCCAGTGTTAACGCAAGGTGTTTCCTCCTAATCGCCTAATACAGTCTTGTGAATGGTGCTCCACCACTGCATAGCCCCTTCTGTGCTGCTCATTGCAGTCGAGCGCGACCTTTTTTACTGGAAAATTAAATTACTTTGTCACCTGTCCTAAAGATTGTGGCAGCGCGTAAACATAGAGCTGCCCTAAAACTAACGTATGTCTACTAGCTTTACTTAAGAAAAGTTTATGTAAGAAACTAATTTCTGTAAAGCTCCTCGCAAATATGAAAGTTTATTACAACGGATATCTTAAATGGTGTTATCGTCCTCTGTAGCCCAGAGTAACATACTAGCCTATAGTTCCCAACGGGTTCAAACCCTCGGAGGGCAATGGATTTTTTCGAGCACGACTTCTTTCAGAAGAGAATTAGAGCTGGTGGTCCCGTGTTGTAGATTTACGGCACGAACCTCAAGTCGTATAAAGAGGCCTCTAAATAAAATTAAATAATCTTTCATCACTCATCAATCACTCATTATAGAATTGGACGATGAGAACCGTAGCAATCAAAGAACATCAAAAATAAACACTCAGTTTCAATTTTAAATGCTGCTGCAGGACCCGTCTTTAAAATTTGCAGAGAATTTTGAAGGTATTATAGTTACATAAGAAGCTATATCTAGGCATTATTTTAGGCATGTTTTAAATAATTTGGATGGCGTTGTGGAAAGGGATCGAAATAATCGGAGCTAAATACACTTTTGTAATTGCGTTAGGTTTATGTTTGAGGGCTAAGGACACCTATTTGGTCAACATTTGTAAAACGTTGTGCTTGGGGGCGGTTCATTGTTCCCTTGGAACTATTTAAAGTCCACCTCGTGGTTATTTTATTATCCAAAGATACTCTAATTAAAATCCTTTTCTCCACATTTTTTTCTTCTTCAGTCTTGCATATTGAAAGTCGTCCACACACATCAGTTCAAAATATATTGCTCAAAATTTCAGTAGAAACTGTTAAAATGAACAACACAACTATCCTTTGATTGTTACTGTATTTTAACTTGTCCAAGATACAACAGTTGATTTGACCAACTAGAATAGATTGTGAAAAAATATTAAAAGTTGAATAATTTTTTTCGATACAACTAAAAGTGACAAAAGTTCTACATGGCAGCATTCTTTGAGTGAGCTATTGAGTGTCAGTTTGAGTGTTGCATCGTATAGAACTTCTGATTAATTCGCATTACAGAAGTAATTAAATGTCCATTTCTTAGGAACGATTAGAAATATCTATATGGCATTTCACACACACACACACACACACACACACACACACACACACACACACACACACACACACTCTCTCTCTCTCTCTCTCTCTCTCTCTCTCTCTCTCTCTCTCTCTCTCTCTCTCTCTCTCACTCACTCACACAAACACACACAACTATGATATAGCAGCATGTGAGAACATTTTGTATTTGCTTATAACTGAGAACGCGTTTAATAGAGTGCTGCTTCTGAATTTCCATCACAATAAAATTCATATCGTGTTCAGGAGCTCTAATGAGCTCATAGCAGTAACTCCCTGCACTAGCAGGAGGCCTTTGCTCTTTAGGGATTAATTGGCTATTTATTTATTTATTTATTTATTTATTTATTTATTTATTACTCTAGACATTTAGCAGTAGCGTTGATTTGATGGCACTGTTACGTTTACATTCGAAGGTACTCGGTACACAACAACTTGCTTTGAACGCAAGTGAACTGCGCTAAAGATATATGCCCCAAGCTGAACAAGTATACTTTTCAGGTTCTGTGTAACATTGGATCTGAATCAATGTCTTGGGTAAGCTTTTTAAGTAAAAATCAAGTTGCCCTCTTTGTTAACTTTAAGCCTCCTATTAAGCGGAATGACAAGTCTATATGTACACTAAAAGTACATAATTGTGTCAAGTCCACTTCCATGGTGTGCGGGGTAACTTGTCTGATGTGAATCAGTATTTCCGGAATTCGAATCTAGGTCGTCGTGGTTTACCTTGATAAATTCTCTTTTCTTATTCTCTTAAGACGAATTTTGCGTAGCAAGGCTTTGTGAACTCATGTGCACGCGCGCACGATATAGAGAGAGTGAGAGTGAGCAAGGGAGAGAAAACAGCATCTTTCAAAACCGAAAAGTTGGACAAATAACTTGCTTTAAGTCCCAAAGATGTGACAAGGAAATGGTCGAGAAAGTATCCCAAACCGAAAGTACCCTTTACATGAACTCTTAAATGATTTATATTTTCTAAAATTTGACTGCAACGGTGTTGAATTAAAATGCAGATTTATAATGATTTGCATGATAAAAAACGTGTAGTCTTTAATTTTCTGGGAATAGTATGTGAAATCATCTTCATTCTAAGGAGTTTTGAATAATTTGTAAGGAAATAAGGACAAGCTTACTACACAATGTGTAATTTGTTCAATACACAATTTATTTCAATTAACTTTTTGTGGCATCTGCAATATGTGAGACTTATTCATTGTTATTGGCTAGGATATTTTAATATCCTGTCATTTTTTAAGTGCATACTGTTACTAAACAGCTGTTTGAAATTATTTTGTTGGCTAATGGAGCTCTCAGTTAGCAGGATCGTATTTGCCAGTGTGCTAGAATTTTGTCCCGTGAGAGTTCTTTTACATGCCAGTAAATCTACTTTCAACTTTTAAGTACAGTTTAAAACCACCGATATTGGAATCAATTGGTCAGCACCTACCCAACTAAACCACCCAGTTGTTTGTTCCGATGTCGAGTGAAAAATAATATACTTCAGGGCTATAGCGACCCCCTTTTGAAAGCCCGACTGTCGTTTCAGTACCCTTCTTATACCTACAGCGAAATGTGTAATAAAATTTCTGCAAACATTTAACTCAGTTATCAAGAAATAAAGAAAAAATAGCTTTGTAAGAATAGTTCACGGAAGCTATAAAAATAAATCATAGTGACGAAAATAGTTTAGATTTAACACATTAGATTTTTGTTTGATATATTGCGTACCAGGTCATTAGCTCCGTCAGTACACCTCTTAGTATTTTTTTTTTCTATTCCTGTAGCAGTCATGAGCAGTAAATCTATTGTACCTTATTCTTCCAATACATTCTCCCTTTGATTGACCTATTGAAAAAGGTTGTATATTAAAATATTTTGTTATATGTATAGAAATGCTAAAATGGTTAAACATGTAAGGATTAATGGTAGGTAGTATCTGAAGTCCATCCGGTGTTCTTTTGACACAATCATATGCTCTCAAATGCTGTTCTATATTTTCATTATTTTTAAGAATCGTCTCGTCTGCTTTATCTGGGATTTGGCGTTCATACGAAATAATTTTAGATACGGTGGAGAGAAGTTGTTGGCAAACTGAGCCTAATGGGAAGATGGTGCATCTGCTTTCCTTTGAAAGCTCTCGCCGAGATGAGCAAAGTAAACCACAGACAATTTTCGGGCGTACCAACATGGTGAGGTGAAGCTGTTTCGTAATGTAAACATGAGATGCAGGTGGGCATCACCACTACCACCAGCAACAGCAGCATTCCGTCACGCCATCGTAACGAGGTTTCGCTCAGAAAAACCGACAGTGTGGGAGTATGGCTTTATCCGACCTTGCTCCTGGTGCATGACCTTGGTGATTCACACGGCCAGGTATATGCTTTACTGGCAAAATGAGTGTTTTTTGTGAAGGAAAAATTGAGTACAGCAAGTGACTTACGGACCAAATGTAATATTTTTTAATGTTCAAACTTTTGTGAGGACTAAACATACGTATTCCCCGGGCTTGTAGTCCATGGTCTAGTGGGTTTCAAAGTTTCTAGGGTTTCACTTGGCATCTTCACAGGTGATTCAGTGGTTGGTCAGAGCTCTTTTACCAGAAGTTCTGCCTACGTCATCACTACCCCACCACAATTGCTATTTATATGTTGTCAAATCTTAATAAACTTCTCTTCATATCTGAAACACTGTTGTTACTCTGTGACTTGCTAAATTCTAAAAAATATTCCCTTTATAATTTTCAGAATGTTGTGTATGTGTGTTTCTGCAGCTCTTCACTTCTGAACTTGCTGAGTTCCAGATACCACACCCTTGAGCTAGTGAATGTCTTGCTGATGAGTTCGCTAGAACTTCTGATTGTCTTAGCTACAGTGACCTACAGTAAAGTTTCTCCTAAGCACTTACTTTCCTTGTTAATGACTTTCTTATCCCCTGGCAAAAATGTAATTTGTGTATCTTACAGCATGTATTTATTTTTACATGCAGAAATTATTTGTTACAATTATTGATTTTACCAGTCCATAATTGGTATCAGAGGTTAGTTATCTGACATTTTATAAATAACTGAAGTTAATTTTCTTCATGTACTTTAGTGACCTGGGATTGGAGAATTTTCGTATTCATGGTTTCGCCTTCATTCGCTGCATACTGGTAGGGGGTTTCTATACTACGTGCATTTTGTGTACTCGTGTTATTTAATAAACATGGTACCAAAGAGAAGTCACAAAGGTTTAAAACTGCATCTGATTATTTACGTGAAGAATGTGTAATGTATGCCCTTCCGATAATAGGCGCTTAGAATAATAACGGCAGATCCCAACCAAACTTTAATTTGAGATAAATGTCATTTTCTGTTGTTTTCCAAAACATGGAAAGTAGCTGACGTTATGGCTTGATTTTTCTGGGTATTTAAATTAGGAGATTTCAAGTTTACGTGCAAATTCTTGAACACTTGTGATTGATAGTTTTCTTGACTTTGTGTTGTTTATTAGATCAAAAATTACGCAAAACCGAAAAAATGGTGTCAAATAGACTTTTGCTTCATTTAACACCTTAAAATACCTAATCCAGCTCTATTTCCAAATCTTCACATTTTTCGTCGTCATCTACACCATCATAACGAAGACTGCTATAAAATTGTGATAGATGGGTGGTATATATTACAGTAATTTCATCGGGTCATTGTTTGTAGCTTTCTTTATCTTTCTCTGTTCAGTGTACTTCTGCTGTAACCTAAACCGTGAAACGTGAACGTTTACCTCTTTTCCTTAAATTAACTTTTTGTAACTTCAAACATAAACCAAATTTAAGAATCTCAGAATTATCATGATCCACAATAATTGATGTAATCTTGCGTAAAAGCAAAGAAACACAAACTTTTTCCAATGCTAGGAAATCACTCGGGGAGAGTTTAAGAAATATGAGATAACATTCAGCAGTATTTTATACTCATTTTTATGAATACCATAGAGATGTGTATAATCCATTATTGTGGATTTTACAGGAACTTTATGAAAGCGTGCTTAAAACGGATGAGGACAAGTGACCGTAAAATCTTCTAGATCAGTGTAGAATAATTTAATCAAGAGTACGGTTAAAGATAATTGATGTTTTAATTGTTATGCAAGGTTTAAAAGGCATTTGTGCAATGTTGGGTAAATTAGCTAGTGTGAAATAACTATGCGTGCAGCGAGGTAGCAACGACATCTACTCTAGTCATTGAATTGTGTAATCGCTTCCATGCAGATACACGAAATCTATTCCAGCCAATGAAGGATGCAGTTGCTTCTATCCAGTAGGAATTGATTCATATCTAAATTTAGAGACATCAGAATGTCTTCCCTACTTGGAGTAAATCATGCGATAAGAGTTGCTTCCGCTTTATTGTTGTGAACACCTTAGTTTGCGACGTCTATTATAACATGGACTATACATACGATATTACAGGCGTAGTTATTATTACAGGCCATCGTATTACAGACGAACATTGCTTTTTTTTTTTTTTTTTTTTTTTTTCCTGAAAAAAAATATGTCTTAAAATGAGTCACTAAAAATATTTTACGAACAAATGCCTTTTATAGTGTGTATTGAAACTACTAGTAACATTATTCGATCTAATTTGTTATCAAAAAAATGATCTAGAAAAAGGTTCCCCTTTTGAATGTGGGTAGGTGTATTAATTTCACTATGTACAAATTCATGAATAAGAGCATGAATGGGCTTAAAAATTAATTTACTGTCCTTCATTCCCCTGTTATCTTCCAACAAAAATAGATTTTCCAATAAAGCCTCTCTTAAATACTTCCTACATAAACGGCGGTCCGCTAAAGGAGACATGGAAAGGTTTTGCTTCGTGGCTTCTAAAAAGATAATTTGCAGAATCGATAACTCCCAGGCTTGCTAGTAATTAATTAGTGGGATGTGCGTGAGGTAGCGCATGGGTGGGTAATTAAACATCATAACACTTTTACGGCTTTGTTAATGCATTGAATTTATAGAAAATTAATAACACGCTCTAGATTATTAAATACCAGACTCATCAGGCCACAAAGGGATTTTTAATGTGCTACTTATAGTTGCCCATTGCGTTTATTTTGTTTTTCAGAAAATGAGCTTTTGCTTTAAAAGCAGTTTTAGGATTCATCCACGCCTGACATTTCAGATTTAAATAACTGATTATTTATATTTAACAGAAATCAAAAATGTAGATCGAACTATTAACACTGGAGTATATTCTTTTGTTTGTCTTTTATACTCTTTTTATTTCTGTATTTCATTTTCCCTTACGTTCCTGCTGTAAGTAATCCTGTTTGATTTTCCGATTTTATTGGTATACCTATTCATATAGATTCACAAACACCTATGCCCAAGGATGCACTCGAACCCGTGATCCTCTGTGCCCAGAAGAAAAGCTTTAGCCAGCGCGGCCTTGTTAGCATCCCACTTTAAAATGTTATATTGCATTTCTGTACGTACTATGATACTTATAATCACTAGAGATTACCGCCATGAAGGTCCACCCAGACTCAATTGTTTTTCTTTTCAGTTTTTCTTATGGAACAGTATTCAGTTGTTGACGGATTTCATTTATTCGTGCTCACAGATTTGCTTTTCTGTAGTCAGCTGTCAACCTGAAATTGTTGTTTCTTCTGAACACTTTTCAACGAAAAAATAAATTCAGTGTGTTTGTGTTTGTTTTAATATGAATTAACAGCATGCCCCATAACAAGTACTATTACATGCTTTGCATTCTTTGGTATTCAAGTTTTTTCTTAGTTTGGTCATATTTTATATGCTTACCCTTCAGCTGCCAAAGTGCGGGCGCTGCGGACCCTTAGCACTCGTGGTACCTCTGACGTTACTAGAGGAACCTCGGGCCGAACAGCCGAGCCCCTCCCGAATGGGAGTTGTTCGGAATGGGTTGGTCTCGAGGTGGCAGTGGTTCCCGTTAGCCCACGGGAAAATGGGTACCTCCGGCCAGGTCGCCAGGGCCGCCCGGAGGGGGTTGCGGGAAGCCATTAAGTATCCCGGGTACTAGCCTGCATAGCTAGTAGAAGGTGTGCTAGATCACCAGGCGGCCCCACCGAGGTCATATCGGTAGTCTGCACATTGATGTAGACGCGCGTAAGTGGCGTATCCACTTCCATCCCGTCTTGAGTACAAGCGGGGGGGCTTTTTAGACTCAAGGTATTGCCCTATGGAAAGACCCCCGGAGTTCGCTCCCGGGTAGAAGGAGGCCCGGGTCTTGTTCCTACGGGATCAAGGCTAATGGGAGTAGAACCTCTGCACTAAAAAAGTTGCTGTGATTATCATCCTTATTATCATTGTTGATATCACTCTTACAACTTTAACGCTTTGTTGTGTGCGTGTGCGTCCGTGCTTGTGTGTGTGTGTGTGTGTGTGTGTGTGTGTGTGTGTGTGTGTGTGTGTGTGTGTGTGTGTGTGTGTGTGTGTGTGAGTGAGTGAGTGAGTGTGTGAACAGCATATCTGAAATACGAAAATAAGCGCTTCTTCCAACAAATATTTTCAACATAAACTCCGTACCACAAACTACTCTTTGCGTGGAATAAAATTTCCTAAAGATGTCTTAAAAATGTTTCTAACGATTTCGATTATATCATGTTTCATTTGTCATGAAAATATGTAAAATACAAGTTTTCAGTTTTCTGGCAATAGCCTTTTAAGTCAAACCTAACATCCTACATTTTGTCTTATAGACATAATCTTAGTATACAGAAAAGTAAAATCTTGTTAAGGTACACAGTTTTTTATCTTTTTTTTTTTATTTCTTTTAATTTTTTTAGTTAACGCTTTGCAGATATTCGTTATTGGAGTGAATTGTCTAATGCTTAAACGTTTCTCAAATATGAAATTATTATTATTTATTTATTTATTTATTTATTTATTTATTTATTTATTAATTTATTTTATTCTGGCCATCTCTAAACAAACACATAGCTACTAGATCTTAATGAGAATAGACGTCGCTTAAGCCTATCTTATTTCGTTTCAATTGCTTATTGCGGAGGGTTCCGACCCCTTCAGCTGCTGTGGTGCGGGTGCTGCGGACCCCTACTCGTGGTACTTCGGACTTTGAGTAGTACGCCGACTTCCGCAAACTACCTTAGCGCAGTGGGAGGGGGGGATTGCGACTCCTTCAGCTGCCGTGGCTCCTCTCGAATAGGAGCTTTTCGGATTCAGTTGGACTCGATGTGGCGTGGTTCCCGTCACTCATGGGTATTGGGTACTTACGTCTGGCTGACCTAGCCGTCCAGATGGGGTTAAGGGATGCTTAATGAAAGTCCCGGTTACTAGCTTGCATAGATAGTCGCATGGTGTGCTGGATCACCAGTGTCCCCACCGAGATTATTCGACAGTCGTGCGCTGGAGCATATCCATTTCCACCTTGTAATGGGAGGGGAGGCTTTTTTAAGGAGTAAGGTATTGTCCTACCGGAAACATCCACGGAGACACCGTTTCTCCCTGGCCATGGCTTTAATTTGGGAGTATATAATAAAACCTAAAACTATTTCTGCAACTATTATCTCAATTAACGTGAATCAAGTAAGAAGAATAAGTGTTTTAAGAATAGTTTGTACAAGAGGGGATAGAGAAGTTATATCAGAACTTATTCCATTTGTGTGTGTACTATATAGACATTCCAATGTTGCATCTTTTGCAGATGTCAGAATTTTTATTGAATATGTGCAATACGAAGGGTAATAGCCAAGCTATAAAAATTTGATTTGAAACCAAAATTGGATACAATGGAGTGCATAAAACTGTTACAGAACTAGTGTGATTAAAGGTCACCATTTAGCTCATGTGTTTTATATTAAAGTTTGTATGCTAATTCAAGCTGTCCAAAACGTAATATTTGGCATAAAAAAAAACATTTGTGTTTTTTAAGTGCTCTCCAGATTTCTCCATTTTCCATAAATGTGATATGCTAGCAGTTTTGTTTATAAAAGAGCTACAGAGTTTTCTTCATAGATATTCAATAACGGAAAAACACCAAAAATATAAACAGATAAAATAATATTCCAGGATGACTGTCATAAGAAAGAGGAACAGTTAAAGGCTTTAATGGAAAATGAAGAACAAAGCAGAATAAAGAGTTGTCAGTCGATATATTTAACTGCAAAAAAGGGAGGCATCGGCAAACGATACGATTGGAAACAAAAGAGCTCGGCAGCAATTTCCGAGTGTTACAGTTTAAGTCCCCAATAAGAATAGAAAATACGCTTCTTGTTAGAATAATTAGTTGCATGAGTTTTTGAAGGAGACTATTGTGTTAATCTTTAATTGTAATATCAAATAAACACGTATGTTAGAGACAAGAGGTACATCTATAAAGTTGCTAAACTACTTGGATAATGTGTAGTATATTATGAAGTAAGTAAATAACATAATCTAATACATGGCTGACAAATACATATAATGTTCGTTGGTGGAATTAATATGAAGTGTGTTTTATTTAAATACATTCTTTTGCGGATCCCTAAAGGCAAATTAGTATCTTTGGTTAAAAAAAATACCCGTGTACGTGTATGTGTGTGTGTCCTAACTGAAAAATCAGTTAAAACTATGTACCGAGTATTTTAATTCAGCGGTTTCAAAGATACGATTTTCAAGAAAGGCTGCGTCTAAAATACCCTTTATTTGGAAACATGTGTTTTATATTATCGTTTTAGTTTTTCAAAAAAAAAAAATAGTTCTGAACGATTTTGATTAAAGTATCATATATTTACGATATTTGTATGGTAAATAAAAATTGTATATTGACTTTTCGGAAAATAATGTCAAGTTCTCATCATTCTGAAGACTTGTGTGTAACGTGTCAACCCTTATAACAAAATATCACAAAAATCGATAAAGCACTTGATTTATGTCAGAACTTAGTCATGTTCTTTGCTCTTTGGTTTGAATTTTCAAAAACTAGTACTTTTTTGAGATTCTAAGTAGCTACGAGGGCTGTTCAGTAAAGAATGATCATAATTTTTTTACGGTCATAATTTTTCGCACTAAAATGCAATATTATTATGTTCTGTTAGCTTAATGTGAAACAAACACGCCGTAGTAGTTTCATTGTTGGTACCCCTGGTTCCCGCCTTTGAGAACCAGGCAAGTTCAGACATATCCAGTATCGCCTACCGCTGCAATGGAGATAACATGCAGTTAAAATTGATGTTAGAGGAAGATCCGGAGTTCCTTTCAAACGTAATCACTGCTGATGAAACTTGGATACATCATTTTGATCCTGAAGCAAACAGCAAAGCTCAGTGTGGAAATTTCCTTCATCACCAACCCCCCAAAGAGCAAAAGTGGTTTGCCTCTGCTAGGAAAGTTATGGTCATCTCATTCTATGATATTCATGGAATGGTTTATCAGCATGTTGTACCTGCACACACATCAGTAACTGGACATTACTATAGGGATGTCTGGAAAACATTGAAAGTCCATATCAGGCGCAAAAGACCACATTTCCATGAAGCAGGCTGGATGCTGCACCACGATAATGCGCGGCTGCATATCGCCAATGTTGCTGAATATCTTGAAAAAACCACCGTGAAGTGCATCTCTCACCCTCCCTATAGTCCGAGTTTAGCCCCATGTGACTTTTTTCTATTCCCTAACTTGAAGAAACGCCTTCGTGGGAGGCATTATCCATCATCAGAAGCAGTGGTGAAGGCTGCGTAGGCGATTTCGAAGGAGCTCTCAAAAAATAGTTTCCAGCATGTCTTTGAAGACTGTCAGAAACACTGGGACAAGTGCATCGCATTCAGGGGAGATTATTTTGAGACGGACCATCAAAATTATGAGGATGAGTAAAGGTGCGTTGTCAAAAGAAAATTGTGATCATTCTTTATTGAACAGACCTCGTATTTACTTTAGTGGTCATGCAGTCATCACTTAGCGATCTAATTTATAAAAGGTCTGTCAGTTTATCCTGCTGTTTCCTTTTACATACGAAATATGTAAACGTGTAGAATAAGCTTTTATAAAAGGGTGTAAAAGAGTGAATAGAGAATTGTTTTATAAGTACAAAACAATTTCCGGTGATATCGTGATACCGAATTTTTAAATGGAATGTAGTGCTTTCTCAATAGCAGCTATAAGTAAATGAACAGAGCAAGTAAAAAGAAGCAAAAATGTTTCCAAATTGTTAGTTTATTATTCTGTAAGAATGCTTTCATGAAACGAAGCTTGGGTTTCACGGTTAAATAACTAACAAGGCTGACACTAGATGTCACGTAATTCTTTTATTTGTACTCGGAGTACCAGCATTTTCTTTTGTTTCAATAGAGAAACACATTTCTGTATTTTGTCGTTCTCAAGTATACTAAACCCAAAAAACCGCTAAACCATAGCGGTAACACATAATCAGGCTACGCCGCAACTCTTCACTGTTTAGTGAGTAGGTCAGGAATAATGTGGAGCAATGTGAAGTACCTACGCCGAGATTTATGGTCATACAGTATTGCCAAGTTTGCCGTTCGTTTCACTTTAGCGCTATTCATATATTATTGTGAGTATACGAACAGAAAAAAGTTCCCCCCAAAATGTTGAGTCTGTAACAGAGATTCATAATATTTCAAAGTGTTAAGTTTTTGCCTTGTGAGAGACGTTGTAAAGGTTGTATCTGTATTTTTGTCACACCTACACATAACGCCTCGCCGATATCAAAAGCAGTCAGTACATAGAAAAGAAAACACATGTTCTTGTGGCTCTTAAAGCCATGTGTGGTAAAATCTGCATATAAAGGAACTTTTTACTAGCGAAGAAATACCTATCTGAAAGCAAACCGCTACGTCACATGCTGCAGCTGATGACCGCTATTACATTTCTAAATGCGCCATTTGTTTAAGAAAAAACAAAGAAATGTGAGCCGCTGTTCCTATTCACAGCTCCACTTCTCGCATCTCGGAATCATAAGTATATCATGTCATTTCCGCAAACGTGAGGATCATCGCGCCTCACTATGTGTGGGTACTTTGTCTGCCTCACATTCAAAAGGTTCTAAGTTCGAATCTGGGTCAGGTTGTGTTATCTGGAAAAGTGCCCCCCTCCGAGATTTTCCCTTATCCTGAAAAATGAATGTAACTCTAAGGACTATGTACCCTGGGCTCATTTGAGCAAAATTTTAATCATTTCATTCATCGTCTGTTATGAGTTAATGTTGGAGGACGTTAATTAAAAAAAGAAAAACATTCCAGCATTTGTCTGCCAGGAAGAGAATGCCCGAAAAAAGGCCAGAATTGCCAACGGGTAACGAACCTGAGACTATGAATGAGAGTTTTGTAATTTACGTCCTCCAACGTTGTCATATCGGACGGTGAATGAATTGGGTGAAATGATGCTCAAATGAGTCCAGGGTTCATAGAGCTTAGAGTTACCCGACATTCGTCTTTCAGGATAAGGGAAAACCCCGGAAAAACCTTATCCAGATAACTCACCCTGACCGAGATTCGAACTCGGGACCTTTTGAACGTGAGGCAGACATGCTACCACCACGCTACCGAGGCGGGCTATGAATGAGAGTCTCACACGTTATCGCGGAGCCATCTCGCTCATTTATAAGCTCGAGGGTATCTACCAGGGACCGGGGCAATCCACACAAAGTGAAGACTGACCTCCCCTCTAATGACCAGGGAGTTACTGAGCTGTCCCAAAAGGGCGCCCAACGCCTCCGTGGGGCTTTCCATAGGGCAAGACCTAGAGACTAACAAGCCCCCCCCCTCCATCTGGTCCTATGGACTCAAGACGGGATGGAAGTGGATACGCCACTTACGCGCGCCAACCCCAAAAGGGAAGACTACCGATTAGACCTCGGTTGGGCCGTCAGGTGATCTAGCACCCTTCTACTAGCTATGCAGGCTAGTACGCGGGAATATGACTTCCCTCAACCCCGTCCGGAGACGTACCCGATCTCTCACGGGTATCGGGAATCACTGCTCCTTCGAGTCCAACCCAATCCGAACAACTCCCATTCAGGGAGGGGCTCGAATGTTCGGCCCGAGGTTCCTCTTGTAACGTCAGATGTACGAGTGCTAGGAATCCGCATCACTCCGCTCATTTGTATACTGGAAACCTAAAGTGAAAAACAGTGAATATTTCGAAAATGTTAATGCCAGGAATAAATTTGAAATAAATATTACATGCAATTTACTTAGCTCTACACAATGTTCCTAGCAGTGTTTTGGCTAAGGGCTGTGGTTCCCCAGCATGTAGTGAAATAATTAAGTAAGAATGGTGAATGTCTACAAAAAATTGCAGAAGGAACTTATTCAAAGTAACTTATGCATTTTATTGCCTTACTGCCAGAAAGTATTTGGAAATCTCGAATTATATGTTCAAAAACCGCCTGGATTAAATATAAAATAGTGTTTGTATGATTTTTGCAGTTATGCTGTCCATATACATCAAACAGTATGCCTACTTACGCTATTTTCAATTTCTTTTTTTAATGCAGGGTGCCTTGACATATGAGTTTCCAGTGAAATCTAGATATCGAATTTGTATATAAAATGGGTTACGTCCTTTATCACAGGTAGGATAGGTTAGATTCGTACGGAGGGGATTTGGCACTGCGACCAGTGTTGGATCTATTATGCCTGTGCCCCAAATGAGGTAGTATGAGGTGAGAGATCCCTACATTTTATCAGTTAGAAACTCCCGGGCAGGCCAGTATAGCCGGTATCCGCCCATTGTAATCTTGAAACGGTCCATTAGGCCTGCTCGGTGACCGGATACTTCCACTGGAGTACGAAGGTGTTTACCAAGAGCATATCAACGTGCCATGCAGCGCCCAGACAACTGCTGATACTTATACCCTGAAAGAGACCACCAGATTAGAAATTTTATGAAATGATAATGGTGAAAAGTATGGACATGAAGTTCGCGGGATGTAATTAATCTACGCAGATTCGCCTGGTGACCCGGGAAAACCTCCGAAAAAACTCATGGGTCAGATAGACCGGCAATGGGAGTCGAATCCGGACCTCACGAATGCGGGTCACATATGAAACCGCCTGAACCATCCCACTCTTTTTATCACAGGTTAGCTTTAGAGAATGTATGTTTCATTGGAAATTCTAAGATTCTTTATGAATCACAAAATATAATTCCATTAAATGTTTCGCATTGGTGAGAAAATATTTTTCAATGGACACATTTTAATGACGTTGAGCTATTTTCTCTCACATATGAGTAGAAGTATTATATTCTGCCTCCTTCAACTAAGTCGATGCCAAGATTTCTTTGAAAATATGGTTTTGAAGCCCCTGGAAACACACATACTCACACAAGTATTCTTAGAAAAAAGTTGGTGTGCGGACATGTGAATATTTAACCTAAATACTAAGTTTAAAAAGTACACAATTTTATCCATTATAGATTGTTGAAATATAATTTGGAGGTGGATTTTATTGTAATTGTTCAAGTAGGTATTTGGGATTCAGTATGTTACAAAGATGCAATACGAAGATTTTGAAGAAAATAACCCCACCCCTACTGCTTTTTGCAGGAAAAGTTAGTTTTAATTTTCGTAAAAATAGCTCAATTATTTTGAGATACAATATATTTAGCATATTTACCTGCATGAGAAATGTAATGCACTGCGTGAATTTTCTTTGCATATCCTTTAGAGCCTCTTAGTTCAGAAAGAATTTTGTGCAATTTTGTATACGCGATAAACTAAAAGAAATAAACAGAAGCATAAAATTAGATCTTTTCAACATTTAATTAGCATCAACGTCAAGATATCCGTTGATATTAGTTAAATTTTGTCAACGCTGTTACCTTCTTTAAGTGTTATCGCTATTTAGTTGTTGTTCCCGATGTTGTGGAAGGGTATTACATTTTTAAACGTTCCTTTAAGATCTAAGATCGTATCAGCGGCATTTTACCATTGCGGGCTGATCAACAGTGATGTTAGCTCACGTAACACATATTACATTAAATTAGTTATTACACTAAAGTCACGTATACCATTTACATTATTTATACTTCCACAGTCTAGAAGGATGTGGAATAATCCTGACCGTCCAGTCTGTCCGTCCGTCCGTCCTACGACCGTCCAGTCGGAAATCATACCCAGGACCTCTGGATTTGAAGACCACAGATGCAGTCAATATAAAACTTGATGGAAAGCATTTATTGACTAACTTTTCAACATATAACTATCGATAAAATTTCCTGAATCTCCTTTGTATACTTACAGCGAACAAACTATTTTTGCAGCAATTCATTTCATTAGCATGAAATAGAAAAGTAAGCTTTCGAGAGAATAATCTGTAGAAGCTACAAACAATTAAACACAGTGGGTAAATGAAGTCATATGAATGTAATGTATATTTTTAGGGTGGGATTTTCTACAGAAGCCGTATGTTTAAGATATTCTGCAGTCGGAAATGGGTTTGAAACACGTGAACAGACCTCTTGCTGTTGTCAGGAAACTATGTTGCTGCCTGGACTCGGCTGAACCAACTACTTTACCAAACAATCGTGCGAGGGGAGGAAGAACGCTGTTAAACTTCAAGTGGGACAGGAAGAAGGGTGCAGAGTTGTTCTTTGTTGTTAACAGCCTGTATCATAAATGGGGTTGCCAGATTTAGAACTTGACCCCCCCCCCCCTTATTTCAATACCCATAAGTTCAGATCCACAAATACACGTACTACTTTAATTCTATTATGTTCTCTACCACCTAGCTCTAGAGGAAACATTGTGTTCCAACCAAAAATTCGTGGTCGATATCTATTCGGAAATAAATGAGCAGAGATTCGCTGAAAGAAAATTTTCCATAAATGCCAAAAATCTTATTCAAGTTCAGCATCTTCCAGAGATGCGACACAAAGCCACTTCTGATATGTCTGATATTATCGGTCTGAATTGTTTAATCTTCTTTTCTTTTAAATGTCCCTCTCCAGTTGTTTCCTGCGATATCATGGAGACCAAGATATTCTAAAGAGAGCACAACGTGCTCGCTTTTAATCTACATGGTCTTTCTCTTGCGGCATACTTCATTGCCATTTAAGTTGCAAAACGGCATATTATTTAAATTGTTTGGGTTCTTGTTGTTGAAATTTGGAGCTATGAGTTCTCTTCTCAGGTGAATGGTTATAGGAAAATGGGTTTGTAGATGTTGGTTGCCCAGTGGAATCAATAATTCTCAGATGACTGTGAAATGTTGTTTAATTATCTTGTAGTGTGTTTGTTCCATTAAGACTGAGTTGTAACGGTGACCACTTCCAATTAAATTCTACCAACGTATTACATTTTCTTCTCCCGACTAATACGTCTGACATCTTCAAGTATGATGTAGCAAGTAAGTTTTACTAAGATATTACATCTTCTTCCGACTAATACGTCTCACCTCTTGAAGGACGATCTAGCAAGTAACTTTCCTCGACTTCGCGATTCAGTTCGAACCTAATTCTGCTCCCCACTCTCACTTATCACATGACCAAAATAGCTCACCCTTCTCTCCATTTTTCAAATCTTACTTTATTAATGGTTTCTGATTTATTTCGATTTATTTTTCATTGGTTTCCAAAACTCATCTCATTTACTTAACACCCACCCTGAGTTCTGACACGCCTACCCTGGGCTCTTTGTAACGGTATACATCGTTATCACATCAGCAAAATAAGAAGTTCTAACCTTCATGCTTCATCGCACCCTGAAAGCCTTTTTGTCTCAATGCATTTCTTGCTACTAGCTATCTATAGTTCTAAGACGTTCAACCCTTTCTGACACAAAGAAGATAACAGTCCTCTTTCCTGTCGCTTACATCGTGTAGATTTTACCCGAGTATTCTTCCTACCTTGCCTTGATGCTGACATGCCTTGCTATATTAAATTATGTTCTTTACTCCTCATTCTTTAACTAAACCGCTCTTTTCTTCATCATCCTAACCATTCTAATTTCATATTAATATAATAAGATTTCTTTATATATTGGTTTATCAAAGCATTTTTATTAATTAATATTCCTTTCTTCAATATCGAGATTTCTATTAATTTGTTGCCTCCTAATCTGTCTGATACTGACTGCGGTTACACTATTCACTACACTTTAACTATAACGAAATGTTTAATGTTTGCATTAATGTCAAGTGGATAGAAAAATCAACTTTTGTAATAACAAAAGCTGTGACAGCTTTTAGAGAAGCTATGTAAAATTAAACGATAGTAGATAGGGAAAATCATCAAATGTAAAGCATATTATTTACTTATTAATAAGATTTTCTCAGAGTTTACCTGCACCATTCTGCAGCTCTCCAGAGAGATGTTGTAAGCATATATTTCAATCAACTATTCGTAAGAAGCTAGAATCTTAGGTTTGGAAACCAGACATCTCGGTAGTGAGAGAAAGAATAAAATAAATAATAATAAATAAATAAATAAATAAATAAATAAATAAAGAGGGACCAAGTAACTGAAATTGAAGTGGAGTTGTTTATGGATACTCTTTTTAACTGCTATGATTCATAGCCTCCCATTCTATATTGGGCGTGAAAGACTTATTGCTCAGAGGCTTGTTTGTCAGAGTTGAGGTTCGTAAATCTCTGACACCGGACCACCGGCTTTACTTCCTTTCCGATGGAGGCCTGCTAAGGACTTTTATGCCCTCCAAAAAATCAATCGCGCTCCTCCGGGTTTGAATCTGCGGTCTCGGGAACCACAGGCTACCCCTGGACGACGGAGTTTCCTCTGAAGCCCCCCCCCCCCAAAAGTCAATTTTGAAAAGGGGTTGTGCCTAAGCATGAGAATGAGAAAGAGAATGACATAACTTAAAAACAAAATATCAGATAAGGATAGTTTCCAAATTTATATTTAGTTCAGCTTTCAAAGATGCGACACAATTTCGAGAAAATTTTATTTAGAGAATGTTTTATTACTTTTGATTTTTTTTTCAAAATTACTAATGCTTTTCATTAAAATGCCATATGTTTAATATATTGTTATGACCAAAGATATAGTTTAAATTTTCTGCGATTAGGTTGTGAATTTCTCATTATTCGGAATGAATTTTCCATTTCGGGGAACCTATCCGTTGTTATTGGTTTGAATTCTTCAGTACTGAAGATTTTTCATTCACGACTGCAGTGTCATTAGTCACGTGTAGCGAACCCGTGTTCTGCATCTGAAACAAAATCTGTTATTAATAGCATTTCTGTAAACGATGCACATAGAAAATAAAATACGTTTTTTAAAAATAATTTGTCAAAGTTGTGAAAACAAAATGAAATTGGTAGAGAAAGTCGTGTAAATGAAATATCAGATTTGTTTTCTCTACCACGTAGCTATCATAGAAAGAAAGTGTTTTATTCTACCCAAAAAAAAAAATGCATTTTTAGGTTCTCTGAAATCAAACAAAGCATTGTTAGAAAAAGGTCGGAGTGCATGATGTGTGCGTGCTTGTGGGGCGCTCACACATTTGATTTTCTTAGCACTTTGGAATAAACTGTCCTAGCTACATTACGTGATAAACGTAAGATGTTTTATTCATATTTACCATTCTTTTTCATTGCTCTAGTGAATGATCATTTACAGGTAAATATCTACCAGATTTACATCCTTTGAATATGCCTATCTCATTTAGCCACCTATAGTGTAGTTCTAGACCTTTCTCAAATCTATTTTGAGGTATTTGTAGCAGATCGGCAACAGGTTTGGGAGAATCTCACGAGAGGGCTCTATATGGACACGTGTAAGAGCAAATAAAACATGGCGCATTTAATTACCGCTCCTCCCTTTGGATTCAGGGTGGTAGTGGCGTGAATCATGTTGAGGGCGCCGGCATCGATCCGAGGGAGTTGGTCGGCCCAGCCAGTGTTGTCAGTTCGATCACACGTGACAGACTCCGTGTACGCACCTCGTTCACCAGGTGTACCTTATGGCTGATGTACTCTCCCCGCATTTTGATTTTTCGAGTTGACCAGTGCCGTTTCACCAATTCTCTCTTGAGTGAAAAAGAACAACTAATTCCTCCTTTCCTTATACAGCTCTCTGTGTACATGGAAAGCTGTTCGGCTAAGAGAGAGGTGTTGATCTGCCAAAGTACGGGGTAAGAGTTAATATCGCATTTATTAAACGTTAACAAGCGAGTAACGAATTATAAACTCTATGAATGACAGATCCCTCTCCGTAGCTTTCACGAAGGGCTTCTGAATGTTCTGAATTTTAGTTATGAACACTAATGAACGTTATAACTTGCGACAGCTGTGTTGTCTTTGAAGCGATGTGACTACGCTTTAATACAGCTGGAAATAGACAAATGAATTCCTCAGCTTCTGAGGTCATTCCGTATGTTTGACACACGTGTTAACCACATCCTGGTGAGAGGTAAAATGTATTCCAAATCAGAGTGTCCGACTTAGAAATTCGAGTAGATGAGTTGCCTAGATAAGATTTTTTTTTTTTTTTTTTAGTAGTCTCTCTTACCCTAAGGTAACAACTCTTAACAGATCATCATTCTACCATTGTTATCAAACTTGTAGACATATTTGTTAAGAGGGACTTATTTTACTTTCGTTGTAGGTTCGTTGAACTCGTTATTTTGCAGAAGTTAGAGCAATTCAAAATATATTCGTGGCTGTCATTGATCCTAGAGGTGAGCCAGGTTCTAGTTCCGGCTGCCTGGATGACTTTTTTTACGCTTTCCTTCCTTAGCTGTAGCACTTGGGTCCTCAGTTTCATTTGCACGTTCAGTTCTGTATTGTGATTGATATGAGAAGGGGAGGGGGAGAGATCCCTTGTATATACCTGAATCGCGTCATCCCTGTCGCCCCCCTCCCCGCAGTTTTAGAGAATGTTTAATCAGAATTGCCGGTTTTAGACAGAGGAAGGTGTGGATGAATTTTGATCTCAGCTCCGTCAAGATGCCGACAGGATGTGTGTTGATCAGTTGGCGAAAACGTGTTAGTGCATGCACACTTCCTGTAGCCACGGTAAACAGGATGTGTCCAATAAACTGAATTCGCTTTCACTTCGCATCATAGACTCGAGTCCGTTTTCAAACATGTTAGTTGCACTAAATTATTCAAGGTCGCAGCTCTATTGTTGCCCTGCCTTTCCTTATGTTAATGAGAGTGTTCTGGTATAAGTAATTTGCCTCTGGCGATGTTAAGGAACTGCACCTGCCTTTCTTTGTACACTGAGAATCCTTTATTACTTTCTCTCTGCTGTGTTAAAACAGAAGGCGTCACTTCAGAAATTCAGTTTTATAATGTGCTAAAGCAATGGGCGATTCTCAAGTGTGAACGGTCATCTACACGTAGGAAAGGAGGCGGCAGATAATTTCTAACACTGCTGAAAGTCAGTCTAAAAGCAACGTGTGTGTGTGTGTGTGTGTGTGTGTGTGTGTGTGTGTGTGTGTGTGTGTGTGTGTGTGTGTGTGTGTGTGTGTGTGTGTGTGTGTGTGTGTGTGTGTGTGTGTGTGTGTGTGTGTGTGTGTGTGTGTGTGTGTGTGTGTGTGTGTGTGTGTGTGTGTGTGTGTGTGTGTGTGTGTGTGTGTGTGTGTGTGTGTGTGTGTGTGTGTGTGTGTGTGTGTGTGTGTGTGTGTGTGTGTGTGTGTGTGTGTGTGTGTGTGTGTGTGTGTGTGTGTGTGTGTGTGTGTGTGTGTGTGTGTGTGTGTGTGTGTGTGTGTGTGTGTGTGTGTGTGTGTGTGTGTGTGTGTGTGTGTGTGTGTGTGTGTGTGTGTGTGTGTGTGTGTGTGTGTGTGTGTGTGTGTGTGTGTGTGTGTGTGTGTGTGTGTGTGTGTGTGTGTGTGTGTGTGTGTGTGTGTGTGTGTGTGTGTGTGTGTGTGTGTGTGTGTGTGTGTGTGTGTGTGTGTGTGTGTGTGTGTGTGTGTGTGTGTGTGTGTGTGTGTGTGTGTGTGTGTGTGTGTGTGTGTGTGTGTGTGTGTGTGTGTGTGTGTGTGTGTGTGTGTGTGTGTGTGTGTGTGTGTGGCGGGGGGCGTTGGATCCAGGGAGGGATTCTAACACCTGCATACGACACCATAGGCGACAGCCATTTGTGATAACATGAAACTATAACTGGGGAAGAAATTTGAGAAGGGGACTTTCTAGGCCTAAGCCTAGAAGCCTGCATTTGCTAGTTAGTATGAGTACTAAGGTAAAACCTGGGCTAAATTTGAACCGCAGACATCTCACGTTCACAAGTCCGCATCTTAAATACCTCGGTGCCTTTTCTTGAGAATGCTGATGTAAAACGTTGATGCAGAATCAAAGAAGGAGATTACTAAAGACAAGAAACTGTTTACCTATATATTTTTCACATAAAATATAAAGTAAAAAATACCGCTATAACGCCAAAAAAGGTCGTACCAATCTACTTTTAAAAATAACATGCGAGGTTTCTTGTAGATTCTTTTGTAGCAATTCCAGTTCTTCTTCTGAATGGTTAGACCACTCGACTCTCGCCAAAGCGGTCCGGTTTCGTTCCCAGGCGTACGCAAAATGAGATTTGTGATAGACAACACGGCACTGGGACGGGTTTTCTCCGGGATCTCTGGTTTCCCTCGCCATCTCATTCCACGCTGTTACATCTTCATCTTGTGTATCATGGCATCGCCTGTGGTGCGGCATGTAGTAAAAGCGGGCTTTAAACACTGCATATTTCATTTCGTTTTCCACTTGTTCCATTAAAAGTGATTACATTACGACTATTTTCGTATAATCTTGATAGTAAAATACTCTTGTTGCACTGTTCGTTGCTTGCTATATTCGAATTCATTTCGCATAAAATCGCGATTATTCGTCCCGGTAAGGAAACGGTGTTTTTCTCCTATTATGCCCGCGTGAATATCATCGTACTCTTGACGTTAAAGCAATTCACATTCAGTGTAGTTGCAGCGTTTTGTTTCAATTAACCTGATATGTTCCAAAAGGGCATCTCGTGTAGTTGCCTGAGAGCTTAATGCCGTTAATTCTGATTGGCCACAATATTTCCGTTGAGCGTGCGTGGTATAGCTGTGGAATATGCTTATAGCTTTTGCGCTTCAATGCAAATACTTCAGAAGTACTTAATGATTGTGTTAGGATGACATATTTTGTATTTTTGGGCCCTGTTTCTTTTCTTAGAACGTTCCAACATCATTTGATAGAAGAGCCACGAGTCTTCTCGTTGGCCATGGTTCCACCAGAGGACACGTTCGCTGTAGCAGAATAACTCGAAAAATGCTAATTCTGCTAATGAAATGTGTTTGGGGCGAATGTGGCTAGAAATAATAGTAAATAAGCAAAATTTACCAGTTTCAATTTAGTTGCCCAAAAGTATGCATAATTGACAAACATATTCTGAAAATATATGTAATATAACTTTTCTATAAGTTTTGGTTTCAGTTTATATATTATCCCATTATTATCACATGTCTTCATTATGTGTAAACACACATTTAATCTCTTGAGTAACGGTAAGTGTGTTAATTATTTTCAATTTTAAAATTTTGTAAACCCATCTTAAAGGTCATGTGGACTATCCGGAGCAGATGACAGCACACTGTCAGTTTAATGGTGAATCCGCATCGAACTTAATATACAGCTGATGACCAATGTCAATTCAATTTGTTAATCTGCAGCATCCTCTTAACACCAATGTCCAGTGTTAAGGTTAAAATGTAGAACTGGTGAGTAAAATATGTTTATCTGAAAAACGTACCATAAAGCTGTTCTGAGATATGCTAGGTCAAACAGAAGTTCATATCCAACACTTGCCAAAATTGAATTCAGAATCCTGTAACGGCTACATTCCTGTTTGAAGTTGATCAGTTTATAACTAAACTTCCTTAACACGTTTGTTACTTCACTTGCAACGAAATAAAAAGCTGAAAGTCAGAGCAGTTCAGTCCAATTCAGTTAGTGCATTTACTCGCACACTCACTCTTGAACTGTTACATCTATTGTTATGAACGGTCCGAGTCAAGAAAGCCTGTGCTTTCTAAAATAAACTGAACATCGTTGCCGTTACTTCACTTGTGTTTTTTACTGTATTGCGATACCTTTGATACTGCTCACTTACATTACCATACCGATTTACTTTTGGTTTTTATGTTTGTGTTCAATCAACTCAAACAGTAAGTATTAAATGCTGAAACGATCCAACATCAAAACCGCAAACTCCTATAAAACTAATGAATTATGTATTTTACTTTAACGTTTGGCTAACTGGGAAAAACAGTTACGGAAACTACAATTCATGGCCTTCTGTGATATCATTTAAATTCTAAGCTAGAGCCTGAAATTTAGCCAAAACTTCGTGAAGTTAGTTGTGCATGAGGTAGGTATAGAACTATAGATCAGGGGAAGAAAAGTAGTAGCGGTGTGATGTCAGCTCCGTCAGCTCTAGCCGTCAAATATGCTCCCGAACGAAACGCAGGTTAATGTGTGACGTCACCACTGATTTCTGCGTGACAGGAAACGTATCGGGTATTAATAATATGTACAACTTACATCTTGGGTGTTGTAATATTAATGCTGACAGCTGTAATTTACACAATTGGTCACAGTTTATAGACAATTAGATTTTGGCTCTGTGCTACGAGAAAATATATAAAACTTCAACTCGTAGTTTATCTGAAGGTCAGGCATGTTTTAAAGTAAATAAAATAAAACAAAGTAATTTGTTCTGCAAATTAGAGCAGACCCATTCAGAACAGAATTAACCGGACAGTTTCCGACACGTTCTGTTTCGTTTTTCTTTAACTAGTTTATCAATGTCAGGACGTAATGTCTAGGAAATTTGTAATCGAAGGCTGCATGTTAGATTTTGAACCGACAAGGTATTTCGGGGTTTGGACTTAATTAATTTCATAACAGAAAAAAAAAATTGTTTCATATACACAATGTCCGTGCGGCAAGTAAATACAACCTCGGCAATCTGGTTTGGGAAACATTCTTGTAAAAATCAGCCAAATCTTTCTTCTGTGTATATTTGTCCTACAATAAATCGTCACATTGTAAATTTAACATTTCCGTTAAGTACGTGGCAGCTACATTGTTGCCATCGAGTGTGCTACACCTGACTGAACCCTCAGATTCTGTACTCGCAGCGCCATTTATATAGGCAACTTAGTACTACACGGCTCTTGCCTGACGTCGCACGCACTGCAGGCCTCGCTCCGGACTGAAATACGTCACAACTCTCGAAGCTGTCTTCCTCTGCTATAGATCGCCAATCTGAGTTAGTCATCAACTCGTGCTGTTGGTAAACAGAGAAAGAGAGAGAAAAATGGGCCTTCATCGTCTAAGGTTAATACAGATAGACACAGTAGTTTGTGGGAGCAAACATCCCCTTCTGGAAAGTAGAAAATAGTTATTTTTGTAGAAGAATATACAAGCAAAATATTGGCCTTTAAAATGGTCCTTCCCTTCTTTGGTGCACTTTCACCAGCCTTTGTCCATTGTGTGACTGCTGTTTTGACTCTGGTGTGTAATGATGGATCCAAGTTTCATCCACGGTCACAAATCGGCGCAAAATGTCATGCGGATTGCGATTAAACATCGCCAGACACTCGGTAGAAGTGTTCTTCCGGATGCGCTTTTGGTAAACTGAGTAATCGCGACGCATATATTGCACACAGCCTTTTCATTGCCAATTTTTCATGCATCATATTGTGCACTCGCTCACTTGAGATGTCTACAGCCTCAGCAATCTCAGGAACTTTGATTCGGTGGTCCTGCATAACCAGATCGTATATATATATATATATATATATATATATATATATATATATATATATATATATATATATATATATATATTAATGGTATCCTGTGTGGTGATCTCAATTGGGCTACCAGAGCGCGATTCGTCGTAGGTGTTACTACGACCACGTGTAAATACATTGATTCAAAAGTAAATGGTCTTCAATGTTGGTGCAGAGTCCGCGTGAATTTCATCCAATTCAGTTTTCACTTGTGTGGCAGTCCAGCCCTTCAAATGAAAATGTTTAATAACAGCACGAAACTCTGTTTTTTCCTTTTTCAATCGCAGCTATCACACTTACCAGTTCAGCTGGCTATCAACAATGATCTGTATATTGTAGCACATTCAAATGTTTACAATCTTTTGAATGATCTATATAGCTTACCGCCCACAAAGTTGCAACAGAAAATTTCCATCCCTTCATGGAAGACAACACCAGACTTATCAAACGACCTTCGTAGTATTGTCACAACGAATTAACTCTTCATTTAGCGTGCACATTGTAAATATTAATCATTCGTTACGTGCGGATTACACTCAATCTATGTTTATGAGAGTTAGGTAGCGTATAACCCCGTCACTATTGTTGTATTCTTTCCTTGGCTAAACTTCCGGCCCTACAGTTTAATTTTTAAAAGAAGATACGTGAAGGTCATCTGTTTCTCCACGAGGGTGCTGCAAAGTTGCCCAGCAGATTTCCTTTATTTATCCTCTCAACACTCGAAACATAAACAGTTCGAGTTATCTCACCTCAACAAAAATATGCACAGTTAATCTGTATTAGCCTACTTTAAAAACAGAAATAAGTTGTTCACACATTCACTGCGTTGTAGAGTTCTCACATGTGAATTATTTTAAATAATGTTTGCACTATGTAACTAATATTCCACACTTACCATTACTGTTGCTATGCATCGTAAGTTGACATTCCCGCACAGTGCGGTAAGTATTTCTCCATAGAAACACATATAGGTGATGCACGTTCTAAAATCTAACATTTATCTTCAATTATATTTATTAATATTTCATCTAATATCTTAATTACTGAAATTCTGATTGATATAAATACACGTAGTGCCAAAAATAATGTGCAGTACACATATGGTAAGCACATAACGGAACCTCGAGAGTTGAAAAAACTCGGTGCAAGCGCCTCATTTTTTCAAGCCTTTCCTCGTTCCTTTTTAAGGGATTACCACATTAGTATCGCAATATACTATTATTAACGACTTTGTTAATTGACGTGTTCATATCAACGCCGCCGATATGCCGGAATTTTGAACCACAGGAATTCTTTTACGTGCAAGCATATCTACTGACATGGGGCTGCCGCTTTTGCATAAAAGGAATAAGCTGTTCATTCATAAGGAGCAAACTCTCATCTTCCTGTTGGAAGAATTCTCTAAGAGAACAGACAAATTCTCTAGCTCGGCTGTGCAACGTAACACCCCAACCGTAAGCTGATCTTCGTCTTGGGCCATGAATCCTCGGTCCACCTCTAATCCTACCACCACTACGTCTTGCTTCCATAAAAACGTATTTTAATTGTGTTTTAGCAAAGTAGGCTAACAATACATAGTGCAACTGAATACTCAAGTAAACTCTTTCCCGCATACAGCCAGTGATAACTGACCTGAGAAGTACGTGATTCACCAGTGCAAGCAATCTGGCAACCTTAGTTTACGTTTCCATAGCAACGACCTTCCCTTCTTACCCTTCGCGTTCCTTGCTTGATGACCTTCACGTATCTTCTTTTAAAAATCAGACTGTAGTTATGACTGCATAAAAGATATAAAAGTCCTGTTGCCTCCTCGACAGCAACGCAATTTGGAATATCATAGTATAGTACAAAGTGGCATTTATAGAATTTGAATGAATGGTTCGCAGCTCGATTTGGGATCACTGAGATTAAAACTGACAGTTAATATTGTGACGACAGTTTTAGGCATAAAGTATTTGATACTTCCACAGTCATGGTGCTGAGATTGCTTCAAATAACATCGTCGTCGTCGTCGTCATCATCATCATCATCATCATCATCTGAAACCGGCTGTGCGGATTCAAGCATTCTGTCATCTTTTCTGTGAAATTCTCAGAATATGTTTCTTAAAATCTATTGGGTTGGGTTGGATTGGATTACGGCATGGAGGGGATTCGGCATTGCGACCAGTCTTAAATGACCAATAAAGGCATTCTTCCGGGAGAAAGAATGAGGCGAGAGGAGACTGAGGATGGTCGACCAAAGGAGTCTCAACAGTGCAGTCCCAACACTTTACCAGTTGGAAACTCCCCGGCAGGCCAACACAACAGGCAGCGCACCCAACTGCGATCCGGAAGCGGCACCAGCAGGCCTGGCACGGGAACCAGAGACCATCCTACCGGAAGAGGAAGTTTTACTCACAGCATATCCTGTCATGCAACGCCTAGACCCGCCGACACTTCTACTCTGAAAAAGACTACCGAATGAGAGAAGATGTGAAATGATAATGGAGGTGAAATAGAGGGACAGGAAATTTGGGGGATGTAATTAAACCTACCCAGCATTTGCTGACGACCCGGGAAACCCCTTGAAGAAAAAAAAACATGGTTCAAGTAGGTAAAACATGGGAATCGAACAGACGAAACCCCTGAGCCTTTCCGCTCGGTCCTAAAATCTATAATTTGCTACCCTCTAGGGGAGTTAATTGTTCTCTCTCTTCTTTAATCAATTCCTTCCACTTCTTTCCATTATCTCTATATTCTATCTATTAAACTGTACAATTTTGGCTCAGTTCTTAATGTTTTATTCATTAATTTTATCTGGCCTCATACAGCCTTCAGTTGCGAAGATCAAAGTAATGACTGTTTATGGGGAAGTCTACCATGAGATCCATCATTGCTAAACCATTTAAACTAATTTCAGATATTTCTCTGTTAATTTCTGTTAATCTGTCTGTTGAAGCAATTTGAGGGTCAACTCTTAAATTTTTACCTTTATGTTTTGGATGCTCACTACACTATTGACTGGAACAATTTTGATTGACTCAATTCAAATAACATTCGTTTCAACGAATAATTGAAAGGCCGCATCATTTTCAACTGCATGTGCACAGCAATATCGTGGATAGAACCAGGATATATTTTCATTATGAAAGTTAAAGAACATTGATCAAATAGCCAAATGTTCGTCAACATATAGTTTTGTTGATAAACATCTTCATGCACAATGTTGATTAACATATTTATTACAACTTGCCAGTGTGGAAGGCCGTAAGTTCAAAAGTATCAAGAATATTTCTGGAACAGTGAACTAAGATTGTGATAGTTTTGTGTTCAAAGTACATGTGTTTATTCTCGATAATGACAATAAGTTTTTAAGGGAACTGAATGGAATAAGGGAAAATGAATTATAATTTTGATACATCTTGGTAATGTATTTCTAATGTTTATCTCGTGAATTGTACGACCAAGTGATACAAACTATTTCTGCAAATTCCTCTACAATAGCACACCATTGGCTAACAGCGAAAGATCTTGGTCACATAGAAAAATCTAATTAATAGCACATAGTAGTGATAGAAGTAGTAGCACAAATTATTTTGTGTCGTATCCATTAGACATTACTTCGAAGTGAGTTAACTAAGCAGCACCAGTCGCTCAGCTGAACCTGATTACCCAGTTTTAAAAACATAGCTTCGTATAAGTAAACTTACACCCCAGTGTGTGTATAAATAACTCCACCAATTTATGCAATCAATATTTACCGAAATATTTATCTTCTATCATTTCATTTGTTGTATGTACACAGTAAGTTACATAACAGGTGTTGGGCGAGCACAATCTTCTCTAAAGTCCATATCCACTCAACAGATAACGACCGCACATAACAGATAAAAAGCACAGTACTTAGGTTCCGAAAAGCACTGAAGATGAAACAAATTGCACTGTTGGGACATTTATTGTATACCAAGTTACCAGACGAACCTGACTGGCTGCTACCATCCAATGGTTGATTTCAGTGTTTGAAAGTGGTGCTGCTATTTAGTATAGTATGTTGAGCTTCGGGAGAGTTTCTGACGAGCATAATGTCTTCTTTACAGAGGCATTGCTGCAGAGCCGGCCTCTGCCACACATCCCGGATCTTCCGGACTCGGAGCCACCGCAACAAGGAACCCCATTGCAACAGTCTGGGGGCTCCGGGTCGGGCACGGCAGCCCCAGGGACTCCTCTGCCCCTCGATACGGCCAACAGATGGACTTCCAAGGAGAATCTCCTGGCTCAAGAAGAGGATGACCCCCAGCTGTTCGTGGCGCTATACGACTTCCAGGCTGGGGGTGAGAACCAGCTCAGCCTCAAGAAGGGTGAGTGAATCGCGTGACGATAACTCAGCATCCGATATAAGAATAGAAATGTGCACCATAAGCAAATTGGCTTTTGAAATTTATTTTCAGTAATCTGAAAACTGTTCACTCATTAATTCCTGAGTGCATTTTTATATTAGTCATATCATTATAATCGACTCTTTAGTTCATTCCAGAGGTGGACACTACGGCACTTTTGTCTATTTGATACTGTCTCCTGCACTGAATTCCCTCTCTTGTTGATTCACTGAAGTATTACACATGCAAAGTGGACGATTTTACTGTGTACACAGTAGCGGCTACATAGATGGCAGCTTGTACAACCAAACTAGGGAAGTAGTGAAATGTGCTATGTCTTCCAATTATTTTCACCCCTTATTGGTGGTACATTTCCTTTCAGAGATCTAAATTGAGGAGCTGCAAATGCATAGCCTTTACATGCAGAAAACATAACATAAAATAATCTATGAGTTCAATGCCAGTAAATATAAAGAAATTATTGTTATTTATTTGCTGACAGTACAGTTGTTTAATTCATTTACATAAATGAATACTAAAGCTGGGAAAAAAAAAAAAAAAAAAAAAAAAAACATTCTTACGTGTGTTATACTCATCTTTACAAGAATATCATTAATATGTGATGCCAGAGATAGCTGATGATCATGTGCTAATGTGCTAATTGACGATATAAAACTTTCATCAATATTATACTTCTTTTATTTAATGGTGCATACTGTTATTCAAATAAAATGGGAAATATATATATATATATATATATATATATATTGTGTATACTCTCTCTGAAATAATACAAAACGCCACAACCAGAAAGTATGGAATCATGTGCTGAGTAGATTTAAGCTCCTATGATGTCACTCAGAGAGAAGGCACGTTACTGTGAAACTTCTACTGGACATGCTCTGTTGGGCTTTCCTCCTTGCCAACTGTGAGTGTGCTATGATTATGTTGCCATTCTTTAGCCAAGCTTTGCTTTTAGGCTGAAGTGGTATGCAGCAGATTGTTTTTGGAAGTCCGCATTTGTGTTGTGCAAGTAAAATGGCGAATTGTGTAAGATTCTTTTCAAGTTGATCCTTTGGAGAAGAAAGGGAAAATTAAAGAGCTTGATAGACCTACTCTAAATTTAAATCCAAGTGAGAAGAGTATAGCCAGTGGTGAAAAGGCGAGTGTACATGGAATGTTAGTATAAAAGTGTATGGATTTGCTGATGTGATGCTTAAAATGCCTGTATTTCTTTCCTTAATGAAACAGTGAAACATAGGGTAGAGGAGTAATGACAGATCTTAGGCATATTAATGCATTAATGAGGATATGTAGTGTAAACAATGGGCATATAAACAGCTGCATTAGGTATAGCTAATATTGCTACAATATTAAACTTGTGCGTATCATGAACAGATATGAAACACAATCTGCAGATAGGGGGTGAAAAATACTTTCTAAAATTATTGGTTGTCTAAAATTTTATGATGCTTTTGACCTGATTTTGAGAGAAGCATTGAAAAACACGGTTGTCATTATTTTTTCAGAATTAATTTCTGATAATAAACAGCGCAGTGAAAGTTTATGTAGCAGGTTTTCAGCTTTTTAAGGGGATTTCAAAATCCATCAAAAATAAATGGCCAGATTGTTGTTTAGAAACCTGTAAAGTTATGTCATTATATCAGAAAAGAAATAAATGTTATAGCACATTGCTATATTTTTGCATGAGTTGCCACTGCTAAATAGCGCGTTATTTTCCTATGCATAAAAATATGCATCTGATTTCAAAGAAAACAAAATTTAATGTGATCCATTGCATATATTCTTTTACACTGATTTATATTTAGCATCATATCAGTTGTTCAGTCCTTGCTTAATATGCTGATTATATCATTGTCGTAAAGAATTACGTTACAAGCATCCTTATGGGTAGCAGATATGGCTAGAGTGTCATTACCACTGCTGAAGTGTATCAGTATGAGTAGCTCTGTTGTTTAGGTGCTGACCCACTCAGCCGAAAGTCAGGTTAAGTGTGCTTAAATGAAATGGCCCCATGTCACTAGATTCATAGGCATGACAAAAGAACTACTGTGGGACGAAGTTCCAGTACATTGGTGGTGCTGATACGATCCTGGAAATTGACAATGTCATTAAAAAGAAGTTATCATTATTACATTGGATATGTAAGGAGTGTCATTAATGATCTTTTGTTTTTCTTCTAAAGATTAGGAGGAGTTTATTATAGATATGTAAATCACAACTATAAAGAGCCCGCCTCTGTAGCGTAAGTGGTAGTATGTCTGCCTCATGTTCAAGAGGTCCTGAATTTGAATCTCAATCAGGATGAGTTATCAGGATAAGGTTTTTTTTCTGGAGGTTTTCCTTATTCTGATGTTTGAATGTCAAGTAATTCTAAGCTCTATGGACCCTGGGCTCATTTGAGCATCATTTCACACATTCCATTCGTTGACCAATGTGGCTTAACATTGAAGCATATAAATAATAATAATAATAATAATAATAATAATAATAATAATAATAATAATAATAATAATAAAAACATAAAGCAAAATGCATGATGTACAAAATACTGCTATGTGTGCTATATTATAAAAGACTTACCTAAAGTGTTACTAAATGTGTGTATAAAACAAACAATTCTGTGGGTTTTATTTAATTTTTCATAATATATATGTACTTTACAGCTAGAATGTTTAGTAAATTATGTATTAGTCATTTCAGAGAAAATCCAAGCTGTTGTACCACTGTAAACCTTTATCATTTGATTGAAGTAACAAGTGTAATTAACTCTAACAGAAGGGGGAGGGTTCTTTCTTTTACTTTTGAAATGTTTAAACAAAATAATACAAATGGCGAGTTAATGCTAACAGGTTGGCCTTTATACTATGACTACTAAAGTAGCAATCAATTTTCTCTTCAGCACTGTTACATCTGTGATAAAAATTATTTATAGACATCACAGATCTTTTAAGTTCATTTTATTTTCATTTCATATTAAATGTTATCACTTCTGTACGTTATTTTAAGCAATCTACACACTTTCTATTTAGGAGCACTCAGGGGATTTAGTTGGTTTGATACTTCTTGATACTACAGTAATGTAAAAATTTTCAAGTAAATACCAAATGTTTATAAATGTAATAAAATATGGTGGTGTGCTTCACATCTATATTTTGAATTGAAAATGATGTATCCTAATAATGCTCATACTTCCTCAAGAATGTCTTCTGAATGGTTCAAAATTAGTAGCTTATGATGGGGATATGATACTTTTCAAACTAGAAGCCATGTGGTGTATAAAGGCCATATCCAAAAAATATGTAGCTGTTTCATCTGCAAGGCACGTAAGTGATATTACAGTATGCAGTGCAGAAGAACATTCCTGCTGCTCTATAAGTAGTAAATAACTCAGTCACCTCGCATATGCAACCCTAAACGAGTCAAGGACATCCAGTCAAGTCATTTAACAAAAATACTGTTCCTTGTAATTGAAATGAATTGTTTGGCATTAGACTGTGAAATCATGCAATAAAAACTGGCAACTAATTTCCTGCATGTGGCTTTTTTTGTAACATATCAGTTCTGTTTACCAAAATGTTAGGTTTTAGAATAAACAGTGTAGTAAAGCTGGTGACACTGTTTTGTAGACTTACGACACGTAAAATAACCTCAACCCTAATACAGAACCTCTGAGGAAAATTAAGAGCTCTTTCACACCCAATATAAAATGGAACACTGAGAACTGCAGTTGTAAGAACAGGCTCTAAAGTCTATTCAGAAAAACAAAATAACAAATAAAATAATCATATTTTTTGTTAATATTGGTCCAAAGATTAAAAGCCAACTGAGAGAGATGTGCATTAGCAAAATAGATATATTTTCTTTTACACACAAAAACTGATTAACAGGAGAGACTTTAATTTCTTTGCTGATGCTTGAATAATCTCACTTTTGCTTGAAAAATCGTAGTAATGGTAATGACTATGTAGTATTATAACCAATAGTACTACAAATCATTCATGCAAGTCAATTGTAATAAATATTTATTAGAAATAGTTTCAACACATAGGTTGTTATGGGTATGCAGGCACTTAAAATAGGATAGGATTACAGCCTCCTATTAAAAACCAAGTTGAATATGCAAGCTTTGATACTGCATACTGTTTTATGCGCTAATAAACAAAAGTTTGGACACATAATATTGCAAAAGTCAAATCAGAAATAAGAATGAAGGAAAATTAGAAAGAATGAGGAGAGCTTCAGAAAAACAAAATATACTTACATTTTATTTTCCATGTCAGTGTGTCAAATATTAGTGATTTTACTTAAAATTGTTAGAGCTGTGTTTAAAGGGGAGAAATTAATGCAGTGCTTCCATTTAAGGGGGTGCATTGAATTGGAAAATTTCATAAATATTTTTACTTATTGTCTTTGAAAAATGCTGGACTGAAATGCAAGTGTGACATTAAGATTTACAATGTTGAGTTGTGTCATGGTAAAAATTTGTTTTCGGCTTCAGAATCTTAAACACGTGCATTTAGTATGAAATGAGATTAGATTGGTTGACATACTAAACCCATATGCCTACTACATATAAATAGACACAGAAGTAAAGATTAATAATTAATTAATGAGGAGGAACTTTTATGCACTTTTGTACCAGAGTTTTAAACAGCAAGGATTGAAAACATGAAAAATGATAGGCAGCAATCTTGGTAATCATTGTTAATAGTTTGATGTCATATATGATTGATCATTCGCTTTTTTCTAATAGATGATGAGTAAATGATCCCTTCAGTTAGAGGGTCAGGAGAAAGTAATCTTGGACTCTGTCACCTAAGTTCTCCTGTGAGTTTCAGAAACGTTTTTGTGAAAATGGAGTAAAATCAGTGCTTTATGACATATAAAAGTAGGTTCAGATTTGGAGAATAGATTAAGTTAGAAGTTGCCAGTAGCTGATAAGAAGGCTAGTGGAGTGGTTGACTGAATAAGAATCTCCCTAACATAACTGCTTTATATAAGAACAATTTACAAATATAGCACCTTTCATCCTCACAGTCAGCTACTACTTCATCCACTTTCTGTAGACATGGTTTCCTAAGTTTTATATACTTATGTACTTGGTAATGGGGTTTGGTTCTTTGTAGCAAAGTTTAAGACTGAATTTTTATTCTTTATAAGAAGCAGATTCTCCAAAATGCTTAATTCTTCAATTCTTTTTAATAACGTTTAAAAATCTTGCTTTCTGCTTTGTATTTGTTATGCTGAAAATGGAAGGTTTACTGCAGCCATTTCAGCATGTTTAAAATAAATTAATACTTTTCTTGGTTAGCGACACTGGATCATATCAGTGCTGCTGGTGTGCCAGAATTTCATCCTGCTGAGTTCATTTACATGTGAGCAAATCTACTGACAGTGCTGTCACTTTTAAGAAACTTAAAAACCATTGTCTGGGCCAGATTTCAACCTGCAAACTTGGTCTCAGTAGGCCAGGCCTAACCAATTGAGCCATCCAGACCAGCAGATGTACTTGAAATGTAATATGCTCCAAATGTACTTTGAATCTTTGGCCATATTTTTATAATTTTTCACAGTTGCAGTGATTTTCATGCATTGCTTACAGGAATTTTGTCTTTTCTTTCCATCCCTAAAAGATTTAAGTTTATAAATTTGTTCAATGGAGCCAGGTTTGATGCTGATTCCTCTGAAAATTTTCTGAAATTTATTTTCTATGAATAGTATGTGAACTTCTTGAATCTTTTCCCTTAGACTATCTTGGCTTAATGAAGTAGCAAATTTTATTTCTTTTTTTCTTTTAAATATCGGATTATTTCATTGACCAAATGTTGGTATCCATTTATTTGTTTCATTGATGATAATCCCATACATCTGGTCACATTCTTTCTTGTTCAAAGGGGCACTTACCGTTGTAAATGCTAGCAAATTTAATTATTGTTAGATTCTTATAGTTGTTTCGGACTTATTAATTGCTAAGTCTGTAATTTTCCTTGAATTCAAAATTGAAACTTGTTTTTGTTGCAGCTTAACTTTTAATTCTATAAATGGAAATGCATTACCAGACAATGTTAAGATGACTCTGACACTCACTCTTGTTAGCTCAGTAACTTCAGAGAATCATCTAGCATGTTCCTCTTCCATATATCAGAAATATTGTCCACATCTGTATTACTTTGATGGAGTAAATGAATCAGCATCCGATGATAGCTGATGGTGAATGCAAAGTGTCTTCAGAATGTGTCGTGAAATTTGTAAATTTTCTTACTTAAGTCAGTGAAATTCTGAGTGACTGTTATTTAATTACAACAGAATTTAAGCTTATTTTCCAGTATTGTATATTTTATCATTGCTATATTTTATTTTGAGAAGGAGGGAGTATGAGGGAGGAGAGAGAGAGAGAGAGAGAGAGAGAGAGAGAGAGAGAGAGAGAGAGAGAGCAATTATCCATATACAATTAGCTAACTTTATTTTCCAGGTATGGTTAATGTTTTATTTGAGAAAACCTGATTACATAGCTCTCTCCTTGTGGAGTAAGATTGAATGCAAATAGAAATTAATCTGTTGTACACAAATTGTTTTAATTGTGCACCAAAGTTAATGACAATGTTAAATGCTGTGTTGCAGGTGAACAGGTGCGAATCCTGAGCTACAACAAGAGTGGTGAATGGTGTGAAGCGCATTCAGCCTCAGGCCAGGTGGGCTGGGTGCCATCCAATTATGTTACGCCTGTTAATTCACTAGAGAAACATTCGTGGTATCATGGTCCTATATCACGCAATGCTGCAGAATACCTCCTAAGCTCTGGTATTAATGGCAGTTTTCTTGTAAGAGAGTCAGAAAGCAGTCCTGGTCAGAGAAGCATCTCCCTCCGTTATGAGGGCCGTGTTTACCACTATCGTATCAATGAAGATTCCGAAGGCAAGGTGGGTGAAGCAAAATGACTTCTTTTTCTCCACTGAATTATATTTTCTCTCACTTTTTTAGTCTAGCAATTTATAGCCACTATTTAGGACTTTTGCTGGTTACAAAAAATTAATAAAATTAATAACATGGTAAGTTTTGAAACTATTCATGCTGAAACTTATCTCCAAATTACAATTGGAGAAGCAGTTTGTCTGAAAAACACAACGAACTTCTGAAATTAAACACACATTTAAATCATATTGAGAATTATATTTTCACATATTTTGGATAAACAGTCATCCCAAAATCAAAGGGAATAAATCAATTAAAATGAGTGTTTCGGTTGAATACAATGTTTAAATGCAGTCTAGAAACACACAGTTAGTAAATATAAGATTATAAAAACAGTCATTCTAACATGGTTGTAATACAAGGATGTTGACCTTAAAAAAAAAATTTATGCTCCTATAGCATTCTTTACCCATTCTTCAATAAACTATTCGTACTAAAGCTTATTTCTGTCTGCTTCAGTTTGAAATAAACATTTTTAGAAATTGAAGTAATGAGTTGGTATTCAAACACAACATCACTTAAGGATATATTAAGTGATGTTGTGTTTGAATACCAACTCATTACTTCAATTGTTATATACATCACTGTTTCTAACCTTTTGCTTCAAATAATTGTTAGAAATGTTTTTATTGCATATTTCCATGTAGATGAACTGGGAATAAGGGAACACATAGGCTTAAGCAATAGTCAAAATCTTTTAAGGGCTGGTTCGTATGTGATGGCTTTGGTGTTCCATTCTCTTTGCATAGCCAGAAGGAAAAAATTAATCAAAACTTTCCATTTGAAAAAAAAAAAAATGTAGTTAGTATTTGAAAATTCAAACCAATAACAAGATCTTCTTGGAGGTAAATTAACTCCACAAAAAAGCAATGTATTTGACATAAGTTGTGTGCCCTAACAAGATCTACATTTTTTTTAGTAACATCTGCTTATCTCTTAATGGTTTATCAGTTGTGCAAACATCCAGAATGAAGAGGACTTTTGAGGACATTTATAGAAAATTGTCATGAAAATGTCTTAAACATATAGTATTTTAATCAAAATCATTAGAAGCTATTTTTGAGAAAATCAACATTTTCAAAAAATATTACACGTAAAGTTTGGGGTGGAGAAATTTTGTTGAAAACCTTCATGTTGTATTCTTGAAAGATACAAGTTTAGTATTTAACCGACTTTTTATTTTTGAGTTATGTTGTTCCACCTTTTTCTAAAACTCCTTTTTTTTTTATTCATATTTCACTGGAATCCATATTTCCACTGGAATCCCAGTATTGAACTTTTGGGTGGAATCTTCTCTATCAATGTACATATGTGGTGGAAAAAGTAAAAGGAAGTGAAAGTTGAATGCCTTTCAAAGAGAAACTTAATAATTCAGGCATCTGATGATTTAGATATAAATAGATAAAGAGTCAAACTGAAAAATGCAATGCCATGGATAGGATTAACCATTGATCTCATGGTCTCCATTCGGTCGCTCTTAACCATTGAGCTACCATGGCCAACGTGCCATCATGACATTAAATTCTCCGACTGACTCATATGTTTCCCTAGGGGCTCTCATATACAAAATACATATCTTTTGTGGTGACTTACTAACTCTGTAAGTTCTTAAGTCCCAGGCTTTATAGCTACTACTGTTGGGCTATTTATTGAGAATTTGATCATTCTTCCACTCATGATGGCACATTGGCCATGGTAGCTCAATGGTTAAGAGCGACCAGACGGAGACCTGGAGATCTGAGGTTCAAATCCTGGTCATAGCATTGAATTTTTCAGTCTGACTCTATTCAGATCTTAAGCGTATACTTAGCTAGTATGGAAGAATGATCAAATTTTCAATTTAGATATATTTAAAATTCAATTTTAGATATTGTTAGTTAAAGTTATTCAATTACATTAGGTCCACCTCGGTAGCGTAGATTGTAAAGTGCTGCCTCACGCTCAAGAGGTTCTGAGATTGAATCTGACAGTGTGAGTTATCGGATAAGTCTTTTTTTCTTTTCCCTCCTGAGTTTTCCCTTACCCTGAAAGATGAATGTCCGGTAACTGTAAGCTCTATGGACCCTGGGCTCATTTGAGCATCATTTCCCCATTTTGTTCATGATTTACTGAAGTTATGACTGAAAAATAGAATGAATATGGTGAATGAAATATCTTAGAGTACATGAGTTTTTTACTTGAAATTGTCTATCTATATCCAGAGATATATATATATATATATATATATATATATATATATATATATATATATATATATATATATATATATATAGTAAAAGAAATTTTTTGGGCAGTAAAAAGATAGAACATACTAGCAAGTCATTTCCCCCCTTTCCCTGCTAGCGTAACTGCCCTAGTGGGACAAAACCTGCCAACCCGACTGCTAGTGTCACGCCCACATCCAACCGATACTGGATGGAGATGTGCTCAGCATCTTGGCACCTCCAGCTGAAAAGTTGGCTTATGCAACCAGGGCCTCTACCTAGCATAGTTCCTCACTTTCCTAACAATGCTGAGTGGATAATGATCCTATACCCAGTACTTAAAATCTGCAACCCCCAGGTGGGGGATTGATCTTGGGCACATTCCCTGGCAGGGAACCAAAACATGATGTCTTAGCCCACTATGCCATGGTGCAGGTCACTACCAAGTCAAAGAAGGGGAAAAATAGAGAATTTAAGAAAATGGGGTTCAGTTTAGATTGTAATAGCTAGAGGAAGAGTATTTGTTAATTTTGTTGATGGCAGTTGTGTTGCCATCCATTCTCTTACTACATAGATGTAGTAAGTAATTGAAGTATTGTATTCTGCCGATGTATTTCCTTTTTTTTTGTAATACCATATCTAATTATTCAGTCAGACATTTTTTAAGCATGCCAGATAAACAGTTTAGAAAACTCTGTCATCCCAACCTCCCATGTAAATATAAGCAATGTTCTTAATATTCTCCAAAATGACTCATTTATTATATTTTCTAATGATTAAAGTTAAATGATATAATGAATTTCCCCTTTCATTTGAAGTCCTTTATGTTGATGGAATTTTATACAATTTTTAACCAATAAATTATAAAAGATAGATAAAAGATCACTTAAAAGAAATGAAGAGCTCATCAAAATATACAATTTGTGCCAAATAGATATTTTCATGCCTTAGAACAGGGTGTATATAAATGAATATCAAGGTTTTAACTCTTTATAATATTTATTACATTAAACTTACAGTTATAAATGATATGTCAAATGAAAAAGCAACTCAGACAGTTTTATTAAATTTTAGATGAGTCGTATTTCTTACACATCTGCTTCATTTTCGTACCTATTTTGAGGACATGTTTCGCAAATCTTCGTTTGCATCTACGACTCTTGTGAGTCGCACAAGAGCCGTAGATGCAAACGAAGATTTGCGAAACATGTCCTCAAAATAGGTACGAAAGTGAAGCAGATGTGTAAGAAATACGACTCATCTAAAATTTAATAATTTTTCGCTTCACTGTGGTGTTCCAATACAGTTAAATCAGACAGTTTTGTTTGTTGGCACCAGTGCGCATGTGCGTGCAATGTTTCTGCTGCAATCCACTGGACAGCGGTAGTAGCAAAGATGGCGAGTAGTAAATAGAAAGCACTTTGTGTTTTGCAGTTTGCAAAGACAGAATCTGTAGTTACTGTGCAACGTGCGTTCCGCATTAAGTTCGGTTGTGATCCTCCTAGTGATAATAACATTTGTAGATGGTATCATCAGTTTGAAGATACCAGCTGCCCTTGTAAAGGGAAGAGCACGGTACGGCCAAGAGTAAGTGAAGAGACTGTTGAGCGAGTAAGAGAGTCGTTCACTCATATCCCAAAGAAATCAGTCCGGAAGGCTAGTCATGAATTACAAGTTCCTGTGTCAACTGTTTGGAAAGTTGTAAGAAAACGCTTAGGGCTACGTCCTTATTGTTTACAGTTATTACAGGCTTTAAAGTCGACAGACCACGGATTACGTGCCAACTTCGCAAACAACATGTTATTTCATGATGATGATTTTATGGATCGTGTTGTCTTCAGTGATGAATCGACCTTTCACCTTAGTGGACATGTTAACACTCATAATGTGCACATCTGGGGCTCAGAAAATCCTCACAAGATGGTACAAATGCAACGAGATTCCCTTAAAGTGAATGTTATTTTGTGCCGTATCCCGGCGTAAAGTTTATGGGCCTTTCTTTTTGGTGAACCTACTGTAACTGGCACTTCTTACCTTGATACACTAGAGCAAGGGCTCATCTCTCAGTTGGAAGAAAATGAGCCAGAGAATTTAATTTTCCAGCCAGAGCGTGCGCACCTCACTGGCATAACAAAGTATGCGATTGATTGAATGTCACTGTACCCGAGTGCTGGATAGGCTGCAAGGGCCTCAATGACAGGGCCTGCTATACGTGGGCTCCACGTTCTCCTGACCTAACTCCATGCGATTTTTACCTTTATCAAGGATGGGGTGACGTGCCTCCGCTACCAGCTGACCTCCCTGAATTAAGAAACCGGATTGAAGCAGCTATTGCTACAATTACTGAATACACACTTATCAACGTTTGGGAAGAACTCAGCTATAGACTTGATGTGTGCCATGTGACAATGACAAAGGGTAGTCACATTGAACATTTATAAGGTTCTTGGTAAAACTGTTTGAGTTGCTTTTTCATTTGACATATCATTTATAATGAAGTTGAATGTAATAAATATAATAAAGAGTTAAAACCCCGATATTCATTTATGTACACCTTGTATAAGCAATTTTCAAAATATTGCATGTTGCAAGTTTACACAATTCACAATTATAACAGACATGCTTAGAAGTTAATAATTTGTTTTTTCTTAGGTCACAAGAGCTCATTATTCACAAATAAACATTTGAACACTCCTACATTTTTGCTGGTGTTGAAATCATTTGTAGCCAAAAATACAAGGGGGTATCTTAAAGTTTTAATTATCTCCCTTTAAAAATTGTGATAGAGAGTTTGTGTTGACGTGTGCTTGTTATTTCTTCTCTATGTAGTCACCATCCAGAATTTCACATTTTTCTCAGCATTTCTTGACTTTCCAAATACCATGATTGTAGAATCAGCATTTTTGGACTTAAACCACTCTTCCACTTCAATAATGCCATCATTTTTGTTGTCGAATCGGCAACCACGCAACAGATTCTTTATATCTGGGAACAAAAAAATGTCACTTGGTGCGAGATCAGGCGAATAAGGCAGATGCTGCAAGTTCTCAAAGCCACATTCCATTGTTTAGTCATCTGCAACTTGAGATGAATGAGTTGGAGCACTGTCAGCTAGAAGACATGCCTTTGGAGATCATATCGTAAGGTTCTTTAATCAGAGCTGCTTTTAACCTTGACAGAAGATTGCTCTAGTATGTGTCAGTGATGGTTTGACCCTTGTAAAGATATTCTGTAAGGATGAATTCACAGCAGTCCCAGAAAACTGAAAACTTGACCTTCACAGCTGACTTCTGCACCTTTGCATTTTGGGAGGGGAGAATTGACATATTTCATTCCATGTTCATGGTTTTTGTCTGGATCATGCTGATAGAACCATGATTTATCCATAGTCACCAAACAACATCATCCTGTTCTAACAGCATCAACATCTCTCTTGAAAGGTCACCTGTGTTTGCTTTTGCAAAGGGGTAGGAAACATGGAACCCACCTTGCAGACACCTTAGACCACCTTAGACATGTGCAGTTCGTCATGAATAATTTTCCAGACACTACCATAACTAAGATGAGTCTCATTCATGATCATTCGGATGGCTGCTTGTCTGTCTTCCAGGGTTAAACACTCTACTTTCTTCACTGTGACAGCATCATCTGTCAAGGATGGTCTACCAGCTCTTGGCTCAACTGTCAACCAGTTTGAAAATTCCTTTTCCACCTCACAATAGTGTCATAAGATGGTCAATCATTGCCATAAACAACTATCATTTCTTCATGCATTTCCTGGGAAATTTCTCCCTTCAAATGCAGAAACTTAATCACACTATGTTCCTCAATTTTATGCATTTTACACCCTAGTGCCTTCTAGCACTCATTGTTACAAAAGAAAAGAAATAAGTAACTGAAACTTTACACTGTATGCCCTGAGGGATCAATTATGACACTGAAAAAATTTCCTCTCTGTACCATAAAAACTACCATGTGATAATTAAAACTTATATATCCCTCGTACGTAACAAGGATTGTGTGATAAAAGCATTATTTCTTTTATATGATAAATTATAATACAATGTGTAATATGTGTATATATAGGTAGCACAGTGGTAGAACATCCACACATGGAATGGAAGATATGTAGTTCAAATCCTGGCTATGACATTGAATTTTTCAATTCTGATTCTACCTTTCAAAACCTACACTGCTGTTCACCATTTCTATCCAAACCTGTCTTTATACATAATGTGATGCCTCTTATGAGGTTATTGTTAAAGGCTGTGATTGAAGTGCACCAAGCAGATACTGTAAGTTTATTATTATTATTATTATTATTATTATTATTATTATTATTATTATTATTATTATTATTATTATTATTATTATTATTATTATTATTATTATTATTATTATTATTACTATTATACTATAAAATTATATGCAATACATAATTAGCTGAGATGTTGGTGATGTGACGATGACAATTACTACTTTACAATTCCCTTCTTGGAAGTGTTGACATTGATGATATTCTGTAATGATTGTTCTCTCACACTAACTGTGTGTAGGCACAAAGTTGGAAAATTGAATCAGAATTGAAATGCCCAGCCATGACTCAAATCATAGATCTTCAGAACAGAGAAGTGAAGATTTGTGTTTGTTTGCTGGCTATGCCTTGAATTTTTCAACTTTCCATAGTCATAATTATCAGCTTTCACATATCATATTGGCAGTGTTATAATATTAATATTTTTGTCTAATCAAGTTCTCAGACCAGTAGATATAATTATGCAGGGTGATGTTTGAAAAAAGAGCAGAGTTACACATTTCAATAACATGCTACTTAAAGCAATCAACACTTCATGCTCTCCAGACATGGTGTCATAAGAAAACATCTGTGTAAACAGATCACTGGACAGATATCGGAGCTGAAATAAATAATACTGATTTATACAGAAGAATCCTGTTTAACTGTCATAATGACAGGTTAGGATTGATGGTTGCCCTCAAGTGATGGATAATCCATATTATGTAATGAAAACAATAGTTTTAATAAGCAATTACCAAAATATTCACTAAACTCTGAAGGTCTATACTACTTTTAGTATAGTTATGTTACTGTATATTTAGCAATAAATGATATTATTTCCAAGATAGGGATGTGCAGTAAGAAATAATGACTTTTGTTCCATAAAACAAATTCAAGATGCACACTGAATCACTAGCATCCATTTTTTGACAGTTTTTTCAGTACATTGCCAGGCAATAACAATACATTACACTCACTGCTATTGTTAGATTCCATCACCAATTTGTAATTAGAAACTAAAACTTAATAAATACATGGGTGAAGATCTTGACATCTTGAACATCTTGACTAGAGTAGCTACAAAATAAGAATGAACATGGGCTCAGCCAATATGGTGATCGTACTGTCTTGGTGTTGCCAGTTCCACAGCTAGCGGGCAACAGAGACAAACAGTATATCTGTCTTTGTCTCACTGAATTCACTTAGCAAGTGATCTGAGATGTACATACAGATGCTGACAGAGAAGTTCGCTTAATATTAGAACATGTGTGTGACAACATATACAATGAATATTGCGTGATAGCATTATCTGAACCAGAAAACAGTTTGCTTATGTAGCTATCGTTCATATGCACACAAAACAATATCACTCAAATTAGATACATTCAGTGAAAAAAGGCATTTGTTACAGTGAAACAAAATAATGACATTTCAACGATTTGTGAATATAGTTTCTGCTTTAATGATACCATATTTGAACACTGCCTGTAATGGACTTTCAACCAATTTTTGTTTAATTAAAATACTTAATAAATACAGAAGATATGAATGTGTATTTATGAAGTATTTTTTCACCACAAATCACCTGTACTTCTAATGTAGTGCATTGTACACAGAAATTTTAGTCTTGCAGCAACAATATTGCTTCTTTCAAGCAGAAATTTGCGACCATCTTTGGCTCTCCTATATTTGAACCCAAGAGATTTCAGAATATTATGCTTAGAAGAATATAAAATCTGTATATTCTATTTTCTCCTCATTAAATTGGTCAGCCTTTTGGCAGTTGGATATTCACCCTTGTCATATAAATCATAAATTGTTCCACATGAAACACACTTTTGAAAATCATCTAAGGTGGTAGCACGTTTTTTTAGCTGCTCGTTGTTTCCCTGGAGATCTAAATATGCAAACTTCTCCTAATTTGGTGAACTGTTTGCCTTCTTTAACAATGTTTGTCACAGTATGTGTACTCACACAATAAGCTTGTGCCATTAATTCTCGACTCTGAGTGAAATTTGTACTTTAGAAAACATCTTTAATCGACAACTGTTTGAAAAAGGAATACACATTAACAAGAATATTTCTAGCCTGCTTATGTAAAATCTTAAGAGTTGTTTCCCAGTTACTACTAGGCACACCAGAACTAGGCTTGCTAAAGTCGTATATTTACTAACTTTGAAAAGCATGTGTGCATTCTTGAAAGATCACCACTTTACTGAATGCAAGGTACAGAATGCAACTGCAGCATAGCACATTTATGCTTTTCTTCACTGAAAGTTAATGATTATTTTCTGTCTAGTCAAACGTCTTATCTTTCCAGATCTCCAAAATCAGATGTGCTATAAACATGGGGTTTGGACAGTCATCCTCAGAAAAAATGACTCTGCAACATGGGAAAAACAAAATATTTCTGTAATTAGTATCTTTAGAGCATTCAAAGAAATTGTCTATGGTTCAGAAAAACGAGCCAGTATGCATGCTGAACTGTACAACGTTGCATGTACCACACTTGCTAGTAGCGATAGACCAGCCACGCCTAGCCCCACCTTATGTTCATTCATATTTTGTAGCTACCTTAAAGTAAATGCTCATTGTGTATTCATTTTGCAACATTGTTGCCTTGTTCTTATATAATATAGGATTTTGTTACATATTATAAGTATTTTTATAAAGTGCACATGAGTTTTTTGAGCTATATGTGACACAATATCCTTAACTATCTGCAAATACATATCAAAATAAATAATAGATTTTACTGTTTCATGAATAACTCATCTTTTGCAAAATGTAACTTAGATGAGGAGGAGATTATGTTGGTTAATGAGCTGAACAGTTAATCAAGTGATGTATAATAAAAAATATTTACTATACATGTTGAGGTATGTGTCTGATGGCATAAGTTAGCAGGCAGAAATGTGCATCTGGAAGAGAAAGTTAAAGGATATCTTGTAGATAACTTTTAAAGTTATTTTCTCATTTACATTACTTATGTAAAAGTTTTAAAGATCTCAGGAACCTGAATAGTGAAATATTTTAGAATGCAAACATTGAAATTTATTTTAGGAGTGCTACAAAAAGATTTTTTTTGCACAGGTCTATGTGACGACGGAGAGTAAATTTAACACACTGGCAGAGCTCGTGCATCACCATTCAATGCATTCTGATGGACTGATCACCCAGCTGCTGTATCCTGCACCGAAGCACAATAAGCCCACAGTGTTCGCCCTAAGCCCAGGTGGGAGTCAACCCGTGATCCTTCCCCCTAAAGCAAGTTAGTTACCAACCCTGTCTGTCTTTCTCTCTATCATCACTAACCTTAACAAGCATTCACATTGGTGGAGGTATGGTTGGGCTGCGATGGTGTTGGATTCACTAAACTGCTATCGAAGAATGATGGATTTCTGCATCATGCTCCAGCACAAATTCTGCATGTTCCACACTGACAGTAATGTAGCATAGTAATTATACATTTTAATTAACAGAGTTTTCTAGTTGATTTGAAACTACTATTAAGAAATCATTTGGAATCCTTTTGCTTACAATTATTAGTAAATTAAATCATTTGTCCCTAGAATATATGCTTTGACTAAAAATAGACTTTACTTAACCCAAAAAAAATCACAAAGTCACAGTGATATAATTAATTTCCATGCAACAGTGAAATGAACATACCTTGGATTTGTTATGTGATGGAACATATGGTTAGCACAAATCATTCAGTGCAGAAGCTGAAAATTTGACCTCCATTTTCCCCCTGCACAAAGTAAACTATATGAATATAATTATAACTTCAGTTATAAAAAAAGGTTTTCAAAATTATCTTGTGCCCTTTTGACATATCTTGCACATGATATATACATTATTAAACACTTCACAAATTTTTGCTACTGAAATATTAGAGGGAAGATATTCTCTTTTAAGTTGCTGAGTACTAACCTTAACTTTGAGCATTCCTCATGTATAATAATTTGTATTTAAGTTATAAGTAAGTTAGTAGATTTTCTGTCCTTAAAACTAGTTTATAATGCTGTCATATTTGAAATTACAGAATGCCCAGTTGCTTTAAGTAACAATAGAAACCTTCTTGAGTTAATTTTCTCACAATAAATTCTGATGGAATACTGCTAACATGTGCTAAATTAACCCAAATGTGAGATTACATGTTCTGACAGTGCATAAGACTGCCTCTAAAAGGTGTTAAATAAGTGAAGAGCATAATGAATAACAGCATGACAAGTCACTGAGTTGCATACTTAGATGTTAGTGATTTATGACTCCAGTTTTGACAACCAAAGAAGACTAAGTATGATGGAGGTGTAAAATGCTTAATGTGCATAATATTAATAAGTCTTTGTTCTCATATATAGGCACGGAAAAAATAATGTGCAGCAAATTGTACAGCAGAAAGACAGTGCAAAAAGGGTAGGCACAAGGATTACAGTTGCAGTGTAATGACAGAAATGCTGCATAAACATAATTTAATGCTTTCTTTTTGAAATCTCTTTATTTGTAAGTCAAAATTAAACTTAAGTGTGAGTGTGTGCCTTCTTAACTAATGAGTACCGGTACAGTAACAAAACTAAACATTATATATACACATACTACACTGAACAAGATGAGCATTCAGTATTATCACATCATCCAGTAGGCTTTACATCAGACTCACTTAAAAATAATACTTTTGTACAAGGATGCATTTTGTTTACATCTGACACACCACAAACAGGCTTAACAATTGGGGTCTCTAACATGCTGTGTTTAATATTGACACATGTAGTGCAGCAAAATGCTTCTGCAAACCCTTGATCCTATCCTCAAAATACTATTTGATATTGCCTTTCTACTCAGTAATTTTTTGCACATTAATTTTTTCTTCATCCAATACATACACAGCACAAGTATCAAGTGTATATTTAGAAGAAATTTTGTTTTTCTTGATATAATTAAGCAAGCATGGCTTAGCAGTAGCATCAGGAAGTACCTTACAATAATTCTAAAACTAAAAATTGTCATTAACACCAACTTATTAAAGGTTTAGCTCAGCAGAATTAAACATTACTTTGTTAGTTGCTAAGTTGAATTTCAATCTCTCCAGCTCTGAGCTACACATTTGCATAGAAACACAACTGCAAGCTAAATAACCCGTTATGTAAGTTAATTGGTGAAAATTAATAATTTCTTCACAATAGCCGTATATAGGCTAAGGTTTTGGATTTTGGAAACCAGGAGATCTGTGATTCAAACCCGGCCATGGTATTGAATTTTTCAGGTTGACTCTATCTATTAAATAACCTGTTATTGGGATAACATGCTTCATTACTGAAAAGATGTATTTAATAACATTTGTTAGGTGCTGAGATATATAAACCTTTGATTTATTACATCTAGAACTAATCATTTCTATCCGTTTTTACAGATTGCCTCTGATCCTTTTAAACAAAAACCATTATATTTGTAATGCAATCCCATGTTTGTCAATCTAAGAAAAAGATACCTTTTTGAATTGAGGCGCTCAGAATAATAATGACAGATATCAACCGACATCGAATTTTGAGGTAGGAGCATGACGTGTACAGCTGACATCTACTTTTCATGTGATGAAGTATCAAACAAATTGGGATATGCCAAAGCTTTCATTTTCCATGTTTAAAATTTTTCCGTAGTGAAAACGATTACATTCTCAGTGTAAAAATGACATATCTTAACTATGAGTGCTTTATTTATGACCACTGTACGTTCATGGCATTGTAGTGAATGGTAGTGAATATGGCACCGTCTACAGATGTTATTCCTGAATTTAAAAAAACAACAAATGAGAAAAGCAACTGAGTGAGTAATAAACAGAAGAAAGTTGTGCAGAAATAGTGGTAAATGAAATGAACTGAGAAGACTTTGAGATACAGAATGGTATCACTTCAAACTTTGTAATTAGAAAAAAAGAAGTTCATGGTGTTCCTTTGCTTTTATGAAAGATTACATCCATTATTGTGGATCATGATAATCCTGAGATTGTTAAATTTGGTTTGCATTATTCTAACTCTGTGTAACCAAAAGTTTATTTTAGGAAAAGAAGTAAAAATTCATAAGTTCCATGGTTTTAGTTGCAGCTGAAGTACAGCGAACAGAGAAAGATAAAGAAAGCTAAATACAATGAAATTACTGAAATAAATTTATAAATAAATCTATCACGATTTTTATAACAGTCGTTATGAGGGTGTTGATGATGAAAAATGTGAAGATCTGGCTGGATTAGGTATTTCAAGAAGTTAAATGAGGGAAAAGTATATTTGACACCATTTTTTCTTTTTGTACATTTTTTTTTCTAATAACACAAAGTCAAAGAAACTTTTAATCACAATAGTTCAAGAATTTGCACATAGACTTGAAATCCGTTTAATTTAAATACCCAGAAAACATCAACTCTTAATATTAACTACTTTCCATGTTTTGGAGGGAAAAAAAAGAAAATGACATTTATCTGAAAATGAATTTGGTTGGGACAAGTCTGCAATTTAATTGGGAATCACCATAATGCAACAGAAATCCTAAACCTCTGAACTTTGAACAACCAAAATTCTCATTTCTGTCACATATAAGATTAAATTTAAATGAAATATCATTTTCATGAATATTGACACTCAAACCTCTATTTTTGGTCAAATATGCATTAATGGGCATCATCTGATGGTAATTCAAAACTGCAGTACTTGGGCAGTATAGTGGAACAAGAACATGCTCTTATGAATAAACCACCTGGCTTTTAAATGCTTCTTAATGAAACAAAAGCATAAGGGCACCTCTCATACTGAATTTAGCAGAATTGCTGCATATGTACTTTATTTGGAAATGTGTGAATCTTCATATCAATGTATTGCAGTGAGCAAAGTGGTAAGTAAATGGAATCATTTGGTGATAGTTACTGAGGCAAACATAGTTCAACAAACAAGGGCAGAAATGTAAATGTAATTCAAAGCAGGAGCACATTTGAAGAATGATTCCAGGAATTTTAAGTATCAATAATTTTTACAAGTACATGTAACTATATAGTTTTTAAAATATGGCTGGGATTTTTTAAATTAAGGATTTACCTGAAACAACTCCCATTGTTATAGAAATTGTTATGTTGTAGTTCATGCAGAGTGGTTCAAAAACTGTGAGCCCTAAATATATTCCAATGTATCTATTTTTCCATCTTTTAGATGCATTAACATAATCACAGAATAATATCTGTAATTCTATACATTATCCTCTATGCTCCTTAAGTAATTATTTTATTTTAAAAGAAAATTAACTATTGCTGTGTATTTCCAAATATTGCTAATTTCTTCTCTTTGTCTTTTTTTTAATAAGCCCTTTACCATTGTAACGAAAGGGGAATTAATAATATTCTCATCACTAAATTGTACAAATCTATCTTAATAGATTTTTTTATTTATTTTCATTGTAGTGTTAGATGATTTTATGTTTGTATGTAGACCAATAAGTAATAGGTTTATTGTATAAAGTTAGGGAACCAAACTTAGTAACTCTATGTGCTTGCATTGCACGCTTCGCTTGGGCTTGGCATGACCTTTGTGCAGCCACCCGCTGACAGCTGAAAAGTGAGTTTCATATCAAGTGTTAGTTTTTCCCTTTACCCTTCTCCCTAGATCATAGCTTACCTTTAGCTGACTTCCAAATTGGCAAAAGATGCAAAGGCATTTAAAGATTTGAGTTAGATATACAATTTTAATTAGAAATATTTTATTGCTTCATTTTATAACATGAGCACTAAAAACTCTACATGTATCATTGGCACATCATGAATTATTGTATCGTGTTTCACATTTCCTCCACATTATTAATTTTATAAGTAGAAGAAGCAAAGATGTCTATGGTGTAATTGATGATTCCACATGATATACTGATATGTTGTCATAATATATTACTGTAGCATTTTTTCTGCAAGTACTGGCTTCACCATAGAAAGGCTTACTTTTATCAAAGTTTCTTCATGTTGTTAACTTATGATACCTGATAACATCTAAGTATGTTATGGCCATGGAGAGAGAGAGAGAGGGGGGGCGCGACCTGACCCAATCTTTCCTGTGGAACTTGAAACCTCCAGGGATGTACAAATGGATACCTGGGCTCATACTAAGGGACATAGAAACTCTGGATCCAAGATGGATGAAAAGAAAGGTGATGATGGAGCAGCTGATGAAATGAATGGTGGGGGAAACTATGCATCTAAGTTCACATTTGAAAAAAACTACCGCATTTTATAAGCAAAGTGTAAATTGTAGCAAATCTATAATAAAATATCAGCCAACAAAAGGTGTTGTCTAGGATAGTGGTACAATTAAATCTTTATAATTAAAACAAGATATATATATATATATATATATATATTAAGATTAAATATACTCTTTTTATTGAATTTATCCCACAATATCCTGCTCAGATGGTGCTGTGTCCTAGAAGTCCCACATATGGTCCTCTGGGATCAAATCCTGGCCATCTTAGTGAGGAGCAAATGGTCTGGTCAATAAACAACAGCACATCCTTCTTCTAAACCTATTAAGTAAATTCACAAAGAAATTATTAGCTTCTAAAATTCTGTATAAGCATAATTTTCATGAAGTGCTACATTTGACAGTAGCATTTGTCTTGCTATACAATATAGATCTTTGTCATACAGATCTGTTAAAAATGGATCTGAGTAAACAAGAGTAGTATAGTGCAAAGTCACATAAAGAAGTCAACCAAGAAATCTTATACTATTATGTGTTTCAAATGGGAAGAGTTCTCGCCTGAAGTGAATCAGATGTGTTAGAGCCTTCACTGTTGCCACCTTGTTATCTTCACTCTTTTTATATTTCTCTCTCTCACACACACACTTGCGAGTGTTGAGTGGCACTAGACGTAAGGGAACGCAAACTGAATTTTCCAAAGTTTTATAATAATGCAGTTGTTGAAATCACAATTGGAACATGGATATTTGTATATTATGCAAATGGTTTAAATATTTATTTTAAAATTAATTATAGTTTATGAATTACTTATTTTTCTAATCCAGTAAAAATAACCAGCGGTGCTGTGAACGTTACTTACGTTAAGAGATAATTCGTCATTGTCATTATCTTCAATGTCTAAGTACTGCAAATTTATGATGATAGGTTTCAAAATCTTGTTACGTGCTATTTCTTTCCAAAAGTCATCTTCTTTTAGTTTATCTGATGTCTCACGCAGTTTTCCAGTCTTGTGTTTCTTGTCAATTTCTTTGTGAATAAGTCGTTCAATGCCAGTCAGTTTAAAAATATTATTTCTGTTTGCAACATAATTTGAGTCCACATTAACTCAATTGGATTGTTCTAGCAGTAGTAAAGGGGACCAGGGGGGAGGGGGATGGATCACGTCTCATTGATCCAGCTGATACACCTTTTCATGGAAGAGTAACTGAATAATGCTGCTTTGAACTCTCGAGAATAGAGATTATGAATCATTCATAAACAAAGACATAATGTGACCAGACACATTCTGCCAGACTAGCAAGAAGTGTATCGTTTCCTCTCATGAATTTAACAAACACCTTGTCTTATTCAAAGTACATTTTCTTTCACCACGTCATGTCAAATGTTTACATTTCATTTCTGAGTAATTTCAAATATACGTTCACGCATACATGCCAACCAATAATGATATTCATTACAGTGCTCACGTCGCAATGCATTATAATATAATGGTATTTACTTTATTTGTATTAGGAAAACTTGGGTTTTTCATGGTTATGTCAGATACATTACTCTCTACCTTCCACATGGATCAATTTTGGCAAAATCTGAACTTTTGTCTTAGCGCAAATAGTATTTCATGCAGATTGATTAGGTTGGCGCGCCTCACACACCATTTAGCGGGAATGCAATACGACAACACCGCAGGACTCCGATTGGTTGCTCACCTAGTAGTGCTCAAGGACAAACACCTTCCCATTTGAAACACATAATAATTACAACTATATTACCTAGTTTATTAACTGAGAACTTGAATGTAAACAGATATACAGCTGAAACTTATACTAAATCTGCTAGTTAAGCCTTCCAGATTTTTGAAATATCAGCATTGTTGTTGATGATGATCATCTTCACTAAGGTTGCATGAAATGTGATGCCTTGCACCAAGAGGCTGGACTGCAAAAACCTAATGTTCTTGAAGTGAAAGAATAGATTTTATAGTCACAGAATAAGATCTGCAAAAGGGAAATACAGAAATTGGAATCCTAGAAGTTCTATGTTGAACATTAACAGATCATTACTGCTGTGAACAAATATTTTGATTTTTACGAAATACTTGGTATATTGGTAATGGATTTTGAACTTAGCTGCTAGTATTGCAATGTACAATTCTGAAGCCACATACAGATAATTTTACAGAACATATGAATTTTCACAAAAATCACATATGATAAAAATATGTGAATATAAAATTCAAGTACATTTTCAAAAGCTATTTGCAGGTTAAATAAATAATTTAATGGCAATTATTTTAAAATGTTATTTTTACTGCAATATCAAATTTGAGTTGAGAAACTACTTGTGGTCGGTTTTACAATTAACTTGGACATTGCTGGTACTAAATTCCTCCAAACCATGTCAAATTTAACTTGGTTTCATGGTAACCTAAAGATTTTGTCAATAAATTGCAGTTATTTATCAGTGTACTATGTTAGCCCTTTGTACACATAATTAAGAGGCATAGTAAGATGTTGCATTGTAGATTGCTTATTTAGAGGTAGATTGAAAGTTATGAGAAAATTGAGTAGAGTAGAGACCCTCAGACAGTCCTAACTCATGGGTTTCAGTCCAGCATCAGCAGTCTTCCAGCTCTCTCAACAAATACAGTGGGTGATGTTTGTCTTTGATTGGTTTTCTAAATGGGGGAAAAACCCTCCTGACTCCCAAGTAGAGGAAAACCCTATCAGAAGATTATGTAGGAGGTGGTTGAAACATTCATTCCACAAAGATTACTCAGTATGCTACTTGTTATACCTTCTTGTAGTTGTAGAAATATGGGTGCTTACAAATCGTAGCATCTTTTCATAACAGTGATATATGTTAAGCCATATTTTCCCTTAACTATTTCTTATATTCCATGTATTGAGAACTCTTGTCTTGGATGTTACAACTGTGTAATTTATCTCACAGCCATTAACGTGAGGCAAGTTAACTATTAAATTATAATAAATTTTGCTGTTCAACATGTTTTGTGATTTCATTAAAAAACTGAAAAATGAATACTGTTGCAGAGCTGTAATTTGATTGTTACAGTTTGCCCTTTGAAATATAAAATCTTATCTATATCTATTCCAGTTCTTACCTCCTTGGTGCCTTGAGCCTTACAATGCTATAAGTAGTAAGCATTGTGGGAGAAAATTCTTAGTTGCTTACTGTTAAAGATTGGGTTCGTTTTACTGATATTCAATAAAAATTTAATATATAGTTACTGCAAGAGTCCAAGCTCTATGTGGCTGTGAGGAATGTGCTCAAGTTTACTTTGAATAAGATGGCACTGGAGAGGGGAGGGGAGTGTTAAAGGCCAGATGGACAGTAGCATTTCAAATTGTTCAATGAATGCATAAAACTGAACAGTGCAAATAAATGTCAAAATCACAGTAACTGGCGCTACTAGTGTCATGTAGTATGGCAGTATTTAAGGGTGATCTTTTTACTATAGTGTACATATAAATTTAACTTAATTCAAAACTCCTAAAATTGGCAAAAATTAAGAAACATACTATAGCCACCGTTATGTATTCACTTTCCCATCACAGCAGTCGTGCTAGTGAAAATATGTTTGTCACCTATCATCTGCTGCCATATTCACAATGATGTAATCTATAACACTGGACACGATTCCATCCGTGTGTCTGCTTTTTTTTTCTTTCCTTCCCCTTCCCTTCATTCAGCTTCTGTTTCCTCGACTTTCTTACTTTTTTCTCGGGCCATGGACTTCCAAAAGGGGAATAGATTTCATTTCCTCATTTATTCGTTAAAATTAACGCCACATTTTTGCAAGAAATTCACTATCTCTTTCTTGGTAGAATATTTGGGCACTTTTCAGAAAACATTCAATGTCCAAAATATAACTAAACAAGGTGGGATGTGTGGAATAAACATTTCTTTCAACCACTTTGGTGGTTCATTGGTCATAGTAATCCCCACTGGTGCTTCCAGAGCAGTTTCGCTACATTCGCAAACCCCTTTTTCCCTCGAGCATGAATCGTAAAACAATGAACCAAGTGCCTGCTTTGTATCTTTTGGCAACTTCAAAAACCTCATCATCTGCTAAAACCTCTTCTTGGGTTACTGTCCAACCAAGTTTCAACTAAAAAAAATAAGTTTCCACTAGATTTCCGCAAAACTTTAATATGTATACAAGATACTCATGCCACATAGAATGTTGGGCTTCTCAATTAAAATCTTCTGTTTTATTCCACATTTTCTCCACTTGAAGCCAATAACTTTTAAGACTCTTATCAAAGATATTGTAACCCAAGGAAAATGCATCCTGTGCTTCACAATCAAAATTTCTTTGCACTGCCGCTGATGTTCGTGTAAGGAACAATAACAATAACACTTTCAAGTGATAATTTCTGTTTATACAAGCTTTGCCACACGTCACCAGCTTATTCCTCTCTTCACCGCACTCCTCTCTCCTCAAACACGCAGAGCTTAAGTCCCTACTTATACATTATTGTGCATAATTTGCATGTGTCTATCACATCCAGACTTAACAAACTGAAAAATCAAATACTTTTTTCATAAATACGTTATTAAAATAGGCTACTGAACCCAATCTCCTCACTTATGAAATTAAATAATGAAATCATTAAGAACATTTGAAAGCACTCATACTAATACAGAAATTAAATAGGGACTTTGAGGGTACTGGTTAAATATAAGAAATGGCTAAAGTTTGGTACCTGTTCGTACCTGTTCTACAAGATTCAGTTACTAAGGATTTTGGCTCCTTTCAAAGAGTTCTGTTAGCAGTTTTGAAATGGGCATTGTATCCCTTACACCTTTTATTGTTGGGAAGTAGCATATTGGAACACATATGAAAAATATTTTTATGAGAACCATTTTGGTATAAGCAAAAGAAAACTTTATTGACTAAAATAATGTTAATGCCACTTTAATGTGCAATTGTACAATTTTGGCAGTGCCCTCATCATGAAAGTCTGGTGTGAACAAGGCTTTAATGGCATTTGTCAGCCATTTTGTTTGAATCACCTGGTGAACTAATCGATAAGTTAAGTTGATTTTTAAGAGGTCAAGAGTTCAAATTTTGGTGGTTTTTTTCAGATTCTCAAATCTCTCCTTCAACTCTGGAAATATCTTGTGAAGCATGCTGGGCATCCATCATGATTTGAATTCCATCTTAAATTGTAGCTTCCCTGTACTAATCATTCTCTGTGTCCTAACATCGAGATAGTGCCAAGCCCTTAGATCCCCAAGTGATAAATACACTCATCTTATCACAGGGAGGTAGTGGTGAGAAATACGCAACAATTCATTTGTAAGACAAGTTGCAAAAAACAGCTGAAGATATCTCTATTTGATTTCCAAAATACTATTCATTTATTACTTCCTCCTCTGCTTACCTGTAGTATAGTATTCCATTAAACATTTGTCATGGCCCGACTTTACCACTGTGCTATAATATCTGCCACTGTGCCAGTTTGTTTATGGTGATGTGTGCTTACTGCTCGCCCTGTGTTGTCTTCTATACATTACAAATGCAGAGCTGCCAACCATTGCTCTAAACTATTTAATTAACATGTACCAATTTTGAACTTCTGGTTTTGATTAACTTAAGAGATTTATTAATTAAATTAATGTTTGATAAAACAATTGTTTACAAAAGCTTTTGTAAAACAAAAAAATAAGTAATTGTGAAATAGTACCTACAGTATAACATTTCAGAATCTTACTTACACTTTTCGATTTCTGATTGCTCATTCCTGAAAAGTTAAATCACAAAACTTTTTTAAAATTAATTGTAAAGTAGATAAAATGTTCAATAAATATTGTGAAAGATATACAAAGAGTAAGTAAAGGGCTTTTGTCACTTATTTTATTACACTTTCAAAAATATCTGGAGCAAGTTTCAATCCAAATGCTGCATAAATTTTCTTAAAATATGAAGGTGTTTGAAAAGTTTTCGGAATCACCAACAGAAGTCACTGCTAGTGGAATCTGGATCTGACATAATTATTATCCTTCTTGAGTATATACATGGCTTATCAGTGCTCTGGGTATGCTGCTGTGGAGCTGACATTTCTCTGTTGTTGTTTCTGTGTATTTTTGAAAATGGACAAATTTGAGATCCAAGCAATGATAAAGTAATGGATAAATGTGAGATTTAAGCAATGATAAAGGACTTCTAAAAGAACAGTATAAAAGTAATTTAAATTCATCTAATTTTCAAAGCAAACTGGCTCCTTCATATTCAACTGTTCCCAAATGGACCAATGAGTTTAAATTGGTCAGGAGAGCGTATAAGTTTAACCCACATAGTGTTCAATGAAAATGTTTCACCACCCCACAAATTATTACAAGATTGCACTATGTTGTTTTGGAAGAGTGCTGATTCAAAGTGCAAGACATTTAGATGCTCTAGGGATATCATCTGAAAGATCATATCAAATTATGACTGAGAAATTGAGCATGAAATAATTATGTGGTGGTGCCATCACTTTTAACATAGATCAGAAATGCATCGTAGTACAAATGTCTGAACAATATTTGGTCCATTTTAAGAAAAATGTACAAGGTTTTTTTGGATTAATTGTGACCACATGTGTGACATGGGCGTACTACTATACCTTGGAGAGAAAGCAACTGTTCAAGCGATGGAATCATGCAGATTCTCCATCACCAATGAAAGTAAAGGCAATCCCAAGCAAAGATGAAAGTCATCCTGTATCAAGACTGCACACATGTGTCATTGCCATGGCAAAAGTTCATGAACAGAGGTACAAATTATTGCCACATTCAGCTTATTCACTTGATATGGCTGCATCAGACCCTCATCTCTTCCGTAAGCTCAAAAGTCTCCTAGGTGGACATGAACTAGTCATTTGCAGGTTGGAGAATCTCATTTCAAAGATGGGATAAAGGCATAGGAATATGGATGGACGAGATGTATTAGGGGGTTACAGGGAGACTATATTGATAAATAAAAATATTTTGGATGGTACCAGTGGTATTTATGTAAATCAAACAACCCTTGTAGAATTTAAAAAATGTGAAAGGTGCTGAAAATTTGAAATGCAAGATAAACAGGAGTGAAATAATTTAAGCTGTAAGATTTAGAATTATTTTAGCGGCAAAAGTTAGAAAATTAGATTTTTCATACTTTTTCGCTTTGTTCTAATTAATGAGGATTAAAAACTGATATTGTAAACAATTTTTAGCTCTGTTGGAACTGATACAAAATGTTTTATTTGAAATGAATCTTCAGGAGTTGGTTATGTACATAAAAAGTCTTTTTGTTTCTTTGACATTTAAATAAATATCTTTTGGAACTTGTGTTCCACTAAAATAATAGAACTGGTTTATAAAATATATGCAAAAATTGATTTTATGCAAATATTTCAGATATATGTTTCATGAGATGAAGCCAGATTGTTCACAAACCTATATTTTTAGAAAGCTATTTGATATTATTTAGATATGCAAACGCGACATAGGTTTTTCCTAAATAAGAGAAAGTTATATTCATATACCTTTTGAAGTTGAAATTATTGATTTAAGATATAATTAGGTAGGGCAGAAGTTGGTTTTACCTGCTTTTAGTCTTTATTCCCTTAGTCCCATCAGTAATGATGATGGCGATGAAGGTTCTATGCCAGAACTACATATCAGCATATATGAATATACCAAAACTATTTTTAATAAATCTGTTTCTGGACTTAGGAATTTTGCAAAAGATAACTTTTCAACATTCAAAAATATCTATATGCAAGTTTAGGTGGGTGGAGTGGAATGCACATTTGCAGATTTATATTTTGCCATAGGACCAACAATATTGAAATCTTATGTCAGTTTCCCTATTATTCATATATGTGGAGCACAATTACTTTAGAATAGAATAGCATGGAAAGCTTGTAACACTTGTAAAATGCATGAGTCTTCATTTCTAATGTTCATTATTAAGTTTGAGTAAAATTTAAACAATGTATAAATAAAAATAGGTGTAAAAGTTAAAATATTTACATGAAAATCAAACAGGTATTTCATACCAGAATAAAATTGGGTTAGTGCATGGTAAATATCTTATTAGAATAGGGTGATTTCTCAGTCCTATGGACTTCGCAATTCCAAAATTTTAAAATGTACCTCTCTGAATGGGAACATTAATCATCTCAAAAATGACTTCATTTATGTTTCCAAACTGAACATGAAAGACAACGCTGATATTATATCTGTTTTTAATTCTTTAGATGTCAGGAATATTGTATTTTTTAAATTATTGAGACTGTTATGTAATAACATGCAGCTCTGTTCAGAAACTTTCAAGTATATTTCGCTTAATTGCATGCAATAATTTGTAAATTGGTTGTGATTGTAATTATAGCTTTTAAATTATAAACTCTGAATTGAAATCAGCTAAATTACTTGTGAAGAGAGTTAATTTTCACTTAGTATGTAGGGTATGTAAGTCTTTATAGAATGCATTGTGGTGGGTTTTATTGACTAAGAAAGTTATGGGTTTTATTGTAACTTTAGGAAAAGAATTATTCTTTTTACAATTACTGATTTCTGTAGAAGTCAACACAATGAATTATCTAATCCTTTTAGTGCCAACTATAATTTTAATCACCTATTTATAAGGGCATTTAGCCTATTGAAGAAATTAATAAAATTTAATAGAAATGGCTGAATCATACTTGAGTATATCTTAGCTTACTTATGGCTTCTTATTCATTTTAACATTTTTTGTGCATTTGTGTCAGGTGGGGGGTGGACACAATTCTTATGTGTAATTTTGTAAGAATTTAAAACATTACCCACCCCATGTAATAATTCCAGATCGATGAAATGCTGATATGATATAATTACTCTTGAAATACTAGCATGAACCGAACTATTGTTAGGTACCAATCTATCCCTCATTTAAAAAGAATAAATATTGTCACATTCCTGGCCATGGATATGTATGGATACAGGATTACTAATAGGTTGTCCAAGAAACGGACAGAGGAACCTAGCTCAGATGGGGTTATTAGAAACACATGCTTGGCAATATACTTTGGGGTTTAAATATATGTCACATTGCAGTTCGGGTTTAAATATATATGTCATGCTGCAGTTCTCATATTGCAGTATGTCCATGATACTCAAGGTGCACAGATTTTGTGTTCATTAGTTAAAATATCTGAAAATAACTGTTAATTTTAAACAAAATGGTTTTAAATATGTCAAGTATATTCAAAACTGGTTAATTACATCCAAAATGAAAATAAGAAGCGATATTATATAAGGCACTGAACTTGAAACCATATCTTTTCATGGTTTTAAAAAGTTCCATCCTGTTTAGGGTTTGAGAGGAGTAATTTTTACTTTGTGCCACCTACCTGCAGTACACAGGAGGATATATTTTACTTCATGCAACAATTTGATGAGCATTTCAGTGTAAATAGATTTTTTCGAGGTCCCCTGAGAATTCAAAGAAAGCATTTTTATATAAGAAGGACTCTATATTTATTGAAACACCACACATTTTATACATGACAAATGACTTGTCTTGAATTGTTTGGGAGTAGCATCCAAAGTCCTCTTCTGAGCAATAAGAAGAGATGGACAGAAACATCTGCACAAAAAATTAAATATTTTTTAAAACCTCAATTTATTGCAAATACCTTTTTTTGTAGCATCAGCCATTTCTGAAATATTATTTGCATGAATTTTTCAATACTTATGATTTTTTAAACTGCTGTTGCTATTTAGTTATTTCTTGTGATTTCATGGGAAAGCTGCAGAACTTAGAAGTTAGCATAAACACCTTTATACATCTGCTATTAATTTGGTTTCCTCTATTTCTCTTGTACCTGCAATAAGATGTGTAATGAAACTATTTCTCTAAAGTTTTATCATAATTGATATGAAGTAGGTAGGAAAGTAAACTTTTATAAGATCGGTCTGTAGAAGCTGTAGAAAAATAAACAATAGAGATAGAGAAACTCATGTGAATGTAACACATATTTCTGTAGTTAAATTCACTTTTATTATATATACAAATCCTCTGAAAAAAAAAGAATTACTTTTTTTACATAAGTGATAATATTTCTCCCTCTACCTCTCTGATATTGAAAAGGTTAACGAGTAAATAAGTTGTACAACATATTCATTGTGTATAAATTTATGGATCTAAATTCCAAATGTAAAGACTATAGAGTAATGGGAAATGTATTTGTTACAGAGCCTGATGAGTGGGAGATCAATCGCACAGATATTGTGATGAGGCATAAACTAGGGGGTGGACAGTATGGGGATGTATATGAAGCTGTGTGGAAACGCTACAACATGACTGTTGCAGTCAAAACTCTCAAGGTGAAAAATGTCAATATTGCTATCTTGAAGTTTAATTATGTCCATGTATCAACAGGTATGGCACATGTTAATTTGTGGATAGAGTAAAGGAGCTGAAATGCACATCTTTAAGTCTACATACATTGCATTATAAAACAGTCATGTTAATGCTAACAATGTGACAGATGTATGTTAACAATATTAAAATAAGAATTTTGTTTCAACACAGATTAGGTATAACTTTTGTTTTTGTTTTGTGTGTTTGTATGTAATTTTCCTTATAAGAAGCAATACAAATATGGCTGTCTGAGAATGTGGTGTAGTTTCATATGGCTATATGTCATGTCTTATGTAATTTGTATAATATATTGGAAGTATTTGTACTTTTTCTATCATGTACATAGTTGATAGAGATATTATTGCATTTCACTTAAAACTTTGATCCAAAGATTTTATCAGAATGCATATTTGAAACCCTTTGAATCCAAAATAATCCCTTTTAAATAATGTAACTATTTGTCTGTGAACAGCAGAATTCTAAAATGAAAAGTCGGAAAATTTTGTGCTGTGACAAAAGTGAGAAGAGAAAATTCTTCTAAACTACTTTATGTGTCACTAGAATTGTTAGCCCAGTGGTAACTTAATATCACTTTCACCTTTTACAAGTACTCAGATATACATATAACAAGCACGTCAGTGTAATGTTTCTCTATGTCTGTGTTGTACACACCAACTATGCTGCTTGAAACTTCTCAACGTTCACTGCTGTACTTGCTAACTGACAACATTCAAGAAATTTTTCTATTAACTACTGCCTGGCTGAGTCATTCACAACTCCTGTATTCACTGGTCACTCATAACTAGGAACTACCTGTTACTGGCTCTTGCAGCTCCTTTTACAGCCTATCATGGAATAAATGTTCTGGAAAACAAAATCTCTTAAATAGAAGGAATGGACCATTGTTGAATTTAATCTTCTAGATCTTTGAAATTAAATTGTCTGGAAAACAGCAATGCAGACAACAATGAGGCACATTACTTCCAGCTTGTGATGTCAACCAGTGGCTGCCCCTGAATTTTTATTTTTTGTCCTTCAGGCAACAAACAAAAACTGTGGAATACGATAAACTTGGGTTTCTTGATCACTGGCCCCCTTTGTGCACTTCTGTTCATCTTATTCCTGGTGGGCCCAGCTGTAGCTTTGTCAGGGTTACCTTGTAGACTCCAGGACATATCTTGAGACCTAGGAGCATTTATCTTGTCTCATTCAAGTTGCAGCACCCTCCTACGGTGTCGACTGTTGTGTCGTTTACCTTTGCTACAAACACCATAGACTCTTACACTCCATCCCAAGGTCAGCTCTAGCAAGGCTTCGTTCTCCATAGACAAGATGATCACTATTTGGTAGGCCCGATCTGTTTTCCTAATGGCAAGCCCTCATCATGTCCAGTGTGATCACAATTACTGCTGTACCCATGTCCACCAGTATTCCATACTGCTTTCCCTGTATCCTGCTGTCCGTGTTGAGGTTTTCCTCCAATCTTCTGTTCAAGATCTGATCAATATCTGTTAGCTGATTCTCTGTTCCAACTTACTGAATTCTCATGATATTCATCACCTTGAGTACCAGCTGCTTCCACCTCAAGCCTGCATCATCCAGTCTATCTACAGGCAACATTCCTCCTTGATTCTGCTAAGCCACCCTCCAAGGTTCTCCAGGATGATAAAGCATTGGTTAGGATCTTTCTCTTTTCTACAAAGCATTTCCATGTCCTCCTTCGTGCCATCTGGTTGTTCATTTGAACTATCTTCTCTGTGCCAAATTTTATTTCCGTCATTCTCTTCTCCATCCTCTCAGTCCAGGCTTTTATTTCATCTTCACTTCTTTCCTCATTTCTCGTATCAAGGATTTCACTGTTGTTATTTTACTCTCCATTTCTTCCATTCCGGATTCATTGCCATCTCCATCTGTCTGATTTAGCAAACAATCTCTGAAGTACTTCCCCCATCATGGCTTCCTGACACCAGTTTGACAAAAGTGACAACACGTAGTTGCCTTAAACTCACTTTATCTGTCACTAGAATCGTTAGTCCAATACTAACTTACAATCACTTTCACTTTTTTACAAGTACAGAGATACACATAGAGCAAGCCTGACAGTCTAATGTTTCTCTATGCCTCTGATGTATGTACCAACTTATGCTGTTTGAAACTTATTAGTGTTCACTGTTCACAGACTAATACTTTTATACTGCTCTGCTTGCTGATTCTGGTAACTTTCAACAAAAGGTACTGTTCACAGCTCTGGGTGGCCAACTCATTTACAACTCCAATACTCATGACAGTTTATAACAAGCAACTCCCTGAGGGTGGCTTTTGAGCTTTCTTTTATAGCCTACCGGTCACAAAAGAAATAGTCTGAAACCAAAATCTCTGGAATCAAAGGAATGGAGCATTGTTAAAATCGAATCTTCTAGATCTGCCATATTCGAGTAGTATAACAATGAGATGTTCCCCCCCCTTTTTTTTGCTTCTCCCATTTTTATGTATAACAAAAGGTGTAGTGTAACTATTTCTGCATAAATTTATCTCCATAAAAATAATTAGGAAAGATAAGCTTTCATAAGTATAGTTTGCATACCAACCATGAAATGGAAGGGTGGAGAAAGTCACCTGAATGTAAGATACGTCAGGTCCCCCCTAACCCCCCCCCCCCCCCACAAATGACTAGCTTATGAAATACACTTACATGGGACATTAAACAAGTTGGACATTTTAACAAATTTTAGCTGATAAAATATATTGAAACTTTGTGTAATTTAGATGTTCACGAGGATGTTCAAAATTTTAGGCCAAGAAGAGTTCTCATAAAGTTTTGAATTTATGGTAGTAATTATATTTGAGTTGTGAGTTCTACCATTGTGTCACTTATACTGTATGACAATTGTATTAAAATTGGACTGTAATGAAATTTATACATTGTTGGATCCACTGTTGTAATGACCAACTGACTTTGAAGGAATCAAGACATCTGTAGCTCAGCACTGCCTATACTGTCTGGAATGTAACAGACTAAGCTTCTAGACTCAGAAACTGTGGAAAGTGGATATTTACATAAAGGATAAGATGGCTTAGCAAGTTCTTGTGTAGTGCACTATGATTAACTATACTATAATTGAAGCATTGTTTCATTAGTTAACCACCTCTTATAGTACTTTGTAAGCAAAACAATATTTTTCTTAATTTGTACCCCATTGTGGGGGGGAAAGAGTGGAAAGCAGTTCATCTGCTGGATGACATCAAACCTCTTGGTTAGCTCACTATAAACAAGAATGGAATCCTGAAGAAGAATGTCGGGAAGTGGAAAACAACACTTGGTCAATTTATAAGATCAACCAATAATAATAATAATAATAATAATAATAATAATAATAATAATAATAATAATAATAATAATAATAATAATAATAATAATAATAATAATAATTAATAATAATAGATTATTGTAACTCACACACAAACATTGTGTGGGCAAACTCTGGAAGGCAGAATCAGAACTGAAAAATTCGGAGCCATAACCGGGATTAGAACCTCAGAACTTCTGCTCAATGTGTGGCTGCTCTAACCACTGAGGTACTAGTTTCAGAAGCTGTTGAATCCATTTGCAACCTCGAAGGTCTGACTCATCTGTTGTTATCTGTGTCTTGATAGAACAATCAACTTCTTTATAAATTATCGACTGGCAGTACTTCAAAGTCCATTATTCAGTTATTTTTCTGCATTAAGATGTTCTCCCATGTTAGTTTGTTTTTGATTTACCACCCCATTTAATAATTTTGGATTTGGGTCAAGGTCATGATTTTCATTTCAAAAGTGAAATGCTACTACTGACTTATTATCCTGGGATGGCAAACCAAAAGAAACTGACGTGGGAGAATTTCTTAGTATGGAAAAATAAGGAATGAGTAATGAACTTAGAAATCCCACCAGTTGATAATTTGTTAAGAAGTTCATAGTTCCACCACCAGAGAGAACACAGGTTGAAAATGGAAGCAACAGCTTCCAAAAGTAGTTCCTCAAAAAATAAAAATGTATGTGATAGAATGTTAAAAACCAACTACAAATAGTTTTTTCAAGAACTTGAAATACTTCCTGGCAAAGAAAGATAATAATTTATAAGGATATCAAATGAATAAATAGTATAATATGATAGTTAATAATGGGTAAAGAAAGCTGTGATTATTGGAAACGAAACGTGTTTGTTCTAACGTTTGCTTCATTAGAGAGTGATGCAGAAATGTAGCAGAATTTCATATGTAAGGGTGTGATGTTGTCCCACGCTGTGCACCATATGCAGCAAAATTATGTATGTGGAGGTAGGTAGAGATGATGCTCTCAATGCCCCGCGGCAGAGGTTGTGGGATGTCTCCTGCCCTCTGGAATGGTGAGGAAGCTACGGGTTGCTACATATTCTCGAACTGAGTCTTCTGCTCAGATCTGGCACTCAGATATAGCGATGCCTCTAGATGATCTCCGGCGCTGCTCCAGTTGGTGCATGAGAACTCTGTTTACTCGGGTGTGGTCTTGAGCGAGGGAATTTAACTTTTAATTCTGACTAATAAATTTACAGAACATGTCGTAACGTAGATATACAATGAGCTTGATCAATGTAATTGAATTACATTTACGTGGAAATTGTGAATAAATTTTATAATCCCTTTGGATTACAGAATATAATTTACATCTTTTCTACACAGCATTCCGACACAGAATTGTACGTCCGTTCACTTCGATGTTACACAATCGAAAGATTCTATCTTTTCTATCCACTTCTCCAAGATCATTGATTTTTCTCTTTTTGTTGCTATAAACACCAAAAAAAAAAAAAAAAAAAAAAAAAAAAACTTCTTTTTTACTGGTCCATGTCAATTATAATAACCAATACCAACACATTACATCATATCATATACACATTGCATCATATCATATTCATATTGTATCATCTCATGACCAACTGAATTCCACACTTTCATTTCTTATGCACATTAACTTTTACATACCAATCTTTAAAACTATTATTAAACATATTTAAATATTTTCAGTTCTTAGTGCCTAAACTAAAACAATTGTTACACCTCTAATCTGAATATTTAGTTAACATCCTTCTTATGTCACTGCAAGTTAATACTCAATTTATAAGGCTACTATTGTGTTGTTTACACAGTGATTACTTTCTTATGATCAAGTTTAAGAGAAATGTGTTTGATATTTTCTGGAGAACTAAAAACTAATTACACCCTTCAACTTTGTAGAGCAGGTATGACTTGGGGCAGGTGGACCTTTGAGACCTGGTAGCATAACTTCTAGATAAGCTGCCCTTCCTTTTTTCCTCCATGGGTTTCCACATGGGTAAGAGCCTGTGGCCCAAAAAACATTTGAAACCAGTGTACTATTGCCTAACATTGTTTATACATAGTGGGTGCTGTGCCCACATCTGGACCAGTGTTATCATAACCACTTTCAGTCCATTACATATAATACATGCTTAAGAATAATGTAATGCTGGCCCCATAGCTCAGTTGGTGGAGCGCCTGCCTGCCATACTAGGGATCCCAGGTTCGATTCCTGGTGGTGGGGCTGGGGATTTTTCTCCAACCAAGATAATTCCTCATCTTCTCCAGAGTCTGGAAGTATGAATGAGAGTGTGAATGTGCGCGCGATCTAATGATTAATTAAAATCCAACGAATACGAGTTAACACCTTCGATATGTTCCAAAGGAGAACGGCCGCCGATATGACCATTGGAGTTAAAGGCAGGGTATAAATGTAACAAAAAAAAATAATGTAATGAAACAACCCATTCATCTCTCAGAGAACCCACAGTAAAATCTTTTTAAACCACGTGTCAAACTATAAAAACACTTTAGCTCTACTTACATGTAAAGTAAGTGTAAGAGTAAGTGTAAGTTGAGCTAAAGTGTTTTTATAGTTTGACAAGTGGTTTAAAAAGATTTTATTGATAAAGCTCCACTGTTTATAAATACTTCTATTTTATAATTTTAATAGAACCTACAGTAATTATAAAATAACTTTAAATCTTTAGATGTGAACATGTGTTGCAAGTAAAATGTTACATTGTCAAATGGTAAATTAATTTTTTACTGTAAGGGATTAATAGAAAATAATTTTGATAATGTGAATTTCAGTACCAGTTTTATTTTTCAGGTGCCTAAGTGATTTTAAATGGTATGCTTCAAGGAGAAGAAGTAATACACTTTTAGAAGCATAATGAAGGTGAAAATTCAAAAAAGACATTTTAATTAGTATTGCTATTTTTACTAAAGTTATTTATGATAGGTATCCAGAAGATCCATGGTTCAAGTCCAACTATGATATTAAATTTTTCATTTTGATTCTACCTTTATCATGTCCTATTTTACTACTAAAGTGTGAAAGATCAATTAACTGCCATTATTTATGATATTTCTAAGCTTTGGCGTGTAAAGTATTAAGTGAAAATCTTATATTTTTTCTAACAGTAGATGTTAACAGGTGGCTTGAAATATAAGATTGAAGGATTATGCATTACACAGTAAAAATGCTTTGCATAATACCACAAATGCAAATAAATAAAAAGCAAAGAAAGAACAAAGACGTGTAACAATTGCATTCCAGTAACTGATTATAACTAAAATAGCACAAAAATGTAGACAAATATTATGCATGTTTGGAGGAATTTAGTAACAGTGACATCCAAATTAAATGAAAAAAACTGTTTGTAATTGGTTTTTCACATTCCATCACTTACATTTTTACTTTTTGAGCAATTATTTTCAGGAGCCTTGCTTCCATTTTTAACCTTGGAAATGTTATAATCGTAAAGTCAAGGTTGAAAATGGAAGCAACAGCTTTCAGAACAGTCCCTCAAAAATTAAAAATGTAAGTGATAGTGTATGAAAAACCAACTACAAATAGTTTTCTCAGTAGAAGAGTGTGTTTACAATAGGATTCCAAACTAATGACTAGTTTGAAGTAAAATCAAGATCCAGGTAAAAGGAATGTGCATTAATTAGTATATAGATGAAGGATCCTCAAATGAGATTTATGTGGGATAAAGTTCTCAGCATTTCTTTGTTAATTTTTTTTTTTTTTTTTAATGTAAACTCCGCATCAGAATAATTGGGAAATTCCCAGAGCATCTGTTTTGATGGAAATAAGTGAATCGTGTTTCTGGACACATGGGAAAATAATAATGTTAATCATTTTAATACTTAATGATGCATAAAAGGCTTTTAGTTAATATTACACTAATTGTAATACGAAAGGATAATATGATATAGGTATATGTTATCTTCCTAATATTATTTGTATCAATGTGTGGCATACGCTTATGTATGTTTCATCATCATTATCATCACTAATGTTATATTTTTTCAGAAACCAGATGCCTCTCTCTCCTTTTTTGTTGCCAGGCAGAGTAGTACATTCTACATTTAAAGAAAAGCACTATAGTAATATATGTTTAATGTTGCAGGAGGACACCATGGCTCTAAAAGATTTTCTAGAAGAAGCGGCCATAATGAAAGAAATGAAACATCCCAATCTTGTTCAGCTGTTAGGTATGTTATTACCTTAAGTTTTCAACTAATGCTATCAATTGAATATACGCCCAATTTTTTCACTAAATCCATAATTTAAGTAATCATATTATCTACATCAGCTGTTTCCAACTCCGAGAAGTGTTGATGAAATTTTCCACTGGCTATAGAGCTCTTTCTTTGGTTTTTATATACCTGTGTAAGAATTGTTTGCTGGAAACTTAAAATATATATTGTCATGAATGCATTGTTGCAACGAGGCGGTGCAGCCAAGGCATTCTAAAAGACGGACAGTGCAGTGCGGAGATAAAAGCTTGCCGAAATGGTGGTGGAGAGTTCATCTTCTAACACCGTCCTGATTGTTTGAGAACATTCCACAAATTTCCGGAATAGTGAGTAGCTATAAAGGGAAGCTGCTGCCCGCCACTCGGACAGTTGTTAATTGAACTCGCATGCGTGAACAGCTGTGTGAGCTGTGTCGTAGTTGTTGACCTTGTAAGTTGTATTGTATATGTGACGTAATTCAGCGACTGTAAAGGTTGGCAAAGTGTATTTATACGGAAATAAAGAGCAATTTTTGGAGTTTGTATCCTAGACTTTTAATTTCACGAACCCACAAAGTCACAATATTGATATATCAAAGTGATTTCTTATAACATTCAATAGTTTTACAGTCAGAGGTAGATTCTTTATTCAGATCCCTTTATTTTTCCCCTCTTTTCTACTTTCCACTTTATACCTGCATATGAACTATTTATGAGGAGCTTAATGCTAAATTGAAAGGGCTGTATGATCACAGATGATGAAAAACTATTTCTGCAAGTGTTCTTGATAACAAGTAAGAATAGTTAGTAGAAGAGTGGGTAGAAAAAGACATGTGAAGGTAACACATTAAAAGGGTCCTGTCCCCTTACATAATATACTTCTCTTAAGGAAATATCTTCTGATATCTTTTTTGATTTTTTTAAAGGTGTGTGCACACGAGAACCTCCATTTTACATCATCACAGAGTTCATGAGTAAAGGAAATCTACTCGATTACCTACGCAATGGCAACAAAGATCAAATTAATGCTGTTGTGTTGATGTATATGGCAACGCAAATTGCTAGTGGTATGAGCTACTTGGAGAGTAGAAACTTTATCCACAGGTAAAATACCCATATGCATGTAAATGTTGATCTTTAATTAAATAGTGCTTAAATAACGTTTACTTTGAATGTGATATGTGTCCTTTAATATGTAATATGCTTGTAAATTACACTTTAGGAATATATTTACAAAATTGTTATGTTAATACTTCAGTTTTAGAAATTACAGTAATTCCCTGAAACTGCATATAGTAACTTATTTTCTAAGGCTGCTAAAGAACTGAGTATTGAAGTCCTCACCTAACATAATTTGGTAGATTGTCTTTTTTCTCTTTTGCATATATTTAGTTACTTTTCAATTTTTGGATAATTTTTTATTGTTGTACAGTTCCAGACATTTTCAATTTTTCTTCAAAATATGCCAAATAGTCGTATAATCTTTAGGATCAATACAGTGGAATGCAGTGCTTTCAGGGTATCTACACCCTTGACAGAATGTATGTGTATATAAACTAACAGATGCAAGTGAACCACTTTATGTATCATATTACATTCAAATTTAGCTTTTGGTCCCTAAGATCTGAGTGTACTAACAACCTATTTTTATTGTACTTGTAAACCTGTTGAGTATTACATAATATCTAAGTATTCCATCTTATATTTATTAGGTAGGCTGAAGCCTGCAAAGGTACTGTTTTCATTGTGCAACTGTATATTCCCACTGTTGCCTTTCTGTCATTCCTCTGTAAATACCAATCTTGGATTTTAAATTCATTATCTTTCAAACATGGATACAAAGATTTCTAAGGAAAATCACCAGATACCAGACTATCCAATACATGAACAATATTTTGGCAATCTTTTATTTTCTCAAAATTTGCTGTAATGATTGTTGTTAAAATACTATACATTCAAGATATTGTCTTGAAAAATAAAAAAAATAAATATATACATATCTTGAATTTCTGAAAATATTCTTGAGGTCCTTTTCATTTATTATTATTATTATTATTATTATTATTATTATTATTATTATTATTATTATTATTATTATTATTATTATTATTATTATTATTATTATTATTATTATTATTATTATTATTATTATTATTATTATTATTATTATTATTAATATTATTATTATTATTATTATTATTATTATTATTATTATTATTATTATTATTATTATTATTATTATTAATATTATTATTATTATTATTATTATTATTATTATTATTATTATTATTATTATTATTATTATTATTATTATTATTATTTATTTATTATTATTATTATTATTATTATTATTATTATTATTATTATTATTATTATTATTATTATTATTATTATTATTATTATTATTATTATTATTATTATTATTATTATTATTATTTGTATCTTTTCAAAACTTACAGTTAATTTCAAATAGTTAATTTTTATAGCATAAACCATTTCTGAAAAGTTATGTATGAAACAAAAGTTAAAATTTCTCATATTACAAAATACTTGCTTGTGAAATAAAACATCACTTTTGACTTGTATTATCATGAATAATTATTATATCATATTTTAATAATTATTATAGAGATCTTGCTGCTCGCAATTGCTTGGTGGGGGAGAATCACCTTGTGAAGGTAGCAGACTTTGGCTTGGCAAGGCTGATGAGAGATGACACCTACACAGCTCATGCAGGAGCGAAGTTCCCCATAAAGTGGACAGCACCTGAAGGACTAGCGTACAACAAGTTTTCAACAAAGGTGACTAGGAAACTGTTAACACTGGTCCTTGATATATTTTATAAAAGTTACCCAAATTTTCATTTTGGATGAAGCTAGAGCATAAACGAATTTTTATCATTAATAACTGTCCTGTTAGGCAATTAACCCTTTTGCTTCCAGCCACAAAGGTGCAAATCACACTTTCCAGATACATAATGTAACCATCTACTATGTTAGCTTTTTACAAAGTACATTGTTAATGCATTTTTGATCAAGAAGGGTAAATTTATGAAACTTTAAATTTGTTTATGCAAATATACTTAGAAATAACATTAATAATTTTCATGTTTTTTTTGTTTTGTTTTTCAAAAATGGCATGAAACATCTTTCATGGTTTTCTGTAATGTGGATTTATTAGAACATTATAATCTTTGCAAAAGTTAAAGGCATGCAGGCCGTACTGCACACTCCAGCAAATCCTAAGCTTGCCCTGCCTACCAGTGCTGCTGAATGTGGTACACACATCTCGTGCGCCTGAGCTGAGAACATTATATTAATTAATTAATTATGCTCGGATAAATGTTTGAAAAATGACAGATGCCAATCTTATAATAAGAAAGGATTTTATTTTTGGATCATGAACGTACAAAAATCCTCTCTCTATGATACTTGAAACACAAGCAATGTATGTTTTAACTTTCACATGATTATGGTTAAATGTTATGGATAAATGTTTGAATATTACAGATGCCAATCTTATAAGAAAGAATGTTATTTTCTGATCATGACCATATAAAAATCCTGTCTGTACCATACTTAGAACACGAGCAATGCACTTTTTATCTTCACATGGCTATGGTTAAATGTTACAAATAAATATTTGTTTATTACAGGTGCCAATCTTAAAATAAGAAAGAATTTTATTTCCTGATAATGACTGTACAAAAATCCTGTCTCTATGATACTTAGAACACGAGCAATGCACCTTTTATATTCATATGTTATGGTTAAATGTTACGGATAAATATTTGAAAATTACAGATGCCAATCAAGAAAGAAATTACTTTCTGATCATGATCATACAAAAATCCTGTCTTTACAATACTCAATGATGCACTTTTTATCTTCACATGGTTATGGTTATCCAACATCTTTCCATTCAACACAGATAAGCCTGAAAAACAACACCATTCTTTCCTCACAATATCTCAAGCATAAATAAATAATGCACCTACTATTAAAACAGAAGTCACGCAGTTTGAAACAGAGTTAATTTTCAGTTCGTTTTTAGAGTAGAAGTGTTGTTTTGTTAAAGTTAATGGCATCGTTAAGTCGTGTGTTGAACTCGAGCTGCAATATTGTTAATATTACATTAAATTATTATTATTATACACATATCTTTTTTCCAATGTTTGTGATCCAACTGCGTGAACATGTCCCTCGAAGCTGGGGCAAGTGACTTTTTGATCAACAAACATGAAGTGATTCATTCTCAGGGCAGAAAAATTATATTTAATGTGAACAAGTTTTTGCAAAAGCTCTCCAATCCAGGATATAGAGTAACTGCAGATTTTTCAAAATTCCAGAAATTAACTCTGTAAGCTTGTGATGTAGGTAGTGTTCACACAATGTCACGAATTTGTAGTGAAGCAGCTTCATCCTTAGAAAAAGGGAGTGTGCCTGTGTTTCAATCTCCCCGAAAGATCCATGAAGTCGGAAGGCGAGTTACTGGATTTGAAACCATGCTTGCTGTGCCACTGCTGTGACGTGTGTCAAGTTAAGATCTTAATGTTTTAGGAATATTTAATGTGTTGTTTAATTATGGGAAGAATAGCCAGAACCTATGTTGGCAGGTAAAACTGCTCTTATGTACAGAACCTCTGCCGGTACATGTACTACGCTTGGCAATAGCGCTCCGCTTGAGCATTGGCCAGCATTCATATGCCTTTAACTTTTGCGAGTGGTATAGTATTGGCTGTGCTTTAGTTAAAGTCCAGTTTTGCATAAACAATAATGTATATATTCCTAATTTACACAAATCAAAATAATTTGTTGTGATTAATTCTAATGGTTTAGCTAAAGCAAATTTTTTATTACAAATGTTACTGAACAACCATTGTGTTTGAGACTTTTGGGCCTCAGTATACTGATTTAACTGAATGGGTGGATTATTATAAAACAGTTTTAAGTGTTTTGTTGAACATTAGTAGTGAAATAAATTTACACTAAGTAACTGAAAATTATTGTAAACAGTGAAACTTTCTAACTTATTAAAATTGTGGGTGGATTGACAATACTTCAGTTCTACTTAATAAATTTTTACTCTGAACATTTCAAGATCATGCCCTGCATTTGTTAAGGGATTTTGTGCTTTAATGTTACTTATGCTGCCATCTAAGTGTCTAGTGTTATTAACCAGCATAATTTCAAAATCTTTGTTCATTTTTGATAGTGGATTTTTTCCCATACTTCGAGTTCTGCTCAAGGCTTTATTTTGGCTTTAATATTGTGTACTGTAGAGAAAAATTTTTAAGCTACTACAGATTTAAAATCTAGGCAAATAGACAAATCTGCAGTTAGTACTAGAGTGCCAATTTTAACTGATTTGCTTTTTGGATTTAAATGATTTTATACAAAAAGTTCAGTATAACTTGGTTTTCATTTGTTCATAAGGCCTCACAGTGATCCATAAAGTTCATTATACTGTGACAGCACTTTCATCATATCAGTTTTAGCTCATTTGGCGAACAATTTTGGCTCAAAAGGATAATGCAGATATTGTTTCACATTGCAGTCTGATGTATGGGCATTTGGAATTTTGCTGTGGGAAATTGCCACCTATGGTATGTCACCATACCCTGGTGTAGATCTCACAGATGTTTATCATATGTTAGAGAAAGGATATCGAATGGAATGTCCACAAGGCTGTCCACCAAAAATTTATGACCTAATGCGACAGTGTTGGCAATGGAACATAAGTGATCGGCCTACCTTCCAAGAAATTCACCATGCTCTCGAGAACATGTTTCAAGAGTCCAGTATAACAGAGGGTAAGAGACAGAAATAAGTGATTATTTTTGTTATGTGTTAAGTTCTTAAATTTTACAGTATGTTTACAGATGATTAAGTGACAGCCTTATGATATGGAATGGGATAAGTATTAATACTGAATATGACAGAAAAAGAAGTAGAATATGGTAAAACAAATACATAATAAGTGAATGAAATGAACTGTTGATAAAAATGTATACATTTCCAGTCAAACATTAGAGACTAAGGACTGGTTTCACCAACCATTGTTACATTTTAAGTCAATCTTGAAGTGTTTTAACACTGAAGTTAACTTAAATTCTTTTACATCAAACAAAGTTAGATGTAGCATTGTGCATTAACATTTTTTGTGCAGTTTACATTGCTGTATTCTTGTGTTAAGGCATTTAATAACTAAGAAGAATGAAAATGTCTCTTCTTGAACCAAGTTGTTGATACATAATTGCTGTATTTGGCATTTTTCATATTCTTCCTAACTGAAGAAGAGCCGACATAAATATTTTGAAAACTTGCAAATGGGTACATTTTTAAAGTTAATGACATAGTCCAAAGTAGTCAAGGGCAGGGTTGCAGAATAAATGTGAGAGAGGTTCGAATACTGCCAATACATCTCTTTCTCGTGAGCATAAATGTTAATTATTCTAAGATTTTATACTATTGGATTTAATGGTAAATAGTGTTGTTGGAGTTTCTAAAGCTACTACTTTGGTTTTTTCCCGAAGATTTTCAAATAATTTTTCAAGAAACAAACAGTAGTTTTAAAATGAATTATTCTTTCACACTAGCCCTGTGTGGTAGTTTTGTTTTGTTTGGTCTGCTTGATCCTGTCATGTTAAATATATACATTGAAAGATTAATTGTAATTATTTGCATTGCAGTTGGAGTAGCTTTTTTAAAATTTCTTCAACAAAAAATTAAATTATTCAAGTGGTCAAAATCCATTTACATCTTATACATAGGTGATAACACACTTTCGTATACCTGAGTTTCAGTGTAATGTCCACCAATAGTTTGAAACTGGTTTAACACTCTACATACCTGCCCCTTTGGTGCTGTATTTTATGTTAGTACAAAATTGCTGGATTGCTTATTGGAGTGAGAGAAATGTGTGTATTGTAATTAAATTCCTCATGGATTAATTCTTCTGTACTTAAGAACCAGGTCTATAATTAATTCCTGTTTAAATAGCAGAAAACTAGTTCCTCTGAATTTTTAATTTGATACTGTGATTTTAATATCAAACAATCTGGAAAATAACATGGCAATTATTATTTACAGAAGTAATTGTCTGCTATTGACACAGAACACCCTGTAATGCATGAAAGCCCCTACAAAAGAGATGTAGTTTGGTAATCTCTTTCTTGAAACCATTGTCTTTGATGTCTGTTATCAAGATGTTAACCAACAATTCTTTCTAAAAGTTTGATGAAGTGCATTTTATTTTAAGTTAAACTTTCAACAGTGTTAGGCTATTTTTAATATCACTTGATAAATCAGTTCCTAAGAGTATAAGAATGAATTTGACATTTAAAATAAAATACTGACCTAGATCCAGATTTCATTTGCTACTGAGATAGAGGCATACTAACTTGATGTTCTGTTTTTCAAGTGAGGTGATATGTTGCAGAGGTGGAGAAGCAGCTCCAGGGCAGTGGCACACCACAACTGGCATACAAGAAACCTCATGCGGGAAGTACAGGCAACATTCATGGACTTGTGGTGATGTCAGAGCAGGTGGCAGCAGCTGGCATGGTTGGAGGTTGGTTTGCTTCCTCAAAAGTTACCTTTCCGTCCCATTAGTATGTTATTTGTTGCATTCAGTTTATATTGGTATCAAAATTCAGGTACAAATTTTTGGTATGGCAATTCCAAATACCTTGGAAGATTTCATTTTCACTTATAAGGGAAAGAAATGTTTATGGTTTAATTGTTTTCTGGCAACTAATGAGGACAACAGTGCCATGACTTCTCCAGCTCCCTCCTAGATTACATTGCTCAGAGTTCCATCTATCATTTTTAGTTAATTGTTGCACATGTTAGAAGTCAAGTCATTATTTATAATCTCTATCTGCATTTTATATCTCTTTGTATGTGTATTATTAGTTAAATAAATTGCTATCTAAAAGTATTCTTAAAAAATCTGGAAATCAGATCTATTTCACACCTTCGTTATACAAGGGGCAAAAGGTATCAAATATTTAAACATGGTTGTGATGCTAGTGGTAATGGTAGCACTGCTGGGGAATCTCTCTGATTTCTCAAGTCAGACTGAGAATAGCAATCATATTAGCCTAGCACATACCAGAAATGCAATAGTTTGATGATTTGTCATAGCCTTCTATGGTAGATTAAAATTTTCTTTTCCTATATATTTAGATACATATTTATCTCTCCTATTCTTCTTAATATAATTATTAACAAATAGGAATTCCTCAAGCCTAATGGTATTAAAAGCTAAATAAGTTGCTGGTTAATCTATAGGTCTCAGGAAGCTTAAGCACCTTGGTCATCTTGCTTCTGGAACCGCTACATACCCAGTTCCATGCACACTATCTACATCTAATGAACCTATATATCTTCCTTGCATAATAATTTTCTCATTCACTTTTGTTTTACACTTCTGAAATAACTACAATTTCCGTAATGTAAAATCAGCAGTTAGAATAAGTGATTCCAGCTCTTTTAATTGTGCCTCTCTCATCTGGATTGTTCCATGTACTCCTCTCCCCTTTCTGTAGTTCTTTTATTTGTCCCTCTCACCACATATATCTATCTGGCTCATCCATCTGGCTCTGGCCATTGTGCTTATGTAGTCCTTTCTCCTTTCTGTTTTCCTTTTGAAATTTGTCCTTTAATAGGAAAACACACCTTATCCATCACTTCAGAATCTACCAGATACACATGCAGCTCTTTTATAAGCATATATTATCAACCACACTCAGCCCACTATTATTTATAAAATTATAATCCCCAGCAGAGTCTTTCCCTCTATAACCATTACACATTACCAGATTAAATTCCTCACAAAAATCTAGGAGTTTCATTCCTTCCTTGTTGCAATTTTTTTAATTATTAGCCCTTTGCACTCTTTCTTTAATCCTATCATTTTCCATATCCACAAAGTGATGCTTTGTAGTTTGCCTATTATTGCATTAAAGTCCTCTATTAGTATAAAATAATAGATATAGATGTGTAGCATCTATTTGCAGTTCTTCCTATCTTATCTTGTTTATTTAACAAACTTTGATTGTAACATTCCATTAGGTTATACATTGCTGCCTCACCCAACCTTTCCATCTACTCTGTACTCCCCAATTCATATCATAACGTTTAGTTACCACCTAAACATTTCAGAACTTTCACTCAGTTATGATTTTCATTCCAGAGGTATAAAGCTACTGCTAAATTTGTCTGCTTTGTTGTACTTTTTATATGTTAAATGTTCCTTCAGTCAGGTTTCTGTGCTTCTTTTGTTCTTTCCTATCTACCTTTCTTCATAACTTGGCTCTGTAAATTTCTAGTTTCTTCACTGAGGTACATGGTCTGTTCAAAAAGTATCACAAATTTTGTGTGTGGTTTTTTTTTCTTCAAAATAATCCCCACCATATATTATATACTTTCGTTTTTTGTGATCTTGTTCAGCTCCTGCTTCGATGCAGTCTTTATCTATTCAATCGTGGTGTAGTGTCCTGCCTCTTCAGTTTTGGGAACAACAAAACACAGGGGGCCAGGTCTGGGAGGTACGGTGGCTGTGGCATCGTAAGTGTATTTGTTTTTGGCCAAATATCCGCACACAAGCAAGTGTCTTAGCAGGGGCATTATCATGGTACAAAAGCCAATTTTTGTTTTTCCACAAATCCCTGCATTTCTGGCAGATTGCTTCATGCAAATTGTATGTAACTTGCAGGTAATACTCCTTATCGACCGTTCTATCCTGTGGCAAAAACTCATGATGCATCACACACTTGCAATCAAAGAAATCTATAAGCAAAACTTGCACATTCTACATATCTTGGCATGCTTTTTTCAGTCTTGGCTCATGTGGCGGCATCCTTGGGATGATTGAGCTTTAGTTTCCACATCATAACCATAAACCGATGATTTATCACCAGTTATGACCCTCTGGAGCAAATTTTAGTCATCGCGGACAGAATTCAACAACTCCTTAGTAATGTTAATGTGATGGTGTTTTTGGTCAAAATTGTGCAACTTTGGTACAAATTTTGCGGCTACCCATCTCATGCCCAAATCATTGGTCAAAATTGAATGGCACAAGCCAATCAATATGTTTAGGTCCAGCAACTTCTCTAATGGGGATTTGACAATTGGCCAATATTACTGTCTTCACTTCTTCAATGTTTTTGTCTGTTGTTGATGAGCTCCAGCATCCGGGATGCTCTTCGTCGTTCACATCTTCTTGACCCTCTGAGAACCTTTTGTACCACCAATAAATTTTGTTCTGATCCAAGGTAGATTCACCATATGCCACAGTCAACATTCAGAATGCATCCATGCACTTAATTTTGTTGTTCATACAAAATTTGATACAGATTCTTTGTTCCATGTTTTGGAATAGGCAAAAATCGAAGACTAGCCAAAATATGTTCAAGCAAAATAGCTGTGAACAATTAAGTAAACATTCAAAATGGCCGAGCTTGTCAACATAAGTGAGGGACATGAGTATCAACATAATGTCACAAAACAATCGAAAATTGAATATACATAGCCTGCAAAAACTCAAAATTTGCAATACTTTTTGAACAGACTTCATATCTTTTTAACTTATACTGTGATACTGTTGTAGGACTAATATTATGTCATACTATCTAAATATCTTTAGAAGTTTCTGCAGAGCTTGAAGGTGGTATGTGAATTTTGTGTAAATAATCTTTTCTTTCAGCTGTGTGTGCGCATGTGCTTGATGTTTTCCTCATTCCATTGTTTAAATTGTTTTAAAACTAGATTTTATTGAAGTCATTATTGTCAGGGGTTTAAATAATCTGGATAAATTCTTTATCATATTTAGTTTTGTTCATGGGTGTGTTGAATAGTCCGTGTAGTGAACTTGGATGATTGCATGCTTGTGGCTAATTGGTTAAAGCTCATGGCTTTCATATTGTTTCCTGTATGGCTTTTCTAAAATTCCAAATGATAATTTCTTATAATTCCTCCATATAATCTTAAGATCCAAAAATGGAAGCACATTTCCTTTCTCAGTTTCCATGTTGAAATCTGCTACAGAGATTCCATTGAGTCCATGGAAGATATCTGCAACAAATCCATTAGTTAAAAACTGCTATGTAGGCAACTTTGCATGCAAAGCATTTTAAGTGAATAAATTGATTAATTGAATTATGTTTAAACTGCCTCACTTATTAAAATCAGAACATTCTTTGGGAACATTCACTCCTATCTTCAGCTGACAACTGACTGGTATTTATGATGGAGGTCTTGGTGCAATGATATGAAATTGCAGATCTGGTTCGATGGCAGAAGTATGAAGTACATAATTCAATCCTTTTGTTTTGTAATGTGGATGTTTTCCCATACTGTAAGTTCAAGTAGGCATCCTCATGTCCTAAAGAGGTTGATTTCCGCAATAATGTGGTGGTTGTTCCAAAAGAGTGCATAAAATACAAACAGATGGACAAAATCAGCCATACCAACACACTTTAGTCAGTCACCACAGTATAATCCCAGAAGTCAACTTCCTTAGAACAAAATACCCAACTGAACTCTCATTATGAAAAAAATATCCACATTACAAACAAAAGGATTGAATATGTGCGTTTGGAGGAATTTAGTAACAGTGACGTCAAAATTAATTGTAAAAACTATTTGTAGTCAGTTTATTGACACTCGTCACTTACTTTTCTTATATTATTGAGGGACTAGTTTAAAAGGCCATTGCCTCCATTTTCAACCTCTCTCCAACTAGCATCTGTTGTCTGCTCTTCTGTGGTGGTGGAACTATGAACTTCTTTGTCAAATTATATACTGGTGGGATATTGAAATCTAGTGGGATAATTACTGCATAATGAACTTTGAAATCCCACCAGTAGATAATTTGACAAAGGAGTTCATAGTTCCACCACCAGAGAGAGGAGAGCAGACAACAGATGCTAGTTGGAGAGAGGTTGAAAATGGAGGCAATGGCCTTTGAAACTAGTCCCTCAATAATATAAAAAAAGTAAGTGACAAGTGTCAATAAACTGACTACAAATAGTCTTTACGATTAAAAGGATTGAATTATGAGCTTTGAGCTCCTGCCACTTGGCCAGCTAAGCAATTTCATATCACCGCCACCACCATCACCACCACCACGCCAAGGATGTGAGTGAACATTTCCAAAACATGTCCTAATTTTACAAAAGTGAGGTAGTGGAAACTTAAAGCTATATTCAGTTAATAGTGTGATTAATCTCACTGTTCTAAAACTTCCAATTATTATTGAAGTATATAAGTGTTAAAAGTATAATAATTGAAAGAAGCATAGTAACAGTGAAGCAAACCAAGGTAAAATAAATGTGAATCGAGAAGATATTGACACATTACTTCACTCAAACATGTCCTGTGAAAAATAATGTGAGTGAAGTAATGTGTCAATATTTTCTCAATTCACTTTTATTTTATATAAGTGTTTGTTCAATTTTCATTGTGAATTTTATTATCATTTGTGTAACTCCTTAAACTTAAGCTTCTTTGATCCAAATATATGTTTAAAGTGATCACTTTAGCTTTCTTTAGGACACATTATCATTTGCTTATCCCATATATGTGTGATTTGAATTCCATACCAGTTTAAGCCAAGGTCAAATCAGAGCAAAAAGTAATAAGTGACTTACTAATGCAGAAATTTCATGATGTAAAGCTTCAGGTATATCACTTGTTACCGAAACAGACTGGCAAGGTTTATACAAACATCTATCAAAGGTAGAAAATGATCCCTGGGAAAAGACTAGTGGAAAATATTGTTAGTAAAATGTTGTTTTTCTAGGTGATAGCAACAATTTTAATTTTTTTCTTTCTCTTCCAGCGAAGTTCAAGAGCTGCCCATACCATTTGTTTGAGAAGACTGTGTATTTTCATAAGCTAAATATAATGCATGAAACTGAATAACCTTTTAAGCTTTGCGACCAATTAGCAATATTTCGCTTTAATCTAGTCAGAATAAGTACTCCAAAGTTGGTATTATGTAAGTGTAAATAGAAAAGATTACAGCATCAAATAACTTGCTATTGTATACAGTCTATTCAAAATTTAATCTGAACTAAACTAATCTTTTGGATAGATAGAGTCAAACTGAAAAATTCATTGCCATGGCCGGGATTTGAACCACGGACCTCCTGGTTTCCGTTCAGTCGCTCTTACCCATTGAGCTACCTGGCCAACACATGGCCATATACATGGTTCCTATACACTGCTGGTGTGAAGGAACAATTAATTTCTATCAATTAACTTAAACTAATCTTACTTATCTCCTTAAAGTATTTCTTCTCTAAAGATGCTTGTGTATACTTATTAAACAAATACTGCAACTCAAGGTTTTTATTATATGAGTATCATTTTTACGGCTTTATTCTATTCTTATTTATACTTATCTAGTGTGTTATTCTATTACCTCAGCATATATCATCCTCTTGATTGTTCTTATCTATTTCTCTTTAACTTAGCCCAAACAGTTCCCTATAATTTTTGTATTCTTCACTTAAAATATTTCCAATTAATAATTCCCCATCCAAATTATTCCATTTAAATTGCCATGCCTGTTCTCATTATAACTTGGTTTGAATGCACTATGGTAAACAATGGAAATTTGTTTGTATTCCTATTCATTGGACATATTACCAAATTCTTGTCATATCATGAAATGACACACCACAGACAGACAGTATGCAACATTTCAGAAGACCAGGGCATTGAGGGACCACATACAGATGGCATATCTCTCAGATTACATGGTGTAGCTAATCAGATGTTTGATATGTTAGGCAGAAAGGGAGAGAAACATTCATGCAGCTTGCTTTCTAAGCTAGAAATGTTAAAAGACGTAGCTGCTCACTTGTGCTTTGACTGACTTTCTCCAGGATTGTTAGTTGTTGATTATCTTCTCTCACATCCGTCGCTTCCAGAGGTATGTTAGGTACAAAAACATAAATTACGTTGAAATGCTGAAATTCACATCTTTATTAAACTTATCCGAATGTAGTAGGAATTAACTTGGACCAATAAAACAAAAGTAATGGAAGAAGCTTCAGTTTGCTTTAATTTTGAAAGGGATATATATATATATATATATATATATATATATATATATATATATATATATATATATATATTTGTTGTTGAAAAAATCATAAATGTAAGGAAGGTTAAAAAGACATTATTTCAAAACCTGTCTTGCATCAATAGATGGTGCTGTGAGCAAGCTTAGCACGTTCACTGGTGGTCCTGTCTTGAGTAGCAGCAAAAGTAACCTGGTGCAAATGCGTCGACCAACAAATAGGAAAGGCAAGCAAGCTCCTGCACCTCCCAAGCGTACCAGGTAAGTCCTCTTGAAAGTTCACCAGTTTTATAGTTGTCCTAGACTTAACTACTGTCTTGAGTTTGAGGTTGGAATTCAAAAAAACAGTCAGTTAGTAAATTACTGGGTTAGGAAATTAGAATTAATACGACAGAACCTCACTTTTACTTTCCTGAAATTAATTTTTCGTGCCATTTAATCTCTTTGATTTCCCAATGTTTGTTTTGTTTTTAAACCTTATATTTGCACTTGGATAACTTTAACTCCCAAAATGTGTATTAATTTGGAGTGCTTGAGGGTATCTAAGATAGTGCAAAACTGATCTAGTTAAAACAGTTGTGAACAGATTCAGCAATCATCATAAAGCATTACTTTAAACCTTAATAATTCACGCAGTCAAAATAGAATACAGCAACCTTTAATTTTTTATATACACCAGGCCATAACTTTGCCGAATGTGATGCTATGAATATTTGGTAGCCATGAGTAGACCTTCAGGACTTCCAATATTTTCTTCAGGGCATTATATGTCCTAAAATTTAAGTTTAAATTAGTCATGAATTGAGTCTTGTTTTTATGAAATGTTGAATATAATTGATTTGGTATTCGTTAACGACAATAAAAATTTTGTTTCATTGTTTGTTTATCTTTGCTGGAATTTAAAGTGATGTAAAAGAGAGGTTCAGTTGTATTTAAAACAGAATAAATATTAATTTCAGAACTTTGAAGTTAGGTTTGAAGCCTTTAGTCATAATAATTAATGTGATTAAGTATGGCTTTTCCCCCCCTTGTAATAACAGTTTCACTTGTGCTCAAGATTAGTGTTATTTGTGTATGGAGAAACAAGCATAATATTGCATTTTAGAGTGCAAAGACCCATTTGTTTTACTGTTCACTAACTTTTACTTTCTGCATTTATATTCTGTGCTGTTAAGCCTAATTTTGCTTTTAGAATTGCTTGCTTTGCTGCATCCCCCATTAAAAAGTATTTGCAGTTATTTAAAATATTGACTAATGCATAAAAGGAAGAAATTTAGAAATATTAAATAAGATATCAAATAAACACAAAAATATAATAAAAATTAAGCTACAGTAACTTGGAGAAATTGCAGATTTTAATATAACCTTAAAAAATATGGAACTTTAAGAAACATAAAAGTTGTGATCATGGGTGACATGAATAAAGTTGAGCAAGCTCTCATCACTGAGAGCTTTCACTCGTAGTTTAATTTTGTTCTCTGAATCAGAAATAAAAAGGTTGCTCAGACAGTTAGTGAAGCATTATATGTGAACAATCAACTATACTCATTCTCTTTTTTGAGCTTTGAAGTATAATATTCTGGTACATCCATGTACTAATCGGTACATGATTTCAAGCCTTGAGCAGAATTGACCCAAATTATTTATCAAGATGGTGTGTGATAGAAAATTAAGATACAAAATGTGAGAAGAAAGTCATATGCAATATCTAAGTTTACCTACTATACAGGTTCAGTGAGAAGGTAATAGAATAATTGACAGTAAACTTTCCAAATGATTACATGTGTTAATTTCCTTTTTATATCATTTTAAGAGCTTGACTGTAATGACTAACAAGAATAATAGAATAGAATAGACCCAAAACATGATATTGATAAAGTAGATAAATAGTAAAAGCATTTCTTAGAACAGCAAACAATTTATATTATAAATGTTAACATTGTTTTTATAGCAAGCATTTCTCTCTTCCTTCTTTCCTTCCTTCTATAAAGTACATAAGTAATGTGTATCTACTTTTATTAAATGTATAATGTATAAAATTTGAAGCCTTTGAACTAGTTGTTAAATTTCTGGGTAGTTAGCTTATTAATTTTAAATGTCTTGAACTGGATACACATCCAAAAACTTCTAATCGGTTTGAAAGATGCAAAACATAAATACTGCATAGCCTAGATTAATAACTGATTTATATTCTTAAGAAGTATTTAATTTGCAAGTCTATTAAGACTTTATACAAAAAAGAGAAACTAATGTATAAAATTAGAGGCCTGAGGTTTTTTAATGATTAGTATAAAAAAAAAAAAAAAAAAATACGAGGGCAGATCAAATATAAACAGGAATTTTAATATAATGCTGCAGTTGGTAATAATTTTGAGAAGAGACTTTGTCAATATGTTGGTGGGGGGTATCTCAAGAGGGGGTATTGCATGTGCATGCACGCAGAGAATGGAGCTGTGTCAGTACGCTATGAGTGAGCAAGAGGTGCACACATATGTTGCGCAATGCATCATCATCAGATTTCTTGCAAAAAAGAGTACCAAATCTTCGGAATATTTTAGACAGCTCTGTGCACAGTTTGGGGAAGAAACACTTTTGAAGACTGTAGTATATGAGTGGGCTAAAAATGTTATGGCAGGAAGAGAAGCTGTAGAAAATGAACCTCATTGGAGGAGACCACGGACAAGCATTACTGCAGACAATATTGTTGCCATTCTTGACATTATTGAAGAAGATCGGCACATAAAAATATCCAAAATTGTTCTTTCCCTAAGAATAAGTTACAAAGTGTTCAAACAATCATCCGAGATGAACTCCATTACAGCAAATTGTCTGCCAGGTAGTCCCTCAACCAGGAACAAAAAACATTATGACAGAATTATTAAATTTTAGATGAGTCGTATTTTTTACACATCTGCTTCACTTTCGTACCTATTTTGAGGACATGTTTCGCAAATCATCGTTTGCATCTACGGCTCTTATGCGACTGAAGCTAGATCCAGCGGTGTGGGTAATTCTGGATGTTGCTGCCATCTGTTGATTTAGTGATGAACTTAAATGTGGGATTCTCTTCTAGCGGGATTTCAAAGTTCATTAGTTGGTTTTTATGTTTTTCTATGTATATCCTCTCCCATATGACGAGTTCACTATGTTTTTGTACATATTTTAGTAATTCTGTGCTATCTTCAATTTCATGATTTTCAGACCAGAACTGAGCTGCTATTGCGGACTTATCAATATTTTTGTATCTTAAGTGCCTGAAGTGTTCTTTCTTTCTAGTGCCTATGTTTCTTTTTGTCCTCCCTATGTAAATTTTTTCACAGTCTTTACACTTAATCTTGTAAATGCCTGACTTTTCCTCTGGTTTTATCTTATCAGTATTATTACTGTGAAGTAGGTTTTTAATGTTGTAATTGTTTTTTGGTGCCAATGTTATATTGTATTTCTTGAATATTTTTTGGAACTTTTTTGTGGCCTAGGGGTGGTAAGTAAATTTAGCAAATCTAATTTCTTGTTTTATTGGTGTGAGAGCTATGATCTGTTTTAATCTCTTTTGAAGTTTGAATAATTTTAGTTTTTTATCTACAAGGTTTTTTCCATATCCATTTTTAATTGCAGTTTTTAAGATTTGATGGTATTCGTTTTGATATTCTTGCTGGCTGAGAGGTAGATTTACTAATCTGTGTGTGAGACTGTTGATGGTTGCATGTTTGTGTGGAATTGGGTTGAAACTATTTGCTTTGATGTAATTATCTGTGTGTGTTGCTTTTCTATGAATGCCAAATTCTAGTTTTTCATTGCTTTTTTTTGATTTTAAGGTCTAAAAAAGGTAGATTACAGTCCTCTTCAGTTTCCACTGTGAATTGTATGCTGGGTTCTTGCAGGTTGAGTAGTTTCAAAGCATCATCTATTAGTTTGTAGGGCACTATTGCAAAGATGTCGTCTACGTATCTGTACCATGTTTTAAACATATGAGGGAAGGCTTTAGTTATATGTGTTTCGAAAAAGCTCATGTATAGATTGGCCAAAGATGGTGATAGCGGGCTTCCCATAGCTAGTCCTGAAATTTGTTTATAATATTTTCCATCAAAGACAAAATAATTTTGATGTATACATAATTCAGTCATTGCCAATTATTCTTCTAAAGCAAAAAAAAAAAGTAATAATAATAATAATTTTTCGCTTCACTGTGGTGTTCCAATACAGTTATATCTCGATATTATGCCAGAATGTTTATCAGAGACACCTGCATCGCTACGAGGAGAAGGGAGAAGATTTCATGAACAGTATTGTGATTTGTGATGAAACATGGGTGCATCATTACACCCTAGAATCAAAGCAAGCAAGCATGGAGTGGAGACGAAGCGGTCTGTCAAGGTCAAAACACGTCCATCTGGTGGAAAGATGCTTGCAACCGTGTTTTGGAACTCCGTAGATGTTTTGTTGGTGGATTTTCTTCACAAACGAAGGACAATCAATGCAGCCTATTACTGTCGCATTTTGAACTCAGCAAAAGCTGCATATTGCAACAAGAACACCAGCAACCGATCTGAAGCACCATTCTTCTCCATGACAATGCAAAGCGACATACTGCCACTTTAATATGGGAAAAACTGGAGAAAATGAATGGGACACCTCTGGAATACCCTCCTTACAGTCCAGATTTATCGCCCTTCAACTACCATTTGTTTGGACTACTCAGACAAGACCTAGGAGGACAGCGGTTTGATAATGACGCAAATGTAATAATAATAATAATAATAATAGCTTTATTGCCTGTAGACTTTGGGATACAAGGTTTTAGTCATGGTCAAAATCTATACATACAATACAAATTTTACACATATTTAGTTTACAATGTCAATCAACTTAAAATTACATTTACACTTCACTTAATACTAGTTATTCTTATTTACAATTCACTTAGTATAACTACTATATTTACAAATCAATTAAATTGTACAGACATTTTTCAATTAGGTATTTTTTCAAGTGTTGTTTAAAAGTATTTCCTTGTGCTAATTTAATATAATTGGGAAGTTTATTAAACATAATGATACCTACATTGTATGGGTCTTTCTTGCTTGATGTTTTAACCTTATAATCTCTATGATAATTATTAGTTCCTCTAGTGTTATATGAGTAATGATCTTTATTTAGTAGAGTAAACTCTCCTTTTGTTTTTATTAATAGAATAACCTTATATACATACAAAGATATCACGGTTAGTATCTTCTGTTGTTTGAATACTTCTTTTACAGATTGTCGATTTGTTAGATTAAAAATACATCTCAAGCTTTTTTTCTGTAGGATAAGAATTCTATTTAATTTTAGGTTACTAGTTGCCCCCCATATTTCGATACCATATTCAATGTGACAGTGGATTAACCCATAGTATGCCATTTTTAGTACTTCTCTTTCTAGTTTGTAAGACAAGTTTCTTAGCAAATATATATTAGCACACAACTTTTTACTGAGTATGTCTACATGATCATTATAAGTTAGATTTTTGTCAATATAAATGCCAAGAAATTTTATGCAATTTATTTGGTCAATTTTTGTGCTGTCGGTATGAATTTCTATCTCATTCTCAATGCTGTCGCGAAGCTCAAATAGCATGGTTTTTGTTTTATTAAGGTTTATCTGTAATTGTGCATTTTTTAGGTAATTTGTTATGTGAGTTACTGATTTTGAGGCCTTTGTTTCCAACTGTTTAATAGTTTTGTCTGCACAAATTAATGTAGTGTCATCAGCATATGATATTATATTATAATCATCTGTACACTGCATATTATTTACATAAAGCAAGAATAATAGTGGGCCTAATACCGAACCTTGAGGAACACCTGTTTTCACCACATCATATTTAGACTTAATAGTTTGAATAGTATTTGCTTGTTTAGAATGTATTTCTGTGCACTGTGGTCGATGTTTAAGGTAGGATGATAAAAGCTCATGTACTTTGCCTCTTACTCCATAGTTCTGTAACTTATATAGTAGTAAGTCATGACACACTGAGTCAAAGGCCTTGGACAAATCTAAAAATATTCCTACAGTTTTATTATTTTCTTCTAAATTTAGCATTATTTTGTGTAAAAATTCTGACACAGCGGTAATAGTCGAATATCCTTTTCGAAAACCATGTTGAGACCGAAACAGTACTTTATTAGATTCCAGAAAGCCTACCAATCTTCTGTTAATTACCTTTTCGTATATTTTTGCAAATAGAGATGTTAGGGTTATTGGTCTGTAGTTACTGGCTGTTTTTTCATCTCCCTTTTTAAGTACAGGTCTTACAATGCTGATTTTTAACAATTCAGGGAATTCTGCTTTTTCCATTGAGTGGTTAATCAAATGTACCAATATATTTTCTAATGAATATTTACAAAGTTTTAGAATTTTCGGTGTTATACCATCCCAACCTGGGGCACTGTCATTTTTTAAGTTACAAATAATTGAGTTAATTTCCTCTTTACTAGTCTCATATAAATATACACTCTGAGCTATGTTTAAATTACTTACATTAGGACATGCATCAACACTACCATCACTTCTGCTCATGTTTAAGAAATAATTATTTAATAAGTTACTGACTTCATTTGGATCCACTACACATCTACCACTGTCATTTAGTTGAATATCCTTTTTTATAACTTTATCAGCTTTTGCACATTTGTTTATCATTTTCCATGCTGTTTTGGATACATTATTTGACATGATAAGTTTTTGGCTATTGTTATATTTATTAAATTTTATCAGGGCTTGTCTAAATAGCTTTTTATACTTGTTTTGTAGGTCTTTATACACATTTAGTCTAGTCGCTCTGTAAAATTCATAATTATCTTTAATTTTTCCTTGAAGGGCTATTATTTGTGGAGGTAAGTTGGTTTTTTTATGAGCATTATTCTTAATTGGCTTTTTCTTTACTGGACAGGTGTTGTCATAATGATGTTTGAGAATATTAAAGAAGAGGCTCCATTTTTCATTTGGAGTGTTTAAAGCATACACTTCTGCCCAGGTTTCTTGCGCTAGGCTATCGTTTAAAGTTTGTACATTAGTTTCTCTGAGGTCCCTACTATACTTGTATTTTATTTCTTCTTTTTCAATGAAGAGGCTGTGTATATCAACAATTTGGGCTGTATGGTCCGAAATATGAAAATCATTATTTATGAATGTTAATTTATTTTTATCCATATTTGTTATTATATGATCTATAGCTTTACTAGAACTATCTGTTACTCTAGTGGGACCTATGTCTATTATATTTAAATTATGACTGAGTAAGACGTCATAGAAGTCAATATTGCTGGACTCCACGTTAAAATCACCTAATAGTATAATTTCTTTGTTCCTTTTTTGCACTTCATTTAGAAATTCATCTAGGCAAGTTAAAAATTCTGACAATATTGAGTTTGGTGATCTATAAATACCAAATATAGCTATGTTCCCTTCAGCTGTTTGTACAGATATGCCAGCAATTTCGAAAGTCATTTCTTTACAATATTTACTTAACCATTTTACCTTAGTGTATTTGTCTTCTGTCTTAACAAAAATTACCACTCCTCCACTTCTGTGATTACTTCGGCAAAAATTATCCATTTGCTTATAATTATCAAAATTTAACATTTTCAGCTGATTTACATTGAGGCCATGTTCTGTAAAAATAATTACATTTGGATTTAATTCTGATATTATTACTTCTAGCATTTCTTGTTTGTTTGATATATATTGAGTATTTTGGTGCATTACCCTAATTTCCCTACCATTACTTGGTTTGGCACTCATGCTTTGGTTACTGCATAGACCTTCCATTAGTCAATCTGAGTTAATTATGGCACCATCTATTTCAGACATAGGAATATAGTTACAAGATTTTTTTAACCCATTTTGTATCTCATGCAATATTAGAGACACTAGATAGTTTTTACCTCTATGGTTTAAGTGTAGGCCATGCCTTGTATGCTGTTCCCTTTGTAGTTCACCAATGTTTATTAAGGATACACTAGCATGACTCGCGCACAGAAGCTTCAGTTTTTTGTTTGTCTTTCTTATTTCTTTGTTTACACATGAGTCATAATGCAGATCAAACCTGTGTGGGATATTTACTACAATTGTGTGACCACCATTGGCACTTTGCAATATGTTATCTAAGTATTTTAGAACATTATCAGCTTCATTGTGATAAACATCATTTGAACCAGCCACAATTACTCTAACCTCACTTTGATCACATATGACATTTGGGAATATTGCACTGCATTTTGCACTTGGTTTCACATAACCTATAATTTCAAATTTACACATTTCTTTACTGTCACTTATCTTCACTGCCAGATTCCTTGCATGACTGTCGCCATATACTGATATCATCGGTTTTTGCCCATCTGATGTCTGCTTCTTCCGGGGGATGCTTTTCTTCCAGTTTGGTTTGGGACCCGTATGCGCAGCTCCAAGTTTAGGCCATTCCATTGAGTTTACATTTCCATCTTCTTCATCAGCCAGCAGAGGAGAGAATGAGTTTCTCGTTTCCAAGTCCTTGTGTTTTTCACTAAAACACGTTTTTATTGTAGCTCCTTTCTTGGGACGTTGCCAAGGGTTTTCAGTTTGATTTTCTAGAAGTTGAGTTAGTTTTAGGTTCTCCTCACTTAATAATTTATTCTTCAGTTTGATTTCTTTCAATTCTTTGTCTAGTATTTCGATTATTTTCTGAAGAGAAGCCACACTTTCACATTCACTAGATTTACTGACGCCATTGCATTGGCTTGCCATGTGATGTTTTGAGTTTGTTGCATTTACGGCTTTTTCACTGTTTACTTCTTCCTGAGAAACTATGCGTATGTTTTGAATAGCGTTATTTACATTTACATTACTCACTGTTTTGGGTTTAATACTATTTTTGTCACTTTTAGCTGTGTTTGTACGCACCACACTTCGAAGCGTCATACCACCACCCGCCATAATATAGCTATGGATGGATGGATATAACCCAAGACAACACAAGTATGCTGCTATCAACAGTTTAACTTACAGGCTGGTTAATGTACCTTTAAACAAGATGATATATCAAAGTATAAACTTGAAAGAAGCGTAGGGACAGTGAAGCACAAACTAGTACAAAATTGAATCGAGAATATATTGACACATTGCTTCACTCACCTGTTTATTCACAGGACATGTTTCAAGAGCTCTTGCTCTTATCCTCAGCTGATACTCGACTGAAGAGTTCTTGCGCAACTGGCTCTGCTCATGTCCTCCTCCTTTCCATAAGGATGGCATCAAAAACTTGCCAATCCAATGGAGAAAATGTGTATCGAGGGCAAGACACTGTGTATAAAAGTAATCTGTATATGAGCATTTTTGTTTGTTGATACAATAAATTTAAAAAAAATTTTCCATTTATATTTGATCCGCAGAATTTGTTGTGTATAAGGGACTACAGAACTTTTTCACCAAATTTAATGTACAGAGTGATTGCAAAAACTGGTATTTATTCAGCAATATTTAGCTTTTTGAAGTTCGCATTAGTTTCAATGGATAGTAAAGAACAACGTATTGGGTTGTTTTTAGATTTCTCCAAGCTTTTGAAATATTAAATGATGATATTAGAAAATTTAAATTCTTTAGAGCAAGATAGGTAGCAAATTTATGGTGCAAATCATATATTTCAAATTGGATACAGCTTATAAAATCAACAAACAAAAATAATTGAACATAATTCCTCAGATTTGCCTATGTTTACACCTCCTTAGGATTCTGTAAGTGTCCTTTACTTTCTAAATTATAATGATGATACTATTTATTTATTTATTTATTTATTTATTTATTTATTTATTTATTTATTTATTTATTTATTTATTTATTTATTTATTTATTTATTAGTTCATTCATTAAGAATCACTGCATGAAATTGAACTTACCAGTATATAATTTCCTTTCATGGAAGTGTTGAAAACAGTGTTTAATAAATTAAATTTAAAGATGAGTTGATTAATGACACTAAACAACACTTTTAAATTTCCCGGATATGTTTCGGAGGCTACACTTTCCTCCATTGTCAACCAGACATCGATTGGTTCTCTATGGCTTATCCAAAATACACAAACCATCCACAACAATGAGACCTATAGTTGGCAGTATAAATTCACCAACATAAAAGCTTGCAAAGTGGCTAATAAATAAGTTCAAATCATTTCCTAAATTCGAGAGCCTAAGCATCTAAAAAACATACAAACTTATAGAACACATTAAGGATACTGAACTAAAAGAAGAGGACACTCTAGTCTCATTTGATGTTAAATCATTGTTTCCCAGTATACCAGTAAACCAACTGCCACCGTTGACAGAAAAATGCCTCAAATCACTTGGAATGTCATCACCTGAAATTTCAGAACTAATCAAATTATGTATTGAACAAAATTTCTTCCAGTTTCAAACAAACTATTTCCACCAAACTTCAGGTTTAGCAATGGGCAACCCCCTATCACCTTTCTTGGCCGATCTGTACCTGAGTGCATTAGAAATAAGGATCACCAAAGGTTTCCCTTGGATGTTCGAACTCTGGCAATGATATGTAGATGACATCTTTGCAATAGTACCAAAAATACACATCAGTGATACACTAAAACTTTTAAACATCCAAGAAAAAAACATTAAGTTCACTGTAGAAATAGGAAAGGATGAGCATTTACCATTTTTGGATCTAAAGATAATCAGAAATAAAAACAGAATAAACTTTGGCATTTAAAGAAATCAAACCCAAACAGACAACTACATAAAAGCTAATGGCTACAACCCAAGATTCCACAAGCAGGCAATCTTAAATAGTTTAACAGACAGACTGATCAACATCCCTCTCACAGCAGAAGAATACAAAACAGAATACAAAAAAGTAATAAATTAAAAATAATGACTTTCCCAAATCATTAATAGACAAAAAAAGTGATAAGTATTAAAAGCAGAAGCATTATTAACAGTGAAGTATTCTTCATTTTTGAGTTTGATTTATGAGTCACGATGTTTACACTCAAACTCCACTTACTTGTTGTTGTATAATTGAAACGAGATCGAATGATCTTGAAAACGTTTCAATTATACAACGACAAGTAAGTGAAGTTTGAGTGTAAACATAGTGACTCATAAATCAAACTCAAAAAAAAAAAGTGAACTTAGCAAAAATGAAGAAGTTACTAAAGAAAACCACAACCCTCTCAGCTACAGAAACTAAAATGACCTTCAAAAACTCCACGTACCACCCATGGGCCTTTGATAAATTCAAAAAAGTCTTCAAAAAACAAAACTTTCAACTAGCACTACTCAACTATTACTCAAAAAACCTAATATGCTCAAATATCAAAGATGCCATTCCATCTAACAAAAAATCTGGTATATACAAAATTGAATGCTGTGACAGTAGTCAAATTTATATGGGAAAAACCAAAAGAAATTTAGAAATGAGCAAAGGAACACTTTGGGAACATAAAATACAAAAAAAATTAGAAAAATCAGCAGTTGCCACGCATTTTGGATTTTGGGAAAAAAAAAAAAAAAAAAAAAAACACAACATAAATCCAGAGCCACAACTACTTGAACATGCTACAGGAAAACAAGAACTGTCCACATGGAAAACATTTTCATTTCAAAAAATAGAAACAAAGTATTCAATTTTGACATCCCCCAAAAAGATTCGTTCAGTAAGTTCCTCAAACCACCACCAGAGGAGACCTCTGAAAAAATATCGCCAGTTACACCACTGAGAACCAGTTGATGTCCGGTTAACATGGAGTAAAGTGATCTCTGAAACATGTTCCGGGAAATTTAAAAGTAAGTGTTTAGTGTCATTAATTGACTCATCTTTAAATTTAATATCAGTTATACTTGTATAATGGCAGTTACTTCAAAACAAGGTAGCATTTATGTATGTAAGCTTAATAAATTCTACTTGTGTATAATTTCGCTGCAAAAATTATTTTTATACTTAAAATTGGCTTTATTATCTACCACAACACCTTTACTCTTTGTACTAGCGTACTATATTGTGGTATTTTAAACTTCTGAAGTAGGTTTATGTTTTAGCATAAAAGATTTCATACCAAAATCTTCTGTATTAACATTGCATGAAATAACACTTGCCTTGGATATATTTAATTATGAGCTATAGTAGAAAGTTTCCTGAATTAAAGAAAAATATGTATAACATAAGTAAAATATGCCATTTTAAAATTGCCTAAAAAATAAGGTTGATAAAAAGACAAATATATATTCCATTTACATTACTTTTCCTACCCACAGTTCTACAAACTAGTCTTACAAGAACATTTTCTTCTATCTGTTTTATATTAATTGAAATAAGTTTTCACAGAAATGGTTATATTACATATTTCTCTGAAGGTATTCTATAGGAGGATATAGTAATAGATCTTTAAAACAAAGTTGCCATGTGCTGGTTTTGATGTTCCTCTCTTCATGAATGTGAAAAGCAATAAATGGTTACTGACGTAAATATTTTTAAAAAGCAGTTGTTTATTGAAAATTAACATTTCAAACTCATTCTTTGAGCTGAGTCCTATGTTTACATCAGGTGGTGTCATGGTGAAATAATTACTCCAGTCTTATTCATGGATTATTTATCCTTGGTTCTAAGATTATACAGCGGACTCCTAGAAACTTCTTTTTCCAACAACATTTTTCTCCTAACAAACTTTTTCTTCTTATTCAACAACGTTTTAGTTACCCTGGATACGTGATCCGCACATTTTTCTCAAAATTACTTTACAGTAATGATGGAATTCAAATTTAAATATAAATATTATAAACAAATACCAGCAAAACATGTAGAATAATAAACTATTATTTAGAAGGTAAAATAAAGTGTAATTTTATATTCTACTTCACTACTTAGAACTTCAAAAGAGTATAAAGTAACTGAAAATTCAAACAAATAAAAATACTTCAGAATGATTAATGCCAGAAAAGAAATTACTGTCCTGCAAAATATAACTTTTGTTTGCCAGTTTGTGATCTGAAAAGTGATGTTAATTAATTTCTCTGTGCTAAAGTGAATGATGCTGTCCATTTTTCTCTGTCATGTAAGATCACAAATTACAATATAATAATTTGAAAATGGTGCTTTTATGTAAAAATTGTGTTACAAAATGAATACAAAAAGAAAAATTTGAGAAATAAATGCATAGAAATTCCTGTATATCTGTAAAATAGTGTGTGAAGTTACGTTTTCGTTCCCCAGAGAGTCGGTTATGTTGATTTACATTTAAGTCGTGAATAACCCTTTCACCGATATGTACGTCATATTTTAACGCCAATTATTTTAATCTTCCTATTTTACAATAAATTTAAATTAGTTCTATATGGGATGTAAACATACCCTTAAAGGTTTCTAATTGAATTGTACACCTGCAAACCGGGATAAACACCCAAGGGCACATCTGCAGTTTCACACCAAATAATATCGGTTTCCTTGCGAACTTCTTTTTTGCGACACACTAGACATTTTCGAAATGGTTGCGACTTTTTTAGTTGTGGGTGGTATGCTTTTAGGAAAGTGTTTTCTCTCAAGTATGAGGGGTGATGTCCTGGTGAATTTCTTACCCCCCAGTATAAAGAGGCCTTTGAGTATTATAATACTTGATTATGTTACGAGCTATTTATACGCGCAAGTACAGGTAGATGAATGTCTTGCATGAATTTACAGCTCTGAAAATTACTAAACAATTGTGCATGGTTACATCCAGTGGTATAAAAATGCTTTTTTTACCATTTAACTGTTTTTCGTAAAGAGGGATAGCTAGTAATAGCTGATCCGCATCACCCATATTTGACCCACCACTTCCCCAAACAATGGAGTAGCTAACATGCCATCTGTAGACTAGTACACGTCGCTGTTACCTATATCCTAAACATCTCCTTCATATATCGAGATTCAACTGTATTGGAACACCACAGTGAAGCGAAAAATTATTAAATTTTAGATGAGTCGCATTTTTTACACATCTGCTTCACTTTCGTACCTATTTTGAGGACATGTTTCGCAAATCTTCGTTTGCATCTACGGCTCTTGTGCGACTGACGAAATGGTTGCGATGAAGCAGATGTGTAAAAAATGCGACTCATCTAAAATTTAATAATCTCCTTCATAATCACACAACAAATATTCCAGATTTTCTACAGTAATATCAGAAGCCTGTATACATCATACACAAGGTAATTTATTTGCTACATTACGGGGATAAGCCATGGCTAACCTTTAAATTTAACAATTTCAAATGTGCCATTCATTTAGCTCTTGATAGCTATAAGAAATCACTCTGCACACCGAGAGAGTATAAATAACTAAAATACTGAGCGAAAACCGCTGCATAAGGCTACCAGAAACCTTGGTTAAGAAACACTGTAATAACAGATGCTGACAGAGAGTTTTCTTTTCAGTGTAACACAACATATACTCGTATGACTATCGCTTGGTATAGCATAAATAAACTAAACTTGAATCGGAGAAGTCGCTTGCGTAGCTAAACGTACATACATTGGTTCGTATACACACAAAACAAAATGATTCAAATATTAGGCGCATTCGGCGCAAATAATGGCTTTTGCTACAGTGAAACAAAATACTGAAATTTTGACGATTTAGTAATGTAGTCTCTACTTTATTGTTACTGTAGATGTATACTGCCTTTAATGGGTTTTAAACCAGTTTTTGTTTCGTTTAAATAACTTAATAAATACGGAAGATACGGAATTGTATTTATAAAGCATTTTTACAGCATTTAACAATTTAAATGTCCTGTTCTGTTTATTGGGTATCCGTTTCCGGCCCCTGAAGGGTTTAAATGACCATCGGTGAAGCAGTTAAGGAACTTATCCTTTCAAGCACTAACAGTAGTCCGCTTGCTGCGTTCCATCGATCCTGGTATCTGCCGTGCATCTCCTTTATTTCTTGATGAAATCGTTCACCTTGTTCATCTCTGAGGGATGAAAAATTTCAGGAAAATAGTTTAGCTGAGAGTACATTGGTGAAGCTGTAAACACAATTTTGCTCTGAAGCTTATAGCTTTTTTTAGCATATTTCTCATTATTTTTGCATTTTGCAAACCTTTTATATTTCCAAGGAACTTATTGACTACCTCTTGAAAGTACACCATGGTTGTAGTTTTCTGTCATTCATGATATCCAAAAATACATTATCTTCTGAAAGTAATGAGTTGGTAATTCAAACACAAACATCTTTTAAATTATACCTACTTGGACATGTTTCGGAGAACAGTTTGTTCCCATGGTCAGCAGTTATCCGACTGAAAATATAACTCAGTAGTTGGATAATTGCTGACGATGGGGACAAACCGTTATCCGAAACATGTCCAAGTAAGGATAAATTAATAATTATTTCACTTCACTGTGGTGTTCCAATACAGTTAAATCTCGATAAATTTAAGTGATGTTTGTGTTTGAATTACCGACTCATTACTTTCAAATGTTAAATACATCACTGTTTCTAACCTTTTGCTTCAAATAACACTACCTTCATTAGCTATCTTATTGACAGCCATTAAAATATTATAACCTCTTTTATCTCAGCTTTAGACATCACAGAAGGTTTACTGCTCAGATATTTGAAACACTAACCATCTTGTCCAGTGCTTTCATGAATTGTTTCATAATAATTTTTGGTCAACTAGAGTAGCAGGAATGACCTTTTTCTCTCCTGGGGTTAAACCCTCTCTCTTAAACAATTCTCTTTCTTCCAGTGTTTAACCCTGTTTCTACTGTTCCATTCTTATAAAAAGCATGTGTGCATTTCGTATGTCTTCCTTGCTGCCCTAGTAAGGTACTAAATATGTTTTGGTCTCCACACAATAGCCATTGATATTTCTTGTAATTTTAAAATGGTTTCAAGGTTTTCAAATGATTCTTTTAAAAACACAGAATATGCAACTGATATTGAGGGAAGTTTGCTTCTGTTGTGCAATAAAACAGCTTTTAAACTTCTTTTCAAAGTCAATAAATAAATGCTGGTTGTTAATATCATATGTTCATCTTCCCAGTAAATTAAACCTGATACATCATAACAATAAAGAAGTTGGTATTCCATCTTAAAGAACTTGGTAAATTCTTTGACTCTTTCTGTACCAGGAAAATTGGTGTCTGAAGCCAACATATCTTCTCTTTCAACTTTGATCCAAGTAATTCACTCTTGTCTTTGGTAATAGCTAAGTCTCTTACTAAGTTGTTCAAATCTTCTTGCTATCCTTGTCTTCAGCAGTGTGTGCTGAGAAATCTTCACCTGTATTGGAATTTTCTGTCGACCCAGAGACTGAACTCCCAGTATCCTCTAGTGGAGCTGGTGGAATAGGAATACAGACATCTTCTCCATGTGACACATGTCTTATAGCTGTAAGGTCATTTAGATATTTAATGTTTGCTTTGTCTTATTCTACCCAGATATTTTACACATGCAGAAATATCAATCATCATAGTGAGTTTTTTGTTCACGCCATATCATAAGAATTCCAAACTCCTTTGTTTTCTGTTTTCCATTGTACCACCACCTAAACCCTTCATTACATCGAGATTTAACTGTATTGGAACACCACAGTGAAGCGAAAAATTATTAAATTTTAGATGAGTGATGAGTGATTAAATTTTAGATGAGTAATTTTAGTGATCGTTCACATTTGAAAATTTCAACGAACATTTCGGCAACAAGAAAGAAATACGAAAGTGAAGCAGATGTGTAAAAAATACGACTCATCTAAAATTTAATAATTACCTTCATTACATGTTTTGCAAACATATGAGTATTCAAGTTTGACTTTGATCTCCTATCTCAACCTTAAATTTTGCAGAAGACACTTTTTCAAAAACTGTGTAATGTTAGTATTCTGTCTCTGCAACAAGAAAGAACCACATATTTAAAATCCTTTCATGGAAGTGTTGAAAACAGTGTTGTTGTATAAATTAAATTAATTGGGAGTCGATTAATGACACTAATGACAAAAGTAAGTGTGTTTAGTGTCATTAATCGACTCCCAATTAATTTAACCACATATTTAACAGAAGTATTTGAATTGTTCATACATTTTCTCCTAGAAAGGGTGTAAGCCATTCTGAACAACTTATCACTATACATGTACTAAAAATGCAAAATGACAATGATGAAATTTTTCTGTAAACCACGTTACCAATCAGTGCGAGTTATAGAAAGAAATTAAAGTTCTAAGAAGTTAATACATAAAAGCACTTAAAAGGTGAGTGTTTATTACACAGAAAATGAAGTGTGTTTGACTGAAGTAATGGGCAAATGCTTACGAAATTAATTTCAAATAGAAGGTAGAAGTTTTGTCATCAACTTCTTAAGATAAGTGGAAAATTATCACTAAATATTTTATTTGTATTAGGTGAGTGTTTATGTTTGTTTATCATGTAACAGTTGACAGTTCTACTGTCTTGCATCAGTCATCAGCTCATCGCTTAGGACTATAAGGGATAGAGGGTAGGGAAGCACTGAAAGGGTGGTGTGTTTGCCTGAAGATGCAAAATATGTTACAGTACTATTCATCTTTTGCTACAAAAATAATACACATACAATTGCCATTATATGTTGTGTCCAATATATCAAAATATCAAATTTCATAAAAACAGTACTTATGTGAAAACTGTTATTTTCGAAATCAGAATGTTTGCTTCCATATAAGCACCTATTTTCTTCAAAACTGGGAAAGTGTTGCAGGACAGTGTTATTTCTTACAAATTGTGCTTTGACGAGATGCTACAGCTTTCCTGTTGCAGACATGAACTAATTTCTTATGGCTTATCAGTAATACATAATTATACAAAGTTCATTCATAATGAATAGGACTTCATAAGCTATCCCTGGGAATTCTAAATACACATTTTATTTGACATGCTAATCAATTAAACATTTGATATTTTAATCATAATGGTTAGTCATTTTTGAGGAAATAATTAAAAAAATGAAACTGTTTTGTATATAGGTAATTTTGTATGAGTTGAGGGAATTTTCTTGAAAATCAGGTCATGTCCTTTGCATAGGTATATGCTGAATTTGTATTAATTCTACATTCAAATAAATTTGGTATTTATCTTTCATTTAGTTTCTTGAGTTTTGCTGTTCACAGAGATGCACATAAAGGTATTTTTCTAAAAATATTTTCTTTGTACTCACATTACCTAAAAACATGTATTTCTTATAAAATCTCAACATCAATTACACAAATATAAACATTTGTTACTAAGTCTTCACATATCTTAAGAAATTGGTGTTGATACTTCTTTCCAATGGAGGGGGGGGGGGGGGGGGAATCATGGTAACTGAAATCTTTGACAATGGAGTTTGTTTGTGGACTGAAGATACAAACGATCTGTTTGTGAAATCGATCTCCATTGGAAAGAAGTATTAACACCAATTTCTTAAGATAAGTGAAGCCTTAGTAACAAATTTTTATATTTGTGTAATATTTATTGCTTCACTGTAGCTAGCTTCATTTTATACATAATCTCAACATCAAATTTGTTGGTAGAATGCAGTGCTTCCTCTACTTAGTATAAGTAGGTGCTAAAGCAGTAGTAGAGAGAAAAAGAGAACATATGTAAATAATAGTGTCAAGCTCTTTATTCAGTGCTAATTTGGGACAGGGGCCGTTCCCTAATAGTTTTATATTACTAACCAATTTGCATGTTGCTAAAAAGTAGCCATGAGAGCAAATGTATGATGTCAAGAATAGCATATCTTTATTCATACTTAAAACTGCTACTGACACCATCTCTTGTCATGCTGGATGCCTTATTTTTAGTCCTCAAGTCCCCAAATGCATTAGGAGACATGAGTGAGTATTACATACCATCTCTTCAGAGATGTGCCTTTAAGTTTAAAAGTGAATTGAAGATTCACCCTCAACTGATATCAAATGTGCTCATTTATTTATTCATGTCACCCATTATCTGAAATATGTGAAGTAGTAATATTATTTAAAAGCATTTTAGCAGAAATACTGAAGAATTATTGCTTAAAGTGCATAATATTAAGAGAAAAACAGAATCATAAATATGATTGACAATTAATTTTGTAATAGTAATTTTATTTGCAATCATTATTTGACATGCTTTTAATTCCATATTTTTTATATTTGTTTAAGTTGGAGTGATGATTTCTGCAGCAAATAAAAATGCAAAGTAGGTGTTTTGTTGTTAGATCAATTTACTTTGTTAGTTTTAAGAAATATTTATTAATAAAACCTATTATTAAGCTATACTAAGTTTTGAAAAATATGTTAGAAGTACCTATCTTTGCAAGGTAAAGTAATCATCTGATATCTGCAAATGTCAATAATACTGAAAAAGTATAAAGATTTGTATAAAATAATGATTTAGATAAAATAATAAACATAATTAGAAAGCTAATGCTTTGAGAAGATGTTTATCAGATGATATGCTGTTGCCAATTAATGCAGTAATATTTTCAACACTTCAGAAGGCACCACAGGTGCATTTACCTTGCGTAGTCTGCTTTCATCTTGCAGCTCGTTCCGGGACAGCACTTATGCCGACCACGATCCTCTGGGCCATGCTGAAAACCAAGATGACACCTCGGACTTAAATGGTATTGATAAGATATTTGAAGGTATCCAACCCGCTTTCCTCTCTCTGGTTGGTTTTTCTCCTTGTTCTGCTGACTGCTTTGCTTGCCTCTTGCCTCCTTCATCCTGTTCTTGTTCTAGCATGCCAAAGAGATCACACTGCACCAGTTTCAACCTCTATGTGTATCACAGTGTTTATATGATGAATATTTCACTCATATAGCAAATTGTAGGGCAAGCTGCACTATATATTCTGTCTCTGCTTCTGACTTTAAAGATTCACGCGTGCCAGTTAAAGCTATGTTTATTTGGTTTTAAACCATTCAAGTTGATATACCTCACAATGCAAATACATATCTCACAATATTGAGTGGAAGCCTGAGAATAAAATTAGAGAGCATGCTTAATTTATAGGGAGGAAGCAAACCATGGGTTCAGAATGTGACTATTTAAAGATGCTTATTACACACAGCATCACAGGTAATGGAGACTGATGACACATGTAATAAAATTTTATTTGGGAAGGAAACATACTACTTAAATCTTCATATGTCTCCCCAGCATTTGCCAACTATGAAGATAGCAAATCTTGGATAAAGCTATGCTCAGGAAGGAAAGTTCGGTGTGTTTTAACTGCAGACCTCCCAAATGCACACCTCACAGGTTAATGGGAAGCCACCTTGCTCAGTTTAATCACTCACTTTGTTCATTGTCTGTAAATGTAGTCATAACTCAGTGTAAAAGAAATCTTATGTGTTACAGTTACAATTCTTTATAGTTTAGGATAGAGAACTCTCACTTGCAAAAACTATTTTTAGTTGGAAATTAATTGTTCTTTCACACTGGCCGTGTGTAGGCTATCCACTACCAGAGCAGATAAGCAGTTCAATTCCCTTTCCGTCTTCATGCCCTGCTTGCCTTCTTGTGGTGGGCAGACAGTATGTTTGGTATTTAACCACTTTGTTATTTATGCTGCTCACACACGTATTTGGATTCAGGAAGTCTCAAAACAAATTTTTCAATTAAATATCTGTTTAAAATTTTTCGGTAGAATGCAGCACTTTCTGTACTTAACATATATAAGCAGTAGAGGAAGTAACAATTTTATTCTAGTAGCAATAATTGATGAAGTAAAAATCTTAGTTTTGAAAAAGAAAGAAAATATCAGAGCAGTCTCATTCTGCACCCATGATGTCCTCTGTAGTAGCGCATTTGTATCATTCTGTTTGTCAGACCTGTACCAACATGCACTGAACAGTACATTTGCAAGCACATAGTCCACCTCTCCAATGAACCAACTCCAGATGCATTATAGTTTAAAAATCATTATTTAATTCTCATTGTTTACCCAAACTATGTCTTCAATTTAACGGCTACTGATGTTAAACCAGTAAATACTGGTTAACAAAGAGCTGAGATGCATTACACATGTGTTTTGTAACAGAGCATCTCTTAGAGTGAAAACAGTGCATTATAATACTAGTCAACCTGAAATGATTAGAGTTGCAGAACATGCAATAGCCTCCATTGTTTATTCCTCTTGCTATAATATTTTACACATTGCTTCAAAAGTAACTTCTCCTTTCTTTTCCAGGACAGCACATATTATGTGAAGTAACATCAATAGTATGATTATACACATCTGAAAATTATTTTACTTGCTTGCTTTATCCAGAAGATATGCGTTATAGACAATAAATTTGAACTGCTGGTGTTCTACACTTCACTGTACAGTTGCACAATGAAATCAGTGCATTTGTAGGCCTTAGCTAATGTAACTCAGAACTGTAGAGGTGTTTTTTACCTGACTGCACTTCTGATGCTCCTCCCCTTGTTCGGTAATGGTTTAGTTTCTGTTCCCACTGAACACATATTATGACCGAGTATTTGATGCCATCACTTATTTTGTACTTCAAAAAGTAAATTCTCTGATTAAATGCAGCATTTCAATTGCTAGTGAATTTAAACTTGGCTTTTATTTATACTTATGTTATAATTTGTTATAATTACACTGTGTATTGGAGTAAAGTTTCCTTCTTGTGCAGTATCTAGATCATATGCAGTGTGTAACGGATCAAAGCAGTAGTTAAACATAACAGTGGTGAAAATCAATTGCACTGAGTGCATTCACCCATTACTCATTGGACAACCCTTGACCACAACCAAATTAACATCACCAAACCCAACACTTTGGGTTCACAATCCATTTACTGTATGCCATTCCCAGCTCTTAGCTGGTTTGTACCCTTTCTTCTTATAATTGCTTCTCATGGTAACAGATGGCAGAAAGTTGATATAATAGATAGAGCCAAACTGAAAAATTCAATACCATGGCTGGGATTTGAACCACGGATCTGCTGGTTTCCATAGGCTGGTGTGAAGGAATGATTCATTTCCATTAATTAACTTAAAAAAAAAGGTGCTATAATTTAATTTGTAGCTAAATAATGGAGTTCCAATGAATTGGTACATAAGATAAAATATTGATATTAAAGTGAAACATTGTAATGCAACAAATGAGTCTTATGATTTAAACAACTGTTAGAAAGTGGCATCTCTCTAAAAACATTCAGAAAAGGACATCTTTGAAGAATTTGTACGGATTATTTTGAAAAAAAATTTGACAGATGAGCACTAGATATAAGCATAGCATAGTCTAGTAGTTTAACCCTTTCACCAATATGGACGTCATATGACGTCCAGGTTAAAATGCCCCAAACCGATATGGACGTGTATAGACGTCCTGCGCATACATGCATTTAATGCTCATTTAACGTCAATTATTTTAATCTTGCTATTTTACAATAAATTTAAATTAGTTCTATGAGGAATGTAAATGTGCCCTTAAAGGTTTCTTTTTGAATTGTAACCTCCAAAACTAGATAAACACCCAAGGGCACATCTGCAGATTCACACCAAATAATATTGGTTTCCTTGCGAACTACTTTTTCGCAACACACTACACATTTAAGAAATGGTTGCGACTTTTTTGGTTGTGGGTGGTATCCTTTTAGGAAAGTGTTTTCTCTCAAATACGAGGGGTGATGTCGTGGTGAACTTCCTACCCCCTAGTATAAAGAGGCCTCTGAGTATTATAATACTCAATTAGGTTACGAGCTCTTTATATGCGCAAGTACAGGTAGATGAATGTCTTGCATGAATTTACAGTTCTGAAAATTACTAAACAACTGTGAATAGTTACATCCAGTGGTATAAAAATACTTTTTTTTTTTACCATTTAACTGTTTTCCATAAAGAGGGATAGCTAGTAATAGCTGATCCGCATCACCCATATTTGACCCGCTATTTCCCCAAACAATGGAGTAGCTAACATGCCATCTGTAGACCAGCACACGTCACTGCTACGTAAGTACTAAAGATCTCCTTCATAATCGTACAACAAATCTTCCAGATTTTCTACAGTAATATCAGAAGCCTGTACACATCATACCCAAGCTAATTTATTTGCTACATTACGGGGATAAGCCATGGTTAACATTGAAATTTAATAATTTCAAATGTGCCGTTCATTTAGCTCTTGATAGCTATAAGAAATCACTCTGAACACAAAGAGATTATAAATAACTAAAATACAGAGCGAAAACAGCTGCATAAGGCTACTAGAAACCTTGGTTGAGAAACACTGTAATAACAGATGCTGACACAGAGTTTTCTTTCCAGTGTGTGAGTGTGTAACGCAATATATTCTCATATGATTATCGCTTGGTATAGCATAAATAAACTAAACTTAAACCGGAGAAGTCGCTTGCGTAGCTATACATACATACATTGGCTCGTATACACACAAAACAAAATGATTCAAATATTAGGCACGTTCAGCACAAAGAATGGCTTTTGCTACAGTGAAACAAAGTAGTGAAATTTCAACAATTTATTAATGTAGTCTCTACTTTATTGTTACTGTAGATTTATACTGCCTTTAATGAGTTTTAAACCAGTTTTTGTTTTGTTTAAATAACTTAATAAATACGGAAGATACGGAATTGTATTTGTGATGCATTTTTACAGCATTTAACAATTTAAATGTCCTGTTCTGTTTATTGGGTATCCGTTTCCGGCCCCTGAAGGGTTTAAATGGCCATCGGCGAAGCGGTTAAATAACCGAAAAGGTTTTATCTGTGTACTATAACATCAAAACAGAAAGGCATTCTTATTGTATGGAGGGAAGTGTGCAATCTTTCTTAAGAAGCTCATCATATACAAGATATTTCTTGTGTTAAATAATAAACCAGAATTCATGAATTTATACAAATGACTGTATAATGTATAGACTTAGGACTTCTAGGACTCGGCCTGTGTGTGTGCAGCATGCTATCAGTTTAGGAAGAGGGGCGTGGTTTAACTCCATTATTAAACAAGGTCGGCCGACTTAGGGGTGTACAAATGTGCTAATTGTTTTAATAAAACAATATGTTAATTATGTCACCATTTTCAGAATCATTCAGTACTTATAGATGTATGACAAAACACATTTTGAATGATAAAGTAAAATAAATTGCAGTTGCAATATAAAATAAATGCCTGCTCTTCAAATGTTCAACTTATTACAGTGTATAACAACATACATTTTAAACTTTTTGAAGGTGAATCTCCTTCTGTCACCCAAGCTTGTCTCGAGTTTGAATCTCGGTCAGGGTGAGTTACCTGGATAGGGTTTTTTCCAGGGTTATCCTGACTGACAAATGTCGGGTAACTCTAAGGCCATGGACCCCGGGCTCACTTGAGCATCATTTCACCCATGTCATTCATTGTCCGATATGACAACGTTGGAGGACGTAAATTGCAAAAAAGAAAAAAAAAATTGACATCCACCAGCTGCTGAGTCTATCTGTTGAGCTAGTTCTTCTATGAGCTCCATGGCATGAGGCATTTTATTACCTCTCTTTTCTAGCTCAACAATGGTTTTGGACGGGTCTGAAAAACTGTTTCTGATGAAGAGCAAATCTTCGTATAACTTACTTGAAATGAGGGACTGAGAGGCTCGTACTACAGCACTATGCTCGTTATCTAACACACTAAAAATTTCAGTAACTATGTCGTAATGATCCACATAATACATAGCAGCATTTAGCCAGGTGCCCCAGCAAGTTGTAACCGGCTGAGGAGGTAAAGGGATGTTAGGTGTCATTTCTTTAAAGTTACGTTTTCTGCTTGGAGCTTTCAAAAATATCTTTTTTACGTTTGCAATTAAACTGTCTACATCACTGTAACTTCTGCGAATTTCCTCGGCTACACGATGGAGTCCGTGCGACAGACAGGTCTAATGCAGCATGTTAGGACACATGTTCTGAAGCTCTTTGCCTGCTTTTATCATATAACTTGCAGCGTCGGTGGTGAAAAGGAGGGAGTACATTATCTACATTTATTCCTTCTGGATACAACAGCGTCATGCTTGTTTTAAATATGTCTGCAATTGTCACAAGGTTCACATTTGCACTAATTTCTGATGTTAATAAAAATGTTTCTCCTCGTTGGCCTGACAATAGCGTTCCCATGATGACATTTGTAACACACCTGCCAACAGCATCTTCGGTTTCATCAATGGAAATCCACATTTTATTTTCGCCCATTCTTTTTTGTATTTGCGATATGACATCATTGTAACCCTCTTGATAACTCTTCATCCATCGTGCGTTTACATGCTTCTGACATTTATGTTCGTCACTGTTAGCGAACAAATCACTGTCTGCAAACATTGTCACTGCCACTAACGGCAGCGCGTGCAGTATTTGTACAGCCCGGAAAGTTTTGACGTTTGATGTAGTAGGTTGTATTAGGTGGCATAGCAGTTAACTGTGTTCTCCCGCGGGGGTCCTAAAAGTCCTAACTCTAATAATGTATTATTATGGACATTGATTTTCAATAATTTAAAATATAAATAAATATATATGAAGGACTTAGCAAGTTAAACCAACATTTTCAATTCTGAGCTGGCTGTTGAACTGTTGAATGAATTTTCTAATTAACATAAACTTTCATTCAATAAAGACATTCAGAAAATCACAAATCTTATTGATTCACATGCTAAAGTAAAGGCATCTGGCTAAAAGTGTTCCACACTTTTGTTAATAATTAAGAGTGCAGCTTGCTCTTTGATTCTCCAGTTACTTAACAGTGGTTTACAAATTACTTGTTCTAATTGTTATATATTTGCTCACTATATAATATATATAATTTTACATTTGTTTATGAATGTGATGAAAATGAAGTGAAAAAGCTTGTAAACAATATATTAAATGATACATGTGAGTGTGTTTAATACTGATCTTGTATATTTACTTTTAGTTATAAGATGTTTCATGCAGTATGACTCTTATCTATAACTATTGACTGCCACAAAAAATTGAAGTTGTGTAAAGAAGGTTCCTCAAATTTCATCTTTTATTGTCCTTGGAAGACTAAAATTATTTCTAAGCTATGTATGCATACTAAGCACAAAATAAAACATTAGAACTTAATAACACAGTGCATGAATGTTGTTTTATGTTGTCAAACTGTCTCTGTAATAAGCATCTTTTAGGCAAAGATAAAGAAATGGAATGAAAGATTAATACAGGGATGAAGATAATCAACATATGTAAGTCAGATAGTCTTTGACCATAGTCTTGAAAGTAACACACAAAAGAACAGTAAATGTAAAACTTCAATTTTTATTGCTTATCTTTTGTTTTGAAGTGCTTATTTAGGAGCATAATATTATAAACATATTTGTATTTTGAAGTTAAACAGAACTATAAAAAAATAAAGATTGCATAACTCATGTCACCATATATGCATACAGATATAGTAGCTTTAGTGCCAGTTAAAGCAAAGAACTGGGAAAACTTGGATTTTAGGTCTCACATCCCTGGATTAATTAAATAAAATAGGAAATTAGCAGCATAGAGAGCATATTAACCATTATTAGGACTTAAGAGTTTGCATGAATGATGATGTTAACTGAACTATAGAATAATTTGGTCGTAGAACTAGTTGATGCAATAACACTTTTTATATAAACCTTATGTCACTTATATAGAATAAAAAGAAGTATTTCAGAAAGTGGAGTGCCATTGTTTCTAAAATTAGGCAAGTGAGTCAACCTTGTATATACTTTTCTCCACTTACAAGTTTTTTGATGAAGACTAGTTTCTGGGGACTTCTTCCCTATCGTCAGTTCTGTGGTTGACTGATGATGCATCCAGTGTCTGCATCTGGCTTGGTGTTGTGCTGCCATCTTATGTCCTGGTAAGTTTGATGACGTCATCTACCGCGGGAATTTCAAAATTCATCAAGAGGTCCTGTTTCTTCGTAATAAATATGGGAAAACATATTTATTACGAAGAAACAGGACCTCTTGATGAATTTTGAAATTCCCGCGGTAGATGACGTCATCAAACTTACCAGGACATAAGATGGCAGCACGACACCAAGCCAGATGCAGACACCGGATGCATCATCAGTCAACCACAGAACTGACGATAGGGAAGAAGTCCCCAGAAACTAGTCTTCATCAAAAAACTTGTAAGTGGAGAAAAGTATATACAAGGTTGACTCACTTGCCTAATTTTAGTAACTTATGTCACTTGCTTGTAATGTATGTTTTATTAAAACACTTGTTAGATTTAATATACCACAAAATATTATATATCTGAAGAGGCGACATAATATTTATGATAGTAAGCAAATGCATTGCTCAAAGTAGTAGTTTTTCTATCCTTTTTTTTCCTTTCTCAGTTTCATTGTTAACTATCTTTGAAATAATTATTTCACATAGGTTATTATTTGAGAATTTTCCACATTTTTAACAGAAGTATAAGTATTAAATTTTAACCTAATGGTACATCACAATTAATAATATGTCTGAAAGAAATTACTTTTCCAAGAGTTTCTCTTGTAAACACTAATAGATAAACAAATGATTTATAAAATTTGAACCAGCAATGCTATTGAAATGCAATTTTTAGTCTGATAAGGCTGCTTTTACTTGTTCAGAAGAACACAATACTGCTCTCAGCAAACTATATAGAATGTAAAATTCTTAATTAGTTCCCCTAATTCCTAAGAAAATATTTTAAATCACAAAATTCCATTTTCAAAAAATGTATTAACAGTTTCACAAGAAGCAAATAAACATGTAATTTAAAGCAATTCTGTGATAGCATTCAAGATTGACCATGATAGCTTATTTTTTTGTAATATCAATTTTAAGTACTATTCAAAATCAGTGAGGTAAAAAAAAAAATGTATGGTTTATCTTTACATTTTAATTTCTATAAAGTAACATAACTTTTACCACAAAAATAATTAAAGTTTTAGATATACAGAATTTTTTCTTGCACATAAGTTTATATGTTGACTGAGTTATTACATTGCTTGCACATAAAGAGCATTTTACCCATAACATTTTGGTGCTTCACATAACAGGTTTTGCAAAGCAGACATCCTATGTACTCAGCACCATTCTTCTTTCTACACCACAATTAGCATCATTGCTTTTGAGTAATTTCAGTTTGGAAAAATTCCTTGGTGTCTCTCCTGATATTGATGCCATTTTCTGTTATGTTGAAGTTACTTTTGTAGAAGGGTCACTTTTGTTTTGAAACCTTGCAGTTTTGCCATCTGCTTTGCTGCTGTCTTCCACCCCCTCCCCCCTCAAAAAACACTAATAAAAAAGATTGCAGTGCTAAGTTTATAAGCTCAAATGGTCAGTGCTACAGGCACCTGTTTGTCACATTGAATGATCCTCTCTCTTAACATGTATATATGGTATTAAAGTGAAAGATGACTAAACCAGCCATTTGAATTAATAGAGTGCGTATTACTGAGCATATTAGCAGTAAATTACCATTTCACAAATCCCTTCTTTACAAATGCCTCTGCAAAGATACATAGAGGTGTATGCAGAGGTGTACAATAGCTTTTTAGCAGTCTGTATCTTTCTGCTGACTTATATTTCTGCAAACATGTGAAATATTGGCAATCAAAGCTTTGCCTTGATAGTAAAAATACTCTCATTAAATATAATGGAATTATCAAATTTTACAGTAGTGTTTTTGTGAACAAAAGGAAAAATGGTGATTGAAATTCACAGAGAAATATTGTAAAGAGTGGTACTGATTGATGTTTTAGTTGCTGATTATTTTAATTAGTTTAGACTCTTTGAAGTAATGGAGACACTATTATTCCAACACCAACATAACATGCTTTTTGTGGACTTTTTTTTTTTAGCTGGGATCACTGTGAACACCAAAACTTATGTTGTAACATTGGCAAAGCTGTTTTGTTCCTTTGAAAGCAAAAACGAACGAACTTCTATTAAAAACAAACAAAAAAACAAACTTCTATTAAAAATAGGTATCAAAGGAATCAACCTTCATTGATTAAAATATATTAAAAATGTGAAGTTTAAGCAGATCTGTGTTCAGAACAGTAGTTTAAAAACAAGGGGTGCATCCAAATGATAGAGAAGCCAAAATCATTTACATCAGTGGTTATAAAGCTTTTAAAATAAACTTTTTTAAAAAAAAAATATAAGAACATTTAAATTTAGCATCTTATATATTTAGACCTTAATAACAGATAGATCTGAAAAATAATGATTTGTAGAGCTCTAGTTTTTCTGAAATTCCTGATCAATTAAATATTTTAGAAAACAAATATTTTTAACAGTGATTTTGGAAATTACAGGCATCACAAGAGATCTACAAAGTCTAACAGCTAGCAACAAAGGTGATAGTGAGAGTGATCTGCAGGACCAGACACCCGACACAGATGATTCTGGAGCTCACTCCTATCCTGAAGCACCCACTGGCACATTCTTCCCACCAGGAGGAGCCACCAGTTCTTTCAAAAGAGCTCCCATAATGGGTAACAGAGGTTTGGAACAACGTGGCAAAAAATCTCGTACATATCCACCCAAAGAAACAAACACCAATACCACACAGAAGGTAAGAGAGCTGGTTATGCCCAAGCAGGTTAAAATTAAGTATAGGCAATTTGTTACATGTAGTGATTAAGTCCCTCTTTAACTTGCCTTATGGTTGTTTTACAATAACCCAAGAAAGACAGTGAGAAGTGGAAGAAAACGGCTTTCATTTTTGTTTACAAGACTCTTGAGTAAATTTTGTGCACTGGGGTGTTGTTTGTATCTAGCCAGTTTCACCTGCTTCCAATTCAGTCAATGATTGGCTCTATTTCTCAGTCGGTAGCATACTGTGTGAGGAGTCCTGGTTCCCAACTGAGGAGTGGGAATTTTTCTGTAATTAAGATTATTTCCTGTAAGTTTGAATGTGAGAGTGAATGTGTGTGCATGCATGCCAAATGAAAGCTACTCTATGCATGTTAACACCATTCCGATGTGCAGTATGTTCCAAGGGTAAAAGACTACCAATATGATCATTGCATTTAAAGGCGGGATATAAATGAAGGAATAAAAATAGTTCATCAAACTTAATGCAAGTTAGTCAACCTCAAAATTCATAAGAGTTAAACATTTTCTAAATTCAGGTGCACTATCTTTTCTTAAATGAGGTGCCAATCCTTTATTAATAGTGTACATCAAGTTATTTTAACAGATTATTGTTCTCTGCTTATTTCTACAGGTTTATGCTATTCTTTGCTAGAAGAACCAATGTTCAATAAATCTGAGGAAGTCAGGATGTATATTTGTATTGCATTGTATTTATTTCATCCTTTGGAACATAACACATATGTTATAGGACACGTCAGTTCAAGATACAAAGATAAATATAAAAAGTTACATAAGACTAAAAACTGTACAAGATCCAACAAAAGTCTAAAGTAGAAAAGGCAAATAAATATAAACTATATAAAGACCATAGAGAAATGCTATATAAAAGTAATTGTTCACAAATGTGAAGTTTACTCTACTTCATGATTTAATTCAATTTAATTTATTTTGCCTTTTGATTGATATCAGACACATCATAGTATAAAAATTACATTAATGTCCACTGTCATTTACAATCACTTAAAACTAATTAACATTTAAAAACTCTTTTACAGAATAAAAGGAATGTTGCAGTAAAAAGAGTTTTACTCCCTTTTTAAAATGTATAAGGCTGCTCATTTGTTTAATATTTTCTGGTAGCCTGTTGTGTAATCTTATAGCTTTATTGATAGCACTAGACCTGAAGATTTCTGTTCTACAACTTTGAATGTGAAAGTCATCTTTCTGACGTGTATTGTATTTGTGAACATCAGCATTTTTGTAATTTTGTATTTGTAGTTTATTTTGTTTTACATGGATCACAAATTCCAAAATATACATACATGCTAGAGGTAATATTTGATGTTTTTTGAATAATGGCCTACAAGGTGTTCTGTTATCCACCCCACTTAGTATCCTTATCGCTCTTTTTTGAAGTTTAAAGACTACCTGCCTTTTCCCCCCAGAACACTATCCCATATTGTAACTGACTGTGAAAGTAACCATAATATATATTTCTCAATGCTGCTAAATTTATTAAGCTTTTCAAATGTTTAAGCAAAACATGTTGGGTTTTCTTCAGGTTTCAAGTCTTCTTTATGATTTGCAGGACTTGAGAAAGCTACCCATTAATTTTGAATGCTCACATAATTATATGTGGGTTTTAACATGTCATCCAGATTTCCATTCTCAGTTATTGTAAACCAGAGGAAAGTGTTGAAATGAATTGTTTCCTTCTGCTGTGCAGAGGTGCAGTTACTATCAAAATTTGTATTTGTATTTCTCTATAATATTGTACATTCTAATCAGTTTTCTTCTACATTTCTTTGGAGTTGCTATCTTAATTCACCATACATTTTAACTGCATAGTTGCCTGTGTATGGTGGATCTTAATTTGGATCCTCCTTTTTATAAATTTTTCTATGCCATTTTTCCCTCGCTTTTTCCTAAATTCCCATAATAAGTTTCTATCTACTATCAACCTATAGACTTTTATATATTTTATACATAGAAGTTGTTAACAGTTAAGTAAAGTTCTCATTAAAATAAAATGTGGCTATAACATATAAACATTTTACAAAATTTACATTAAACTTTTGTAATGTCAAAAGTTTCGCTTTCTTAAGAATCTAAAGAAGTCATTCTGTTTTTAAGCAGGAATACTCATTGTATCCAAATTACTCTGTTCAATCTTTGAAAATGGAGAAAAACAAAGGAAAAGAATGCTTGCTATTCATAGTAAAATTCTATTTCAAATCTACTCAAAATTAATTCCTACAATTCTTTCTCATAGTGATTGAGGATTTTTTAAGTGTGTGGGTTTTGAAAAGCTTAAAATCATTCTTAAAACAACCAGTAAGAGAAGCCACTCTACAAGGAGCATTCTGACCAAGAAAATATATTAGTTAAGAGAAAGGTCTTTAATTTGTCAATAGAGCTGCCTTGTGAATCATACATTTAGTGGAGTGGATTTCCAACCTTTTAATACAATCAGTAAAATATCTCTAATTGTTCAATCTAAGCATTTGTCTCATCATTCTCATCATTTGATGTGAAGTTTTACCCATCCAGCCATTTCTTCAAGATTGGAAACCGAAAATATTACTGGGAGCCACATATATTGAAGACACATTATCATGATGAAAGAGAACTTTTCTTTTCAGAATGTATGGGTGTGAATAGCATTCATTGGTCCAATAGTGAAGCACATTACTCCCTCATAATTATTCTGCACTTCTGGGGGTTGTCTTTGAATAACATGTCATGAAAATCCCAGAAAGCTGTAATCATGATGATTCCTCCAGATGGAATTAGTTTGCTTTTCTTGCTGCACTTTCATCATTTTTCATTCCCAGTTATCTTGAACCAAGTAGTACTGAAATATGGTACTATCCTATTGGCACAATATCCTGGGTTAAAGAAGAAAACGGCATAAGAGATTATTCACCTTGTGCATAATAATGCAACTTATTTGCCAAAGTGTGTCACCTTTCAAACAAAAGCAAATCTGGTCAAAATTTTTCTAGCAAGCCTAAGGTTATTAAATAAAAGAGATTTTACTAGTATAATACTTGTTAGTTTTAATTTAATTTAGAGTACATTATAAATTGGATGTTTATATACATGAAGGAATATTTATTTGCACAGGTAGTGCAGGTGGCAGCGCTAGAGGTGCAGAATGTGAAGAGGGCTATAAATCGATATGGTACATTGCCTAAGGGAGCCAGGATTGGAGCATATTTGGAGTCATTAAGAGCAAGTGGTCTAACATCTGCTCAAGATGTGGAAGGTGCTGTGGTAGATGGGCCAGAAGATGATTGTGTGGAAGAACCAACTGATCTAGGGGCACCCCATAGATCTGTTTCTCCTCGCACAAACATCCGCACTCAGTCGCAGATGATCCGAAGTAATTCATCTGGAGGAGTTGTTGGAGGTTTTCACCATCACCCACCCCCACCATCTTCTCCAACTGCTGGAAAACTTCATCGTCCATCTTCTCGCAGAAATCAGCATGGCCCAGACATGCCAATATGTGGCAGCCTACGTACATTTCGTGCTGCTCCAAACACGTCCTCATTTCGAGGAGGCAGTCCATCTCGAGTGCTCCAGCCAAGTCTTGCTGATCTAGAGTTCCCACCACCACCTGCTGATCTCCCACCACCACCTGAAGAATTTGACAGCCTAGGTGATGGACCACCCCTAACTCCCGAACCACCTCCCCCCCTTACAACAGCTTCACCTAGTCCTGAGCGCAGACGATTACGCACTGGACCACCAGGAAACAAGCCATCAGGACTTGCATCATCTCCACGAAGTTTGAGGAAACTGGGACACAGCTCTAGTCTTGATCAGCCCTCACCGAGATGGCTTGCGCAGGGAGATGCAGCTGATGCTGAATGTTCTGAGCAAGTGTTAGATAGGGACAGTCCTCCTAGCTCTGGAACATCTCGCATAGCTGATGTGCGGAACACAGAACCATCTGTTGAGGAAGCTAGCTCAAGGTTTGGTGTAAGTTTGCGACATAGGGAACCTTCTACTGATTCTTGCAGCAGTGCTAAATCAGGTACAGGAGACCGAGATGATGGAACTTTGCAGCAAAGACGTAGTTCCAAAAGCAGACCACGTGATCGACCTCCAAGTCCTCCTCGGTCCAGTAGAAGTCTTACGTCTCCTAGTCTAGAAACCAAAAGTCCTGTGTCCCCTGGAAGTGATCTTGTTCCAACATTACAGTCACCCTGTGAACCCCCTGGTGATTCCAGCATATCCCCTCAGCAGGATGGAGAAGCTATTTCTTCACCCAATGGTCCATGTCCAAATGCAGAGGATCCTGTGGATAAAAAGTCATTGAATAATAAGGTGTTGAAAAATGTGTTGCCTAGCATGAAAGAAATGTTGGAACTGAAACTTGTTGCAGAAATCAAAGAAAGAGCTGATCTAAAATTTAGTCGCCCTGGTATAAAAGAATCCCCATTAAGTGATTTCCCAGTACCTGCATCTTCATTGGACCCTGCAGCACAGTTGGTCTCAGAGCTTTCTGAGGGTCTTCAGCTTTCAGATTCCAGCAAGAAGGAAATAACCCCAGAGACTCCTCCCAATCGAAGCCCTCCAGATTCCAACAAGGGCCCTATGTCACCAGTGGACTTTAAGGCTAATCTTCGCAGAGTAAGTCGTAGTTCAGAGAATGGAAAGACAACTGAATGTACTCCTTCGGCAAAACCAGATGCTGGAGTGCCTCTTGGAGGGTTTAAAGCACAGTTGAAAAAGTTTGAACCTTCAATAAAGCGAACAGGGAGCAAGGATGAAAATGAAGAACACTCGGGGTCCATTATAGATTTCAAGTCTAGGCTAAGAAAAGTGGATAATAGCAGTAATGTGGAAAGGGGCAAGAAATCTGAGGAAGAAGAAAGTCCAGCAGCTAATGAGGATGAAGTGAAGAACAGTTCTGCAAGTGTAGATGACGATGAGGACAAAAAGAGAGACAGCACAGTGAGTGTAGAAAGTGGAAATGGCACTCCACAGTTGAAAGTGGAAGAAGGAGAGGACAAACGACGCAGTACAGGAAGCATCAGTAGTCTGAAGAAATTATGGGAGAGCAAAGAAACAAGTGATGGCACTACTACTACTGCTTCTACCACTGTTGCTGGCCAATTGAGTCCTAAATTGGGTTTGAAGTCTACAAAGCCAGAAGTTCCAACACGTGCCCGTGATCCAGTGCAGCCAGCACCAGAGGAGGAAGAGCAGGGCTCGCCACCAGAAGAAAGCAAGCAACCTGTGATCAGTAAAGCAGGAGAGAAACGTGTTTGGCCTCCACCACCTGCTACAGGAGGTGATGAGAAACCATTAGTGCCAACAAAGCCACCAGTTAAAGCAACTAAGCCCATCTTACCAACAACAAAACTTCCTCCTGCTGGTCAGTCTGCCATATATGCAACACCGTCGCTTCCAAAATCTTCCAGAGAGAACAAAAGCTCAGAAGAAGAGGGATCTACAGCAGTACCAAGTGGTAGAGAAAGTGTGCTGGAGATCTCTCAGGCACTGGAAACTAGTCTCAGTTCTCTTCGATCACAGACGACAGTCTCTACAGGAAGCTGGCTACAACTCTCAGATAAAGTGGGACTTTTTCATTCTTCTTGTGTTGGTTATGCAGATAGTATTGTACCACCCCATGCTCGTTTTCATTTTCGTGAGCTGTTGACCCGTTTGGAAAGCCAAGCTCGTCAGTTGAGATCAGCTGGTGCACGCAATTCTGCAGATAACACTCGACTATGTGCTGAGGTGCAAAACACTGTAAGGGACGTGATTAATGCTGTACAGAGATAGATGTGATCTAATTACTTTCTCCGTAAGAGAATCAGTACTGTAATATATACCAACATTTTAATCAAATATCTAATTAAAACAATGCAGAAATATAGGGTAAAGTGTACAGAAGAGAAAGTGTATAAAATATATCTTGTACAGGAAAAATTTAACTTCATAGTGATCTTTTTGTGAATGTGCGCGTATGTGAAGTCTGCCAAAGAAGCAGTCAGGGTTGATCTTGTGCCGGCTTATATTGTGTTCACAACCTATCTGTTTATAAGAGATTTCTCTTAATTTATTATGACATGAAGTGTTTGTGATTTTAGCACTTCTTTACAACTCTGGCCAAAAGCTAAAGCAGAAAATACACTTCGCTGACATTGTGGCAAAATTTTGGTCACAAATTCAGTGATGAGACTCAGGAGGAATGCAGGACAATAAAAAAAGAATAGCTCATATAGAAAGGAACGAAATTTGAATTCAAGCCATGCCAAGCCTAGTGTTATTTTTTTAAAAAAATGAAGAAATGAGTAGCAGTTATTGCTTGTTCTGAAGTCTTATGTTTCATTCCCCATTTTACCTGTGATACTTGTATGTTGATTTAATAGATTTAGGTTGTTAGTCAATGTGTAATTTACTCTTCAAAAGCTCTGTGTTTTACGGTTGGAAGTGGCTGAACAGGACAGTATAGGGACCAGTGATATAACAGTTGCAATTTCTAATTCCAACAAGAGTATAACCATGACTGCATCAGAGAAGGTTTAGCTTTCCAGGAACTGTACTTGAAAAGCTTTGGGAGAAAGGGGAGAGAATAATTTCAAGACTTGGGTCGTCAGGTATGGAGTAAAACAGTTGCCTGAAAACTACCTTCGCATGAAAGAAAAGAAAACAAGTAACATGTTTATGCTAGTCTTTGTATTGTATAATAATTGGTAGTATATTATGAGTGTGGAACACAAATATTTAGATGGAGATATTTTATAAATCCAAAGATTGACCACCTAACAAGTCTCTGTCTAAGCACAACTTCATACTTCTGAGTTTTCTGTTAATTTTTATGACAGGAATTCTATGTAAACTCCATGCTTATTTGATGATGTTGAAATGTAATTTTTAGAGTAAGGAATCACTGTGTATGATAGGTGCACTATTCTCATTAACAATTGGCATATCAAAGAACACAGCCTATTATCTCAGGTTTTGAAGAATGTGTTGCTGTCACTTTTCCTGTAAATTGTAATATTTACTTACCTTGTTCTGCTGTCTTAAGGATTAACAAGATGTTGTAGTGTTGATTCACACTCCATACAGCAATTGTAAGGTTCACTGCTGAACCAATTCTGTTTAGAGCGAGGCAGAAAAATTCTGTTATTATAATGAAAGAAAAGACATTCATTGTGTTATATCCCAATATGAACCGAAGGTTTACTGGCCATTTATGATGATAGCGTTACTACAATATGTAATTTTAAAGAATATACAGCCTTTTCAGTTTTCTCTTATTTCAAGTCCCATTTTGATTTCAGACACTGACCTAAGTACAACAAATGTATGTGCAGATCTCCGAAAAAAATTTCCATACAGAAAGTTTGAATAATAAAGTAGGTATTTATGGTTTTTGTGATGTGCTAGATATATTCTTGCTGAAATGATGACACAGCAACGCAAAATCTAATATAAAAAGGTTAAAGAAAACCAATATTTTTGGACTGTGTTTAGCATACCACAAAAGTTTGCTATTCAGAAAGTGGGAGATTAGAATGTTATTCACATTAGGTTAAAACAGTGTCAGATCTCATAAAAACGTATGCATGACAGAGAGAGAGAGAGAGAGTGTATGAATTAAGGTTACAGTCTGTGCAAAACTTCAAAAATCCTAGTTTTCAATTCCTCCATACAAATCTGTGTAGTCTAAATTATTTGATGAAACTTTGAACACTGATGTTTTATTTTCAGGGAGAAATTAAAGGTTGCTAAGTTCTTTCAAAAAGTACTTTTGCTTTTTACTTGCAGATTTTCTCTTTTTGGCTTATCTTGACTAATTTTTGTGCACTTATTGAATAGTGAAAATTACAGGGCACTCTGCAACTTTCAAAAGTTACACCCTTTCCACATATAGTAGAAGCCTGAAATAATGTGGTTATTGGGGGACATCCTTTATAGATACATTATAACCTTACACAGTATATAGAGATGCCCGCCTCGGTAGCGTGGTGGTAGCATGTCCGCCTCACGTTCATGAGGTCCCGAGTTCGAATCTCGGTCAGGGTGAGTTTCCTGGATAAGGTTTTTCCGGGGGTTTCCCTTATCCTGAAAGGTGAATGTCGGGTAACCTTAAGCTCTATGTACCCTGGGCTCATTTGAGCATCATTTCACCCCGTCCATTCATCGTCCAATATGACTTAACGTTGGAGGGCATAAATTACCAAAAAAAGTATATAGAGATACAACACTGGAAGGGGCATAAACATCGATCCTGTGCAGTTGGAGTACAGAAATATGCATGTAATAATAAATTACAGAATAGTATTAAACTCTTGTATGTAAGTTAAATATATTACAGTACTTTTAAAATGACTCACTGGTTATCCTGGGAGATGCATTCCATCCCATAACTGATCTTGATTTGTATTCCACTGTGATATTGTACACCAACCTAATTTTTCCTTGTTTTAAAAAAATCAGTAAGTATTACTTGACACACTGATGTGCTACATTTTTGCTCTGCATATTGTGGCAAGAGATGAATGCTGTTTGATTCATTTTGTCTTGCCATCCAAAGAATCACATTGCATATTGCTTAAATGAGTTATCACTTCATTAACATTTAAAATGTTTTCTTCTGCCTCCAGTCACTTTCACCATTATCATCTTCACCGTCATCTTCAGTCATTCTTGTTTTGGACAGCATTAAGCACTCATAAATCAAACTCAAAAATTAAGCAATTTGTTACGTCAGCTTCATATGGTACTCATATAATATATCTTCCTCATTCCCTCCCCACCTGCAGGGCATGATTTCATTCAGCAGTATTATACATATCGTCTACTTTCCTGGAATGCAGCTGTCACTGTCAATGAACACGGGTGGTGATGAAAATTATACTACAGAATCTGTATTTGCGGAATCTTTTCATCACAACTTCCCAAATAAAGAAAGCAAAATAATTAATTACAATTTTTTTTAACGGAACATACTTTTCACAACATTAAATCTGAATCTGTGGTATTTCAGGCTTCTACTGCATTTTCGAAACTTTGCATAGAAAATTATAGGAATGAGATGTAAAGTACAAAAGTGAATCGAGAATATATTGACACATTGCTTCACTCACACTGTTTATTCACAGGACATGTTTCAAGAGCTCTTGCTCCTATCCTCAGCTGATACTCGACTCAGTGTAGTCGAGTATCAGCTGAGGATAGGAGCAAGAGCTCTTGAAACATGTCCTGTGAATAAACAGTGTGAGTGAAGCAATGTGTCAATATATTCTCGATTCACTTTTGTACTAATTTGTGCTTCACTGTCCCTACGCTTCTTTCAAGTTTATACTTTGAGATGTAAAGTGTTTGTCTATGTTGAAAGGCCTAATATTTGCTTACAGTATTTTTCTAATCCATTACTAACGTGTGTATCTTAGAACGTGTATTAGTGCTGTTTGTATCAAGGATATCATTTAATATTTTGCTCAAAATTTGGAAAATTTATATCCATAGAGAGATCAAAAAATTCATTTTTCAAAACTTGCAGGTTCCTCTCCTCACAAATATGTGCAAGATGAATTTATTAATACAGTTTTGTACTTCATTGTATCATAGTCCTTAAACAACGGAATGAATTTATTAGTTTATTATTTAGAAATATGCCTTTTTGGCTGCTCATATTTTGAAGCAAACGTTTATTTTTTCTGAGTTAGGGTTGAGTAAAATAAAGAAAATAATAATGAACTGATAAATCTACCATATACAGAGCTGAGGGAACAGTTCAGAAAGGTAAATATGGGTAGCTACTTGATATACTGAGGTAATAAACTGTGTCGATTGTTTGCAGAATTTTAAGTGATAATGTACAGCCAACAAACACAGCATCTAACAGTTTTGGGAAACAATCTAATTGCAAAATTATAACACAAATAATATTGCATTTTTTGTTCACTTTATCATTAAAGCTAAAAGAAAATGTTGGTTCCTTAGGACAGTACATTATAGCACGAGGTGGTTGTTCCTAATAAAGACTTAAACTGTAAAGATCAAAAGGAAATGGGATCACATTGAATATGAATTTGCTTGCAGCATGCAATTACTGTGTGTTTAATTGTTAATGAGTGAATGAAGTGTTAGGATTTGCAAAAGCTATTTTAAAACTCAACAAATTTATGAGAAGAATGGACTTTGTTTTATGATTTTATAACATTAATTGATGTGATTACATTGTTAACCTAAATCAAGCAGAACTTATAAAGTTTTAAGTTCCCAGAAAAGATTATATTAATTATAAATATGCTAATAGTTTGGTTACAGTACTTTAAACGTTTTGCTTATGTCTTTCATTCAGAGTTTAAGGTTTGTCTACCTGGTATAGCCGTGTTTTAAATAAATGATATGTTTATTAGTTCTGACTCAGTTTTAACCTAAATATTGTGAATGAGTGTAGCCAAAGAATGTTATTGCATAGCACCAGTGTTTAGCACAGTAAACTGAGACTTTGAGCATTGTGTAATATCAAATCTGTTCATGGAAGCAATATATGAGTGGTCAGAAACTTTATTAATGCATTAATTTTGGACATAAATTGATTTAAATCCTTTTTCTTTAAATTAACTTAATCTGGTTTTGGTTTCTAGCTGCAATTTTATGCTTGATTTATGTGAACATCAATGTAAGAAGTTGAAAGAAAATGAGAATGTTCTCACACAATGTCTTCTGGTTACTCAACTTTGAGACCCAGTTTGATTCCTAGTTGGCATTTTTGTTTAATTTGATAATTCCTTATGCTCTACAATATCTGTAACTAATGTAACACACTTCATTTTTCTTTGTCACTTCACATTTTTTTTCACATAATGTACTGTACCATGTGTGAAGCAGCTTCATCTTCTTTCTAATCATATGCTAAAGAGTTGAACATAGAACTCGACTTCTCTCCTTTCACCGATTGCGTTTCTTTATATATATTCTATAACCTTTCTGGAAATGTCAAATATTGCTAGTGGAAAGGAGAGAACAATTATGAATTTTTATCATCCTTCTCATTTAGCCTTGAAGAGTTTCTTTAGTCACTAAGACTTACTCCCTTTCTTTCCAACTAATGATCTGCTGGCCAACACCGAAGGGCATGCCTGCTATCCACAAAGCAGAGGCTGACATCATCACAGCATGAATGTGAAAATAAATGGAATATATTTAAAAAAAAACTATAAATGTACAATAAAAATCCAGCATAAGTGATTTAATACCAAGTGATTGCTTTCAAAGACAAAGTTGTCAATATGACCTAAACATATCTCAAGGTGAAAATATAAATGGAAGGTGAGATTCCAGCCTGGGTCAGTCATTTGACATCATACATGTTTTCTGTTGCATTACATGCTAGAATTACACTGCCTTATCTGTCACACAGCCTTGCAACTTTTTGTCTCAACTTTCTCCTTTTCATGTGTTACAATATAATGTCACTCATCTTGTATATTCGTTACGTGCATCAGTCATTGTTTACTTCATTGGTATATTTGGTGTCCCAAAAATGACACAGACACTACAAAATTGCTCTTGATTTAATTCATATGGAAGTCAGAACCAGAATCTCCACAGGCTATCTAAACAGAACATTTTACTAAGTGGTCTCAAGTTTGAGATAGTGGTGTGATTCTGTATAGGTGAGATTTTTTTATTGAGAAGCTTTCATCATCAGATATGCATGGAGTAAACCAATTTGTCATAAACAACGAACCTGAATTATTTTATAATTTTAAAAAACAGGAATATTGCATTAATGCTATTTCTGTCAAATAAATGTTAAGTGCTAATGTTAATGGAAATATCTTCATCTCTTACTTTTTGTCTTTTCATTATTTTAACATTATGGGCTGTCCATAAAACAAGCAAGGGCACGTTGGGTGTAAATAATGAAAGGATAAAGGTTTAATATAACCATAATCCTTCCAGATAAAGTTATACATAAAGAACCATTGCTGATGTTATTTACTTTTGCTGCAGTATTAATTATCCTCAATTTTTCTGCCTATCTGTGATTTTTGGTTAAAACCTTATTTAACATTTTGAAAGATTTAAAAATTAAATGGGAATCATAAGTGAAGTGTGTCAGCATTAGAAATAAATATTGACTTATTATTGAACATTTGTTAAGAAATATTTCTCTTTATTAAAGTATCATTTCAGGGCTCCTTTTTCTGATGACTAACAACTAGAATAAGGCCAGCTGATATTTTTTATGTGATAAGACATGCAGGTTCTTGCATTTGGTGTGTGGGAGAAGCTTAACTGTACAGTTGGCAGAAGTTCCTGTTTGAGACATTCAGGTAAACAAAAGAACATAACTTGTGAAATTGTAGTAAAAGACTGCATGACCTCTTCACATTATGGATGGAACCAGAGTGCCAACACATTCTATCACCTACTAATTATTATGAATGCAATAGTTCCAACAATTTCTGCACACAGTTGAAACCTCCAAAACTTATTCAAACCTGCTATATGTAGGATATATGTTTTAAGGAACAGTATCTTCCCCTCATGACTTAATATTTCATATAATTATATGATTTATTTATGCATAAGAAACTTCTCTATGTGTATCATATTGGTCAACTATATTGATTTACTGCAAAGACAAACTGTTCTTGATTAATATAATTTTGAGTCAAACTAGTACTCAATGCTCCATTTATTGCAAGTATTTACCTAGAACGCATTTCGTGAGGACCTTCCTAACATCGTCAGCTAATGTTTACTCTTGTTCTTTATTGCTTACTTTCTTTAACTGAGCTAAATATGTACAGGATATTATAGCATTGATAAGTTCTCTGTCATGGAAACAACTGTGGCTTATGAACAAAGCATCCTTAGCCTTGAGAATGAAAAAACATCCATAGAGAGTTGGTGAAGGAGCACAGCATATACAGGAGAATTACTTGTTTCCTTTGAGCTGTGATTCAAATATGTGCCAAGAGTATACCTCAGTGTGAAACCAAAGGCAAAAGCACAAGGAGTGAGCATTCCTCTGTTATCAGCAATTCTTTAGAAAGAAACAGCTAAGTTTTCATTTCCATTTTGTTTCTGTAGTATTCTACAAATAAGTAACCAAAAAGCTTGGATATTCATCTTATATGCTTTTAAGGCATTAATATTCGGTGGGAAAGTAAATCAAAATCCGCCTAGGATTCAAAGTAAACTATATTTTTGTAGCATATATATTTTCTAGTAAGTTATCGATGCAGTTGTGCTCAAATGTGTTTTCATGAACACATGTAAATTTAAATCATCAATGTGATTAAACACATTTTTTGTAACATGTTGCTGTAGTGATCACATTTCAGTGATTGTGGAGAAGAAGTGAAACTTTTTCCCTAATGTATGAGGCAATATCACCAAAAGGATGTTATGGTCATCAGGAAACAGAAGACTTAGCACTCAGGTGCACATGAAGTATAATTGTGCTTTTGCATACCTCTGGGAGGAAGGTCATAGGGTAACCAAATCTTGGGCAGCAGCTCAGATACAGATGGGATCCTTAACTTCCTCAGATATTACTTTCTGATGCCAGTGGGACCTCCTACATATGCCTATCTCTTCCCATGGAGAGGTGTCTCTGGGATCTTGGGACCTGTCATACATTGGGTGCTCGATTCCAGGGCAAATTGTTCCTTAAAGCTAACTTCATCACCACACACCTTGCCTCCAATCCATTCATCTTATCCAATTGATACTTTTCACAACAAAGCATTTAAATATTGATTTGTCATTTCTGTTTATGGCTATTCATGAAGCATGTTTTATTCTTGAAAGCACTTTTTGTAGTCTGTGTTTAACACTTTGTCACTTATATTTTTATATTATTGAGGGACTATACCTTGTTTCACGTAAGCTTGCCCGGTAATCTCTTAACGGTCACGTGACCTCATCTCCTCTCATTGGCTGCTGTTTGGTAGAGACTGTTTTGCGGTAAAAATTAGTTCGTTATTTAACATGGTGATATATCTTTATATGTTGAAAGAGAATTGTCAAATATTTACTTTCATAACTGTTTCAATTAAATATATTACGCAACAGAGTTAATTTATCTGAAATGCATGTTAATTCTTAAACAAAGTAAAGAGGAGGTTCCTTTGTATCTAGGCCTGCCTTTCTGATTACACAAGAGCACGTGCTTTAGCGGTAGTGAATTACATATATTTGTTTATATTTGTTTATATGAGTTTTATCACTGACCTTGTTCTGAACTGGATTAGTCATGTATTGTCATTAGAAGGTGTACTGTGCGCGTTCGAGAGATACGTTATTTTATCCATCGTTTATTGCGCATGTACTTATTATATGTATAATGGCAGAGTCTACCGCCAGTTTTTCGCTGAAGCATCGTAAGGGTAAGCCATTACAAAGCGGTGAAAAAAGAATTGTGTTGCATGTGTTTAATGCACTCACAGAGAAGAATCCGTCTTTGTTAGTGAGGGAAGTCGAACAGTTGTGCTCCGAACTTACAGGTGTGAGTGTTAGGTCCATAGGAACATCGCGACGTGAAGTTGAGAAAACAGGAAAACTTACCACTCCAGGCAAACGCAGGAATAAAGAAAAGCGCGTGCTCGGAGAATGCGATGAGTTCGTTAAAACTGCTGTACGTCGTCATGTGCATAGTTTTTTCTTTAGAAACGAACTCCCTAACATAAATAAAATTTTGTCTGCTGTAAATGAAACAGCGAAACTGTTACTGCAGAATCAGAATTCGAATCCGAGATGGAGGGGATTACTCCATTACCAGATTCTCCATAACGCGTGAGTTCAGTTTCATTATAAACTTGTATTTTTGCATGCCTTCATATACTTATTTGCATGATTTTAGCTATCTCCTGGCATTTGACGTTTACTGCAGTTTTAAATGTGATGGGAAGGCACCGCCTATGGCCTATGGCGCGAAAGCATTAGCCAATTAGGGCGAGGGGGAGGGTTGTTGAACGCGGAGTGATACATTTCAGCCGGGCAAGGTTATATGAAACAGAGAATAGTTTCGGAAGCTGTTTTGTTCATTTTCAAACTTGGTCTATCATCTGTTGTCATCTGCTCTCTTCCCTCTGGTGGTGGAACTATAAACTTTTCAAATTATCCATTTCAAGTTGAAATCCCACCAGTAAATAATTTGACAAAGAAGTTCATAGTTCCATCACCAGAGGGAAGAGAGCAGATAACAACAGACGACAGTTGGACCGAGGTTGAAAATGGAGGCAACAGCTTCTGAAACTAGTCCCTCAATAGTATAAAAATGTAAGTGAAAAAGTGTTAAAAATTGGCTACAAGAATTTTGATGTCACTGTTACGAAATTCTACCAGTCATGCATAAATGTTCTATTCTGCTATTTTTAAAAATATTTACTAGAAAAACAAATACAATTTAATTGAAACCACGATTACGTCATCAGAAAATCTACATTAAGTTGTTATTAGCACAATTTTTATTGATTATAGCAAGAACATACATAGTTCAGTCATTTATGTTTTTATTTACCTCATAACAATAAAAATTAGACTAATCCATCAAAATGTTAATTTTGTATATCAATATCCATCAGAATGAACACTATAGTAACTTTTTTATGCTGTAGCACTAGGGCATATTAGGTCTTTGCTATTATAAGACCATGTGCCTCTTACAAGTTCCAAGTAACAGTTATAGCATAAGAGCCAGTCAGAACTTATTAAGCTGATAATTCTTGTAGATGAAAAGAATAGCATAGATATGTTGCAAGAATTAATGTGCAAACTTCGTTAAGTTGTCATAAATGTGTGACTTTAATTGGCATGCATGTTTTGACTGGTTACTATAGGTAACTTTTCTTTTTGACAGCCTGTTTATAGGTTGTGCAATGAGTGTGCTTTCTCTACAAATAATGCCAATCACAGTGTTCATTTTTTAATGTTACTTAAAATAGAATACTTTTATGTGTGTGGTACACATGCAGCAACTTTTATAATCTGTGTAATGCTACCCATTTTTCTTTGATGGACAGTTAATGGAAGACCAATCTGAAAATTTCAGTATTGCAGGAATGTTTAGTAAGCTCCAGAATCCAACCTGATTTAAACTTAAAGAAACACATGCAAAGTATTGCAGAAATTCCATAGCAAGCCTCTTGGGTTTGTAGAGGAACTGAATAGTTAGTGCTCTTAGTAGCAGTCCATGACTAAAAATGTTTAAATCTTTTGCTTTGTTGGTTGAAAGAATTATAGAAATTAAATTGATTCATCAGACTAGACAAATGAATCTGGTAACAAAGAAAAGTGCACGTAAAGAAGAAAGCAAATAAGAAAAGAGGTTTGCAATGAAGAAAGCGCTCTTGCAGATTGATTATTCTGATTTTGTCACACTATTCTCTCTGTACTTTTCTCACAATTAAATGAAGACATGATTACTCCACTAATGGTTTGATGTTTGTGACCATAAACTCTTTTTTTTTTTTATTGTATAAATTGCAAAATTGACATATCACGCTTTAAACAGTGTCTTGCTATCTAATTTATGGATAAATTTTTGTTGTGTAAACAGCTTTGAAAAATGTGCCATGACTGAGTGTTATACCGCCCGACTCTCACCAAGGTGGCCTGGGTTCAATTCCAGGTGACCACAAAATGAGATTCATGGTGGACAACATGGTGGTGGATCGGATTTTCTCCAGGATCTCCAATTTCCCCTGCCATCTCATTCCACCGGTGCTCCATCTTCATCTCATGTATCATCAGTGTCACCATCTACAGTACTGCATGTAGTAAAAGTGGGCGTTAAACACTACACATTTCATTTTTTATTGTTTAGCTAGACATAGTACAAGTTGTAACATCAGCTGCAAAAAGGGCTCTTTGTTAATACTACAAGTATGATACCAACAGCAAGTTCTGTGCATGGGTGGCCAAATATTTGTTTAGGTAGTTACATTTCTATAGAAATTATGACTGAAAATGTACTGAAGCTTTGATTCAGACAAATTACTCTTATCTGATAATTCAAGGATTACATATTGTTGAGAGTAAATGTTATAATATCAGTACATTAGAGAAGAAGAAAGCCATATTAAAGGTAGTTCCGTTGTTTGTCTTGTTTAACAATGCTTTGAGAGGCTCAGGCAGTATTATTGGTTAGTGTTGGTATTATGAGTGATACAGTTTGCTGCATATAGTCTTCCATGGATATAAAATGACCCAGTGAGACAGCATTCTTGCAATCTATTGCTAACAGATATACCAATTTGAAGTTAAAATAATTTTCTTATTAATATTTATATGTAAGTGTTAAACAATTTAGACAATGTTTTCTGTAAACTTTGCATAAAAAATCAAGAGAAAGAATTGAGTTTTAATATTTTGATAAAAGTGACTTGACTATTCACAGCACTAAATGTCTATTAGCACATGTAGGAAATAGCTGCAGATATTCCTGTCCATTATCTATATACCGCTTGCAAAAGTTAAAGGCATGTGAATGCTGGCCAATGCTCAAGCAGAACGCTATTGCCAAGCGTAATGTGTGTACCAGCAGAGGTTCTGTACATAAGAGCATGTTTTACACTCCAGCAAAGGTGCTACTTTTCCCATAATTAAACAACATATTAAATCTTCCTGAAACATTAAAATCTCACCTTGACACACATCATAGCAGTGGAACAGATAAGCACAGTTTCCAATCCAGTAACTTGCTTTCCAATTTTGTGGGTCTTTCCCAGAGATTGAAATGCAGGCACACTTCCTTTTTTTAAGGATGAAGCTGCTTCACTGCAAATTTGTGACACTGTGTGTACACTACCTACACCACAAGCTTCTACAGTTAATTGCTGGGTTTTTGAAAAATCTACAGTTGCCCTATATTTTGGATTGGAGAGCTTTCATAAAAACTTGTTCATATTAAATATAATTTTTCTGCCCTGAGAGTTAATCACTTCACATTTGTTGATCGAAAAATCACTTATCCCAGCTTCAAGGGACATGTTCATGCACTCGGATCACAAACACTGAAGAAAAGATATGTGTATAATAATTTAATGTAATAGTAACAATATTTAGCTTGAGTTCAACACACAACTTAACAGTGCCATTCATTTTAACGAAATAACATACCAGTACTCCGAAAACGAGTTGAGCATTAGCTCAGCCTATATCAAATTGAATGACTTCAATTTTTATGGTAGGTGCACTGTTTATTTATGCTTGAGACAAGTGTTGTGAGGAAGGAATGGTGTTGTTTTTCAGGCTTATCTGTGTTGAATGAATGGATGTTGGGTAACCATAAGCATGTGAAAGATCTAAGTATTGTAGAGTCAGGATTTTTGTATGGTCATGATCAGAAAATAAAATTCTTTTTTATTGTAAGATTGGCAGCTGTCATTTTCAAATATTTGTCTGAGTGTAATTAATGAAGATAATTTTCTCAGTTCAGGCACGTTAGGTGCCTGTACCACATTTGACAGCACTGTTAGGAGGGGCAAGCTTAGAATTAGTTGGAATCTGCAATACGGCCCACCTCCATATGCCTTTAACTTTTGCAAAGATTGTAGCTGATAATGAAATCAATGCCCTTGAAACTGCTGAGTTTCTAGTTGTTAGGTCATCATACACTCCTATTGCTCTATTTACCAAATTAATGGCAGGACAAAATGTTTAAGACATTAACTTGCTAAGTGGAGCAATGAAAATCTATAGTGTTGATCAACAAGTGATTGTAAGTTTTACTTATTTTTAAGTTTAAAGATTGTAGTAATAGGAGCTAGTGCTGCTTAAGTTCATTTAGATTGGTATTTGATTCTTCTACTTCTCTATTACCAGCTTTAGATCCACAAAATTAGCTTCACTAGAGCAGTTCATTACATGAAAATTTATTTTTCAAGGCCTGTTTTTGTACTGAAAGAAAAATTTCAAATATTAGCCTGTCATAGGCTATTGCTCTTGACATAATTCTAGAATAAAGAGAGCTGAATGGGAAATGTTTGTCTAGATTCACATGTTTAATTGGAAGTAAGATAGAACAAACTGAAAACTATTTTTAGTCGGTTTTCTGACACTCATCACTTACTTTTTTATATTATTGAGGGGCTAGTTTCAAAGGCCTTTGAGGTTGAAAATGGAGGCAATGGCCTTTGAAACTAGTCCCTTGATAATAAAAAAGTAAGTGACAAGTGTTAAAAAATCAACTACAAATAGATTTTACAATTAATTTTGACATAACTAATCTCAGAAACTATTTGTAGTTGGTTTATTAATACTCGTCACTTACTTGTTTATATTTATGAGAGACTAGTTTCAAAGGCATTCGCCTCCATTTTCAATATCTTTCCAACTGGCATCTGTTGTTGTCTGCTCTCTCTCTCTCTCTCTGGTAGTGCAACTATGAACTTCTTTGTCAAATTATCTACTGGTGGGATTTCAAAGTTCAATACGCTATCCTTATTTTTCCATATGAATATGTTCTCCCATGTTGTCAATTTATTTTGGTTTATCACTCCTTTTAATAATTTTGGATTTGGATCAATGTCATGGTTTTTATTCCAAAAGTGAAATGCTACTGCTGACTTATCTTCTTGTTTCAATCTGATGTTTCTAAAGTGCTCTTTGACTCTGGTTTTTAGATTTCTTTTAGTTTGACCTATGTAGCATTTTTCACAATTCTTACAACTTATCTGGTATATTCTGGATCTGTTAACTGATGGGATTTCATCTTTTGTTTTTGAATGTAGCAATTTTAAAATTGAGTGTCTATTAGTAGGTGCCAAGGTGATATGTTGTTCCTTGAAGATCTTTTTAAATTTATTAAATGTTTTTGGGTGATATGTGAATGAATTGAATATGCTGTTGCTTTCTTTTTCTTTTGTAAATGTGGTTGCTTCCTTAATGGTTTTCTTTAGTTTAGCTTTTCTAATTTTCTTCAACACCAAACTTTTGTTGTATCCATTTTCTTCTGCTGTTGTAGTATTGTTTTTTTGTTCTTTGAAATAACTGACATAACTGTTACTAAATTCCTCCAAATGCACATAACTAATAGGCTAATAAGTCTTGAGGAATAGGAAATCGGAGGTTAAGGTGTGGAAGAAATACTGAAATGGAGAGAGGTTGAAAATGGAGGCAGTGGCCTTTGAAACTAGTCCCTCGATAATATAGAAAAGTAAGTGACGAGTGTCAAAAAACTGACTACAAATAGTTTTCACGATTAATTTTGACGTCACTGTTACTAAATTCCTCCAAACACACATAAGACAGAACAAATTTCAATTGCAAAGTTCAGCAAATGGGCTGAATGTATTCAGTAGTACATTTACATGGATCTATTTAGATTTGTGTGCATTTCTTTTGATCAGTACATCCATATTTAAACATAAAGGTTAACACAGACTAAGATACCTCTCTTCTTCATTGCAGTGACATTGTAATATTAATGAGCACTACACTTGCAGGGAAGCTACCTCCACATTTCTTCATGTTATGCATTTTAATGCTGAGTGAGCATAAACTATAACATAGGGTGACTTGCTGATATAGTTTTGTGGTAGTTATATAAGTACCTGAGAAATGTAAAACAAACACTTGGACTAAAATACACAAATAGGTCACTCACCAATGTGTATGCACAAGGATGATACATTGAATTGAGCATTACCCCCACTTTGTAAAGGATAAGAGGAGACACTATGCAAGACAGAAGATATTTTGTACTGATCTGGTTGTACAGATATTCTTCAGTAAAATATTAGATGGTTCTTATGTTACTAATGACTAATGTGATTGACCTAGACCATTAAGACAGGGTTTCATGAATGGGAGATTCACAGTTCAAATCCAGCCATAAAGGGCTTTTATCCAATTTTTCTTCAACCTTTGTAATAAGCAAATGCCGAGAAAGTACTGTAACATGAGAAACAACCCTAAACTTAGGCCTAGAATGTTTTCTTTTCCAGTTATTTCATGCATCATCAGTATCCACAGCCATTATTGTGGTATATAGTAGGAGCAGGCATTAAAAACTATTCAAAAGAAAGACCATATGGAATATCCATCTTGCAAATGAATAAGTCTTACAGATACTCTAGTTCTAAGTTGTTCATTTTCAGAAAAATAACATATTTTGCCTTAAGTTAATACAGAAACCAAACTTGAACATTTTCGTGTCAAAAATAGTTAATTACACTTTTTTTAATCATATGAGCCTTTGTTAACAGTATGCTTTGATATACTGCTAATAACATCCAATATATTACAGTATGATCTATAACTTTATTAGAATTTTTCCACTAATTTTCTAGTTTGAATTAATAAACAGTGTCTGCGTGTGCATGCTTGCATACAAGCAAAAGAAGACAAGGTGGACATGTGGACATGGATACTAAAACTGAAAAATAAAAATAATTTGTGTATTGATTCTACATTAAAAGTGCCAGTTGACCTTCAAAATAATTTTGAATCACCATAAGCCAACATGAGAGATGATCATTAGTTGGCTTGCTTACCAAAAAGTTAACGGAAATCCAGTAACTAGCTTAGTAGGTATTTTCATAACTGAAAAGAAAGCAGTTTACAGATACTCTTACACTGTTTCAAACACACATTTCACATGAGGCAAAGTAGCAAAGTACTTTCATAATTTGTAGGGTCAATGTCATGACCAATTTCAAAGTATGAATGTGCTCGCTGTGTCTCCTGTCAGTGAAAATCACCAGTAATCTTTGCAATATCAAACAGTTCCTAATATAAGAAATGAACTCTCCAAAAATAAATACTAACGGTGATAATAAATACTAACGTATTGGTGAGCTCTGTCATCTCCAGCATTATCTTTTCTTCTTTCAGGTGTGATGTCTTCAGCAACTGTTTAGTTCTTACTGCTACTACCATCCCTTCCTTTTCTGGAAAAACATCTCCAAATACATATGACTGTTGAATATGCTACTTTTTTATTTTTACTGACCCTGGAGAAGTAGTTATGTTTTAATTTTGGAGATTTTATGTGAATGGAAATGACAAGAGGAGAGACGTAGTACAACAAAAGCAAAGCGGTGGTGCTTGTATGCAACTGTATCAGCAGAAAAATACACAATTTCTGTAAATTTGGGATTGAGACCACTTTAAATACACTTCCCGCTTTATTTATCTAAAAGTGAGTGCCTCTCCTAATTTTTAAGCAAGTGAATCAAGAAGAATGTTTTAAGTTGTTTTTATTCCAAATGCATTAAAGCTAATATGCTTCACTGTTGAGAACATGAACTGTACTTTAACATAGTACTTGAACATATTGTAAAAAGTGGTTTTTGACTTTCTTTAATAATTATCTGAACAGGTATACTTCTTTTTTTGTAATTTACGTCCTCCAATGTTAAAAGTCAAATAGGACGATGAATGAAATGGGTGAAATGATGCTCAAATGAGTCCAGGGTCCACGGAGTGTAGAGCTACCCAACATTCGTCTTTCAGGATTAGGGTAAACCCTGGAAAAAACCTTATCCAGGTAACTCACCCTAACCGAGAATTGAACTCGGTACCTCTTGAATGTGAGGGCTACCATCTACGCTACCAAGGCGGGCAGTATACGTAAAATATCCTGTGTATTTGTATAGCATATCCTATACATTTGTGTTACATATGCAAAAGCACAAAAAGTATTTTACATTTTACAGATTTGTTACAGAGTTAGAGCATCATTTTGAAGTGCATATATCAAAGAAGGCATAGAACACTTGTGTGATGAGTTCTTCAAGCATAGTTAAAGCTATTTGTCAACTAAAAGTCTACATCTGAATATTGCTATGTAAATTTTAAGTTTACATAGCAATTTACTCTTTTTTTCATACTCAAATTTACTCTTTTAAATATTGCTATGAGCAGCATATTGATGCTAAACCTTCAGACTTTTAGCTATCATATAATTTTTTCTAATTAAAGTAACTTCCTTAACGCTCCTGGCCAGATTGGTCAGCTTAGATTTAAAGGCTTTTTTAAACAATTATGTGCCCTCAATCCCCCTCGGCTAAGTAAGCAGCCTAAACTAAGTCTGCCATGGCAGGTGAGAACTTTTAGCTCATGGATAGTAGTTGGGGGTAGAAGAACTGACAAGTGTCACACTCAAAGCTTGACAGCATTTCATTACCTGCAACAGTTGTTTAATTGTCTTAGCTCTGTCACTTTATTTTATCTTTTTATTTTACTTGTGTTTAAAACCGATTCTTATTGCATATGGCACCACAGTAAGTGGATGCATAAGTCATAAGTTGGGTACCTTCCAGCATTTGCCTGTTATGATAGAGGAAACCCTGGAAAATTTCTCAGCCAGGGAGAAGAATCCTGTCAGGTACAAAATTGAATCGAGAATATATTGACACATTGCTTCACTCACACTGTTTATTCACAGGACATGTTTCAAGAGCTCTTGAAACATGTCCTGTGAATAAACAGTGTGAGTGAAGCAATGTGTCAATATATTCTCGATTCAATTTTGTACTAGTTTGTGCTTCACTGTCCCTACGCTTCTTTCAAGTTTATACTTTGAATCCTGTCAGGGTTTGACCTGCAGACCTTCCGTTCACAAGTCTGCATCTTAGTGGCTGATTGGTACCCCATCACTGTAATGCAGATAATGGTTGTGCCAAAATTAAAAAATGGTGGAGTGTTCTCTTGCTAATTTACATCCATCTAACAGAGGAGAGAGGTTGAAAATGAAGGCAATAGCCTTTGAAACTAGTCCCTCAATAATATAAAAAAAGTAAGTGATGAGTGTCAATAAACTGACTACAAATAATTATTAAATTTTAGATGAGTCGTATTTCTTACACATCTGCTTCACTTTCGTACCTATTTTGAGGACATGTTTCGCAAATCTTCGTTTGCATCTACGGCTCTTGTGCGACTGACGCTAGATCCAGCGTCAGTCGCACAAGAGCCGTAGATGCAAACGAAGATTTGCGAAACATGTCCTCAAAATAGGTACGAAAGTGAAGCAGATGTGTAAGAAATACGACTCATCTAAAATTTAATAATTTTTCGCTTCACTGTGGTGTTCCAATACAGTTAAATCTCGATATACTGACTACAAATAGTTTTTACATTAGGTTTATACTAGTTTATTGCAGGCAGAAAAGATGAACATACCAATGCAAGTTTTCATTCTAGTATTGCAGGGTCACTAACATAAACAGCTGAACTTACACTTCTGTGTAGCTTATAAAGTATTATAGTTCACAAAAAAGTGAAGTAAGATTTCTTTATTCATTTTATAGACTAAGCTGTAAACACCAATATTTTGAAAAAAAGAACATCAGAATCAGTATATATTGTAAAATACAGTAGTGACATATACATGTGTATGTTTCCCATGTTATTTCACCCAGCTATTCTGAAGAAAAAAATTGAGTAAATTATGATTTTCTATTATGTTGCTGGCATTTAAATGGCTAACAATGAAGAAGATAGCAAAGCCATACAAAATATTTGCATATACAATTACATTTGTTTTTAGTGGGTAATAATAATATATTTAAAGAAAATAAATATTGGACACACTGAATTAAAGTTTCATAGAGTAGAAAATTATCATGAAATGTTTATAGACTGAAATAGAATATTATTTCTGAGTACTGAGATTTGCCCTTTAAATGGCCTAAAGGCTAAATAAGTGTATGTTTTCAATTCAGTTTTTAGAATGAAGATAAATGCTGCAGCAAAAAGAAAAAATGTCTGCAAATATAAACAGTATACCACTCAGCTTTGATTGTCTTGTGATTTGTATTTAAACAATGATATTTATTTTAGCTTTATTTGTATTATGCTGTGCTGGATGCTGAATGCTACATGTAAGCTTACAGTTGTAGATAATATCTTATCAGATTGTTTCTGTACATAGACACTTTTAATTCTTCCCATGTAAATTTTTCTACATAATGTATAAATATGTGCAGATTTAAATCTAGGCACAGCGAAAAGGTTTTGTTCCTAGTTTTCTCAATATAGAACCTTTGGAGAATTGTATGTATCTTAGTTTTCTGTATAATGGCTCAATATTTGAGATGGAATTTTAAATTCCAGCAGAAGCGTATGCTAGTAAACAAATTGTGAGAGAGAAGATAAAGTGGTGTATCCTTGGTTTCCTGTAAGCTTCATGGACATTGAGAGTGACTGTTTCACAATTTAATATAAGCCAGTATACATACATAAATATCCCACTGTATGATTGCTCGTTTATATGATTTAATTTTTTTTATATATATATACATGATGCATGCATTTTGTACAGGTAAGAACGTGTTCCTTCTAAATGTGACTTTTCTGTATGGATGTTTGTATAATGACTTAAAACAAATATAGGACCATTTAGGTTGGAGATAAAAGTTTTTACTCATAAATGATTTGAATCAAATTTGTCTCCCAAATAAAAGTATTTTAAACTTCATTTAAATAAAATTATTCTGATAAATGCATCTGTTAATAAATACTGTGATGTCATTAAGTGTTTTATATGCAGAGATCAATTATGCCAGAGGCTTAGACCAGGGCTGTAATGAGTGAGAACAGCACCCCTGTGAAATAATTGTTCTTTTAATATAGTATCTGCAATTTATAAACAATCTAAATGCTGCTATGGTTTTAATAACAGTTTGCTGATCTACCTTTCTGTTGGGAAAGAAAATTTGAAAAGGAAAGTCCCAAGCACAATTCTAAAGTACCTCTCGGGATTTGCCAGTAAAAGAGCTGAAGAAAATCTGCAAGAAACCTGACAAGGAAGTAGATCCTGGTGTGTTTAAATTGCAGACCTCCTGTTCACTGTGCCTTAACGATGTAACCAGATTTTCTATTCGTTGAAGATAGGATGCACATTGACTGTTTCGAAGACCCAAGTTGGGAAGCCAGATGTAACAGGGTTACTTCGTTGTAGTTTGAATTGTTTCTTGATATTGTGTTTGATTAAATAAGAGTCATGAGATCTCTCATTTTCAGGTGTGGTTTCAAGTGAAATAAATAAAATTTTGGATAAGTCCAATTTCGTAATATGTAATTTAATTGTATAATCTGGATTACATTTTACTCCAACTTTCTTTCCTAGTCGATCATTGCAGGTTACCTCTAGCATATCGATAATTCCTCACTTCCTTAATAAATAGTTTCCATTAATTACATAAAATTGCTCACTCCTGCACGTCCACTCATCACTATTAAAACTTTTTATCTTGCCCACATCGTCTTTGCACCATGAAGATTACAGAACATATCTTTTTCAAGATTATTGATCTTCTGTTACTATCCAAAACTTTTATATTCACCGCGACATTTTTCCATCATCACGAAACAAGATTATTGATTTTCTGTTACTATCCAAAACTTTTATATTCACTGCAATATTTTTCCATCATCATGAAACAAAATTACAGAACATATATCTATGAAGATTATTGATTTTCTTCTTCCCCTAGCAATCGTTCAATTTGTTTATATATATTGTCATTACATGGCCCACTAATAGATCATAAAACAAAACTCATTTTGAGTTCAAACAAAAACTACCGTTACGACGACCTCGGCTATCCAGATTGGTTTCATAGATCTGGAATACACATTTGAATTGTTTGCTCATAAGTATATATAACTAATTATTATTTCATCTTTTACAAAAATACTTTGTCATACAAAAAATTTAAATTTCTTGTAACACCTACCTAGTTTAGTGTTTGGTAATAAGTGGTGTTATTGCCAACCCTACCATTGGAATAATTTATGAATAAGGGTTTCAGAAGTCACTTTAAAGCATTAAAATTTTGTAATATGTAGGATAGGAAGAAACTGAATGTTGCTTTAATTACACCAGAATTGCTTTCATCCATCTTCTTTTTATGCTAAGCATAGCACTTCCACCCAAGGTCTTGGGATTTACTTGTAACTTGCAGGGGAAAATATTCATTACTATAGGTTTATCAGGTAGGCAATCAACAATAACTTTTTTTTAATATAATCTGACTTCTGTAAACCAGGTGAAATGAACACTGTAGGTTATAAAAGTCTGGTTGATAAAATGTGATTCCTGTTGACATGATTGTAAAGCCAATGCTTTTTAAAGGAAATGTTCAATGATTTTAATTGTTAAATGTCCAGCTGAATGGTGGGACTAGGGGGATAGTTTGTATGCCTTTCAGTGTGAGGGGCCTCAGTCTTGTTTAGCATGAGCTGCCTGGAAGAGAACTTTTTTTGAGATTTTTGCTTAACCTTATAAGACAACTGTTAGTCAATTTACTTAGTGGACCCTTGCTCATTGGAGGATTACTCCATCATTTTCATTCATCTCTGTAGACCTAACTTATTATAGTGAATATACATTTAAAAAAGCAGTACAGACCTTCTGAACATTTACGTTGTGTACACTCACTATTCCAATATTGTGTAATATACATAGGCATATTTATTTAATTTTTTTTTTGTATGTGTGTAATTTACATCCTCCAACATTGAGTCATATTGGACGATGAATGAAATGGGTGAAATGATGCTCAAATGAGTCTGGGATCCAGGGAGCTTAGAGTTACCCAACATTCAGCTTTCAGGATAAGGGAAAATCCTGGAAAAAACTTATCCAGGTAACTCACCCTGACCAAGATTCAAACTCGGTACCTCTTGGACGTGAAGCAGACATGCTACCATCTATGCTACTGAGGCAGGCAAAGATATTAAATAAGCACCACCCTTCTTTATTACTATATTTGCTACATATAAAGGAATAGATTTGTGATACATTTATTGAAATACTACATTATTTTTTTCTATATTCAACACTTTTCCAAAATTATTTAATAATAGAATAAATGTGCACAAGTTATGCATAAGTTACATAGCTTTGTGATATCACACCTTGTTTGTCGCGCGCACACACACACACGCACGCACGCACGCTGCCGGGGTCATGGAAACATTTATTCTTGCATATTTTGTGGTGGTATCCATGCACTGCTATTGATTTCACCAGGTGTCAGAGTTCTTGATTTGTGTTGGTCCAGGATCTGTTTATTTTGGCTTCTGTTCTATAAAAGTCTAGCCAAATTTCCTTTCTTCTCTCTTTCATGTAGAGAAATTATTTGAGCTGTCAGTGAATAGGAGCTTCATATGCAATTCCTGTATAAGAAAGAGTTCCTTGGCGATTTCATATACTAGCCTCGACTTTGTGTGTTTTGAAACACCTAGGGTGGCTTTCAAGAAGTGTGATTTAAGTGTTTCCAGAGTCTTAGGTCTTTTAGACTCAACTTTTTCCCAAATGAGATCTATTCCATAGGTTGCGATGGGAGCTATTTTTGCAGCAAACAAGGCCATGGAAGTTTTCAGTGTCAGTGGATATTGCCTTTTATGTCAAACATGGCTTTTGTGGTGGCTGCTGCTTGAACTTTTACATGTATTCGGAATGATCTGGCAGTCGTTTGCAGAGTCAGTCCCAGATATAAGTTGGCTGTCAATGTTGTAAGTTTTGTCTTTCCCTGTTATTGATTCTAGTTTTGAGATTAGTGTGCACCTGTTTAGTTTATTGAAGGCCTTGGTATAATCTACAAAGACTGTATGGAATTTCCCTTGGGAATGTCTTAATGTGTCCTCTATGTCATCTATTAGGTTGTTAATGGTGTATAGGGTGCTCATGCCTTTCTGGAATCCAAATTATTTTTCCAGGATTTTCTGGTCTACTTCAGAAATTTGCTTTGTGATAACACTTGTTAGTATCTTCAATGTGCATTTTTCCAGGACAATTCCCTTGTAGGAGTTCAGATCCATTTGGTAGCCTTTCCCCTTAAATAGTATCTTAATTGTCAATGTCCTCCATATTTCTGGTACGTTGTCCTCTTGTAAACATAAGTTTAATATATCTGTTATTGGTTGGAGTAGTAGGATAGTTGAACCTTTGATATGTTTATTACGTATGCCGTTGGGGCCTGGAGCCGTAATGTGTTTTAAAGATGTTATTATCTTGTGTAACTCTTCCATCATGAAGGGGTTATAGTTTCTGCTAGGTGTGACTCCATAGTGATTGGTTCATATGCAGTGTTGATTTTATCTATGTTGAGAATGTTGCTGAAATGTTCTTTCTAAACTATTATATCTATTTATCCACTGCTCTGAGCTTTTTGTGGCCTCAATACTAGGTATAGGTCCTTTCTGGCTTCCTCCATCATATTGATTGCTTCCTGTTCCATGTATTCCTTTTGTTTAGTCTTCAGAAGATTTGTGTATTCTTTTCTGATTTGACTGTAGGATCTTGTATCCTCTGGGTTCTGGCTGGATTTTGCCATATGTAGTGCCTAAAGGGTGATCTTTCTTCTACCATAACATTCTTTGTTGAACCAATTCTGCGCTCTCCTTTTGGGATTGTACATTGGGGCAGACTGAATAATTTTTTCTAGGGTTATGGTGGCCGATTCAGTGTCGTTTCTCTTTATGTGGTTCTCAAATTCTTTCCATTCTTCTGCCTTCTGACTTAATATTTAGCTGCCGCGAGGCTTTAGTTGCTGTGGCTTTTACCCTGCTCTCTGTGTTTGGGAAGCGAAGTTGGCCACAACTTGGCAGTGCTTCTTTAGAGGTGTTTCATCTGCTGAGTAGTGTACTTTATAATTATTTAGTGTCATGTTGGGTCCTTTGAAGAATATTGTGTATGGTACTACATCCTGAGTGTGCGAAGTATGTTCATTTTTCTGCCTTGTTGAGCAGAGTGAATCCTTCCTTGTCATCATGTCTAGTAGTTCGCTTGTTCTGTGACTAATAATGTCTAGTCTGCAGTTGAGATCTTCAGCTATGATGATGTTTCGTCCTGGCATCACATGTCTTAAGGCGGTCATAATGGCTGCAAGTATGTTTCCCGTTGGCATTAGTGGTTCTACAAACATGGCTAATATGGAGAGATTTTCAAAATTCATCACAAGTGTGTCTTTATCCTGGTGTGAGCTTAGTAATTTTCCCATTTTTGGCTTGAAGAAGCAGGAAGTTCCCCGTTTCAGCCATCCTCTTGTATAATACATGAGTGCAGTCATTGCACTGCTAATCCCAATGTCTTAAAGGATGTAAAAGGATGTAAGATTGTCGTTTTTATGGGTTGATGTGAGTTGTTAGGAAATGAATAAAAAAAAAAAAAAAGGGAGTTAACAGCAACAGCATTTTCTTCTTAAAATATTACAATGCTTAAAAAATTTCCCAATTGAAATATAGTTTATTATTGAATGTGAGAGCCCCTAGTGGTTTACTGGAGAAATATACGAGTCAAATGGAGAATTTAGTGTCATGACGCCAAGTTGGCCATGGTAGCTCAATGGGAAAGAGCGACTGGATGGAAACCAGGAGATCTGTGGTTCAAATCCCGGCCATGGCATTGAATTTTTCATGTTGACTCTGTCAGTCAAAAACCTTAGCCTATATACAGCTAGTATGAAGAAATGATTAATTTCCGTCAATTAACTAAAATACCTTGTTGTGTTATATTATTTATGTTTGTGTTATGTTTGTTGAAAATAAATTACTAGAGCTGCATTCATTGTGGTTATGTGCAATATGGTTGTTGTAAGACCCGTGCTGCTTTAATGTAAATTGTTTATAGAGTAATGGTCTAAATTTCCTTAAATGCAGAGGAAACGTTTTTGTTAACAGTGAACCTGGGGCATTCAGTGCTAAAATCATAACTTGCAGCTGAAATATAACATATGTAAATAAGAAAAGAAAAACAAGTATCCATTAAATGAGTTAATACACTGGTGTTTTTATGCATTATATAACTGGAACATTATTAGCTTTATTTTTTTTTTTTTAATTTATTTAAGGTTGCTTCAACTCCAGGGTCATATCGCAATCATCTTAAATATAGTACAATTAGTAACATTTATAACAATTTACATTAAATAGATAGGTTTACAATCAAACATATAAAAATTACACATTAATTACATTAATTAGGAAAAAATGTACATTAAATAAGATAACTGAAATCAAGGACAAGAACTTACTCATAGATTAACAACAGTATTTTGGAAGGAAAGAATTATCATTACTTTTACACCATTGTGTTGATTATAGATTACAAATTAGCTTTATTATGGTTTATAGCTAATGCCTTTTGAAGGGCTGTCTATTGAGAAAAGCTGACTAAATACGATGCTTTACTTAAGTAATAGTCTTGAAATTGGCACCAAGAGAAGTGGCATTACTAGAGCTAGGTAATACAAAAAGGAGAGGAACAATAGAGCAAATATTGAAATTCTGGTATAAGTGTATTAAAGGGCAGAAATAGGAATTATTGAATCTGTGCATGAAGCAACAGAAATGCATTAAAAATCAAATAGTTGGTGGTCGGAATTGGAAAGAATGGTATTGAAGATAGGCATGGGAGATCTATGGAGAGCAGAGGAGATAAATTATAGCGGTTTTTGGAAGGAAGTGAGAATAGAGTACAAGACAGAGATAGGCAAGAGATATTGGAAAATATAAAAGAAATCTTTGAAATTTTATAAGCAATTCAAGACAGAATGGGGTAGGGATCAATGTGGCAAAACTGGAAGAGAAGGCATAGCATGGATGACAGTAGGAATATTATGCTTAAAAGGGTTGAGAAGTAATGAGTCAGGGATATGTGAATTTTGTGGAGATGAAGAGAGCACTGTTCATTACCTGATAGAATGTAAGAAGTTAACAAATTACAGGAGAAAAATATGGGATAAGAAATGGGAGAGTGTAAGTAAAGAGATATTGGTGAAATGCATGCTAACGAGGATGGGAGAAAAGAAAAATAGATGTATAGGAAATTTCTTATATAGGATAAGAAAAAGTGGATTAGGATAAAAGAAGCGAAGGTCAAGAAGAAATGACACCAAGCTGCTCAGGAAAACCAAAGGCTTATAGCCAGGGGACCTGAGTCAGCAAGTAAATCTTAGGGTCAGCAATTTCACGTATTTGTACAGGAGGTATAATACAGCATGTTCAGTGCTAAATTTATTGCATTGAAATTGTAATGGAAACTGTACAAATAAATATTAAATATCAATAGTCTTGAAAAGTGAAATAGTGTAAAATACTGTAATTCAACAGTTTGCTGACGATATAGGTGTTCAGTGCATCTAGAGTCAATTTGATGCATTTCAAGAGTTCAGTGTTAACATGGAATAAATAACTCTCAAAGTCTTATAGAGAAAAAAAAAAAAAAAAAAAAAAAAAAAAAAAAAAAAAAAAAAAAACCTTGGCAGCATCCAGTCTTTGCTCTTTGACTTTACTTATAATGTTACTATCAGCAGCCGTTATGTTGTCTTAAAACTTGTTCTTGTGGTGGTCCCAAGTTTGTTAGCTCCTCACTACAGCCCTGGTAAGAACCAGTCGTCACCAACCATTATGATCCAGAGACATAATCCCTAACATTTAAAGGTAATTTTGAAGAGTATGAAATAGAAATATTGTGTATCTTGAATTGTTTGCAGTCTTACCTTTAAGCTGCATCAGAGCCCTGCAAATGAAGTGCTGCAGCAATGAAGTTTACTCCTATCCGCTCTCTAACATAATGCAAAATGTCATTTCAATCCATAGATCCTAATCCAAGGATCCTAATTCTAAAAGAGTTAGTATGTATAACTCTAGGATTATATAATCACATCTGCAATCATATTCTGCAATTTAACAACTTATTAAGCTGTGTACTATTTGCTATTATATAACATCATAAAAATAACTATCTTGTTGAGAGGAAGAAACTATAGTGAACAAAATTAAGAGCCAAGACCTTCAAAGTATAAACTTGAAAGAAGCGTAGAGACAGTGAAGCACAACTTAGCACAAAAGTGAATTAGGAAGATATTGACACACTGCTTCACTCACAGGACATGTTTCAACAATTTTTGGTCTTATCAGCTGGTACTCGACTAGTGCAAATTGTGGCGGTTTCCTCTTTCAGCTGGTACTCGACTCCATATTGACGATACGGAGAAAGAGGATAATAATAATAATAATAATAATAATAATAATAATAATCTTTATATGCTTATAGACTTATACAAGTTTCAAGCATCGTCAAGAATCATAAAATATTTATATTTCACATTAGGCATATTTTTAGTCTTTTTTGAAATTCGTTGTCTCTTAGAACTTTAATATCACTTGGTAACCTGTTATAGAGTATTCTACCTATAATATCTGTGGCTCGTTTACTAATATTATCTCTATAGTAATTATTTAACAATATGGTATTATAAATATGGCTATCTTTAATATGTACAGAGTGTGACCTACTTACTACAAACATAATTACTTTATATACATATAACGATATGACAGTTAATATATTGAAAGAACTTCCGCTAATGATTTTCTAAACTTAATTTCAAATATATTGTAACGCGACCGTTGGAACACCCTGTAAAGCAGCTGGGAGCGGAAGACGGGGGAGGTCAATGTTAGCTACGCCCTCCCCTCGTTTGTCTTATAGTGGTGACAGGGACGACTGGGGAAAGAAACATAATTGTGCGGTCTGTTTCTCTTCCACCTGGTTCCAGAAATTACGGGATCTTTCATCATCTGGAAACGTCTAGAAGACGGCGAGATGCTTATAAAAAGGGCTGCAGCTAGTCAGTGAGTGAGTCAGTCAGTTGGTTAGTGTGTGTGAGTGAGGACAGTTCTTGGTGTAAGAAGGCAGTGACGTGTTAATGAACGGAAAGATTGTGCAACGGAAGACTGTACGTAACTGTGAAGGTGTACCGGAGCTTATGTAATCGCGAGTACAAGGAAATTGTAACGGACGAACTGGTGAATTGTAATTGTTGCAGCACGTAATTCTGTGTAATTGGCAAGAGTTTAACTGTAAGTCGGTGGAAATAAAGAACATTTTTGAGTGGTGTAATTGGACTTTTCATTCCACGAACCCACAAAGTCACACTGGTGTCAGGAAGCGGGAAGATAACATCACCGAACACTACAGCCATGGAATCCGCATTGGAAATGCTTTTGGCGAAGATGAACGAGTTAACAGAGAAAACAGAAGCGGCAAACAACAACCTCACCGCCGAGTTGAAACAAATGAAGACGGCCAACGACAACATCACCGCGGAACTGAAACAAATGAAGACGGCCAACAACATCACCGCGGAACTGAAACAAATGAAGACGGCTAGGGACAACATCGCCGAGAAGATGGAACAAATGAAGGCCGAGTTAACCACGGAAATGAGAGCAGCGAATGACGGTCTGGCTACCGAAATGAAGGTGGCGAACGAGGCTCTCGCCGCAAAGTTTGAGGAACGTTTGGCCGGCGTGAGGGATGACGTCGCGAACCTGGGCAAACGGAAGGGTCAAGTAGACGACCGCCTTAATGATTTAGAGGAAAAGGCCGACAACATCGCAAAACCCCTCACCCGCCTGACGGAGGAAAACCGGCCTTATGTGTGGACGGAGGACGCCGAAGACGCTTTCCAGCACCCGAAGGGGACCCTGTGCAGTGCTCCAATTTTGGGTTTCCCACAACCGGGTGGCGCCTTCATTGTGGACACCGACGCCAGCGACCATTGCATTGGAGGTGTCCTACCGCAGATCCAGGACGGCCATGAGCGCACAAGAGTGGAAGAGAAGGAGCGTGCCGCAGCAGTCCGAGTAGTTGTGGCAGTGCCTGCTGAAGGCTGGGATAGCGCAGGCCTGAGGAGGGAGCAGCTGGCGGACGCAGACTTGGGGCCACTCTTGAGGGAAGTGGGCGCAGGGACGAGACCAACCTGGGAGGACATCGCACCGAGGAGCGCCACCTATAAGTCGCACTGGGCCCAATGGGACTCGTTGAAGACCAGAGAGGGCGTGCTGTTCCGGGTATGGGAGTCACCCGATGGGAAGGCGCAGAGAGAACAGTTGGTACTTCCCCGGAGCAAGGTCCCGGAAGTCTTGGAGGAAGAACACGCCGGTACTTCAGGAGGACACCTGGGAGCGAACCGAATGATTCGCAAACTACGGCAGCGCTACTTCTGGCTGAGACTCCGAGCGGATGCTGGTGGTACACCTGGACCGCCTCGCACGCTACGTTGGGGCTGTTCGGGGCGAACAGCTTTGAGGAGGGAGCAGTGTAACGCGACCGTTGGAACACCCTGTAAAGCAGCTGGGAGCGGAAGACGGGGGAGGTCAATGTTAGCTACGCCCTCCCCTCGTTTGTCTTATAGTGGTGACAGGGACGACTGGGGAAAGAAACATAATTGTGCGGTCTGTTTCTCTTCCACCTGGTTCCAGAAATTACGGGATCTTTCATCATCTGGAAACGTCTAGAAGACGGCGAGATGCTTATAAAAAGGGCTGCAGCTAGTCAGTGAGTGAGTCAGTCAGTTGGTTAGTGTGTGTGAGTGAGGACAGTTCTTGTGTAAGAAGGCAGTGACGTGTTAATGAACGGAAAGATTGTGCAACGGAAGACTGTACGTAACTGTGAAGGTGTACCGGAGCTTATGTAATCGCGAGTACAAGGAAATTGTAACGGACGAACTGGTGAATTGTAATTGTTGCAGCACGTAATTCTGTGTAATTGGCAAGAGTTTAACTGTAAGTCGGTGGAAATAAAGAACATTTTTGAGTGGTGTAATTGGACTTTTCATTCCACGAACCCACAAAGTCACAATATTTTAAATCATCAGATGACTGAAATACAAGCAGTGGTCTTTTAAACCAGATTATATGCATAATAATAATAATAATAATAATAATAATAATAATAATAATAATAATAATAATAATAATAATAATAATAATAATAATAATAATAATAATAATAATAATAATAATAATAATAATAATAATAATAATAATAATAATAATAATAATAATAATAATAATAATAATAATAATAATAATAATAATAATAATTAATAATAATAATAAATAATAATAATAATAATAATAATAATAATAATAATAATAATAATAATAAATAATAATAATAATAAATAATAATAATAATTAATAATAAATAATAATAATAATAAATAATAATAATAATAACAATAACAATAATAATAATAACAATAACAATAATAATAATAACAATAACAATAATAATAATAATAATAATAATAATAATAATAATAATAATAATAATAATAATAATAATAATAATAATTGTACTATTTCCATCATCGCTACATTTAGACAATTTTATAAATGAAATAGTTCACTATTTCTTTTCTTAGGCCTGTGATTCATTGACATCACCTTGTGCAATATAGGGTTAAGGGTATCCTATAAGAGTTCATTTTTATCAAGTATGACATAAAGATATATTCTAAGGAGTTCATGACCTATAAAATGTAAATAAATGTAATTTCATAATTAACTACTACAATAATAGGCATATGTGTTTGTGAAACAATCATTTGCTGTTTTTGGTTAAGACCATTCTGTAATTTTGTAAATGTATACTGAAATAGGTCCAGTTGTTTCAAAAGTAGAAGTTGCGTTCATTTGCTACTTTGTTATTAGGTAATGAAATTGCTGACCCTAAGATTTACTTGCTGACTCAGGTCCCCTGGCTATAAGCCTTTGGTTTTCCTGAGCAGCTTGGTGTCTTGAACGCAATGTATTAGATCACGGTTTTGCAATATTTGCTCCTACACTTTGAATAATCAGTGTACATTTTGAAAAAAAAAAAAATCTAAAAATATTACAACAATAGGAAGCTATTATGTTTATTAATTAAATTATTATTACCTACCTTACTTTTGCACCAATGTCAATGAAATTTGAAATGTGTAGACAAAGTTGCGTGGAACTCCTATGTAATATCACAATTGAATGCATAAAAATTAAACAATTTGAGGAGGTCACTTAATTTAGAAAGAGCAGATAACATTTCTTCAAACATCAACATATAAAATCTCAAGTGCATACATGCAGCAGTTCTTGAGCTGCTTCATGCATGGATATGGACAAAGCGATTTCACTAAGGTAAACCCATATAGAAATGGGGAGTAATAATTGCTCTGTTGTTTTGAATGATAATTTTTTACTTCCCTGTGCCCCCTAGGAAAATCCTAATTCTAGCAATGCCTTTAAGGTACATACAATGATTAATATGTCAAAACAGAAGCTAATAATTTAACTATTTATTTAATCATGAAATAAATGCGGAAGTTAAATTATTAAAGCAATAGTCTGATACATTTAATGGTTTGGGAGAAAATATTTATCTTAAAAAATAGAAACTGCATACTGAATTCTGAAATACTGCCGGCTCTGTCTTTGTTTTATTTTCAGTGATTGGTAATAAATACATAAATAATCCATCACCTGTTGGGTGTAACTATAACAATAGGAATAAGCAGAATGAAGATGCAAAAGAGATTTTTGCAAAACTAGTCTCTAGGATTCTGTGATGCATTTACAATTTATTAAAGAGATAATTGAAGTTTGTAGCAAATTTTTATATTTCATTATAATATACAGTGATGTAACTTTAATCCATGATTTCTCATGCAAGAAATTACATTGATGCCACTGGTGGTAAGCAAGGTAAATACTGCACTGTAGCTACCGGATTCAAACTTGAAGTTATTCATTACTAGATGAGCAGCTCAATCACATCCAGAATTTAGTGGTTTGCTTTCTTTCCAACAAACCATCACCATAGAGATTGTTGTGGTTGCTTTCTCTTACTACAAAATTCTTTCAATGTATAAAGCTGGAGCACTATGGTTTCAAGATAGATTCTTCAGTCATCAGTGACATCACTCTGTTTTATTGGCTTGCAGGATATCACATAAAAATGAACACTCTCTATGTGGTATATGTATATGAAACAAAAATATAATGAAATTTGCAGCTCTTTTATTGAATAGTAAAACATTTAAGTTAGAAATAAAGTTTTTATATTGTGGAGACCACATCTTCATTTAAGAATTTAGCTGGGTCTCCATGGATCCCGAACTCATGGAGCACTATTTCACCCATTTCATTCATCGTTTGATATGACTAAATGTTGGAGGACGTAAATTAAAAAAAAAAAGGCTGGTAAATTGACAAGAACATAGAAATATTGAATTTAGTGTTATCATTGTGTTACAATACACAAACTACTACATATGTAAAAAAATGGAAAGGCATCGAAAAAAAAAAAACGTGAATTATATCAATATTTTCTCAGCTACAATTACAGTCACTTCATGAAATGCAAGTCTTGAGCAAATCATTGGCTCTTTTTTTAAAAATCAAATTTCCTAACGTCAGACACTTGTTTCTTCTAATCAAGTTTCCTATGTGTAAAAATATTAAGTTGTACACAATTAAATTTAAAGGTGAGTTGATTAATGACACTAAACACTTACTGTTTAAATTTCCCGGAACATGCTTCAGAGACTACTTTCCTCCATTATCAAGTGGTTCATTAAAGAAGATAATTTTATCATTGCTAACAATTCTAAATTAGAGAAGAGTTTAGTACAGAGATGCTGGAAAACATGCACAAGAATAAAAAAGCAAAATATGGCCACACTAAACAATAGCCTGTTTGCTGTTATTGCAAAGCAGCACTGAGCTGCAATGACACATTTTAAGACAGTAAATTATGATTAATGCGAAAACTTAATGTGATGCGCATACATACATACTGTCACGAACATTGTTGCGGACGGACGTACAAAGGGACAGTACCGCGGAGATAAAAGCTTGCCGAAACAGATAAATAGGCAGCTGACTGGAAGTTTCTATTTCTTGTTTGTTACAGAACATTCCAGAAATGTCTAGCAACATCAATGGATGTATAAAAAGGAGCCGCGATCGCCTGGTAGGGCCAGAGTCGAAGTGGTAATTAGAATCGTGCAGCTGTGTTTTGAAAGTGAACTCTTTGTGGGTGTGGCAGACGAACTTGAAGGCTGTATTTGTGTATGTTACGTAATTCTGCTACTGTAAGGGTTGACCACAAGGGTTGTTTCTACGGAAATAAAGAGCATTTTGAATTTCTGCAACTTTGACTTTTAATTTCATGAACCCACAGAGTCACAATTGGTGTCAGGAGTGAGACATATGGCAATAGAAGCTGCAATGGAAAAGATTTTAGAGAATATGATGGAAATGAAGGACGAACTGACCACGGAAATGAAAGCGGCAAATAATAGCCTGGCCGGGACTAACAGAAATGAAGACGGCTAACGACAACCTCACCGAGGTGGAAGAAATAAAGTCAGCGAACGACAACTTGGCCGCGACGAAGACCTAAGTAGCCACAGACATGAAGGCGGCGAACGAGGCTCTCGCCGCCAAATTTGAAGAACAGTTAGCCACCGTGAAGGAGGTCGTCACGGAGCTGGGCAAGCGGATGGGTCAAGTGGACGAGCGCATCGAAGACCTGGCGAACCGCGTTAACGACCTAGAGGAAAAGGCCGACGCGCCTGGACGCAACATAACATCTGCGCGCGTCAAACCACCAAAGTAGACGGCACCTAAACGTTCGAAGTCTTCCGCCGTCAATTCGACACAGTGGCCAAGCACAACAAGTGGTCACCAGAGGAAGAGGCCGCACAGCTAATAGGCAGCCTTTAGGGACGGGCCGCAGGGGGGGGGGGTGATATTGAGACTGGATGCCCTCAGGAGCCACGAGGCGACGGTCGACGTCGGCAGGAAGGTCCTGCGGCTCAATTAAGAAGAGGTGATACTCCGGCAACCTGAAGAGCGCCTTGGAATCTGCAGGGTCGTCCTGAGGGATGACGTGGTTGTGCCCACGAGAAGCGAGGTAGTGGTGACTGGAAGGCCAGCGGACAAAGAACATGATGCTGGACCACAAGACGCCTGTGCACGGACTATGTGTAGCCAGGACATTGCTGCCGTGCCGAAAGGAGGTGCCAGTGAAGCTGCTCAACCTGACAGACAACGATCACGATGTGCAGGCCGGAACGGCCGGGGACGTGCGAGTCCGTGGTCAGCCTAACACCAATCGACAACACTCAGGAGCCGCTGCCGACGCAGCACCTGGGGCCCCGGCTGGAACGCTTACTGGAGAGGGCGGCCGACCACCTGACTGCAGAACAGCTGGAGAAGATTCGACAACTGTTGGGACGATACCAGCACGTCTTCAGCCAAGGTAACAATGTAACAATGACTACGGCCGCACGGACAGAGTGTTCCACCACATTGACACCGGAGACGCCAGGCCTATTCGGCAACAACCTAGACGCGTTCCGCTAGCAAAACAAGCGGCGTTACGGGACATGATGGAGGACATGAGATCCAAGGGAGTGATTGAAGAGTCTGACAGCCCTTGGTGTTCTCCTGTAGTCTTGGTGACGAAGAAGAACGGTGAGCTACGCTTCTGCGTGGACTACAGGAAGCTGAACGCTGTCACCGGGAAGGACTGTTTCCCCTTACCCCGGATTGACGACACCCTGGACACGTTTGCTGGTGCGCAATGGTCCTCGACTCTGGACCTTAAGTCGGGTTACTGGCAGGTAGCTCTAGACCCGAGAGACAAGGAGAACACCGCATTCACAGTGGGCCAAGGACTTTGTCAGTTCACAGCTATGCCCTTTGGCCTCTGCAACGCGCCAGCTACCTTCCAACGCCTAGGGAGTCAGTGATGAGAGATTTGACTTATGATGTCTGCCTGCTATACCTGGACAACATCATCGTCAGCAAGACCTTCGAAGACCATCTCGACAATCTGAGCAAGGTTCTGCAAAGACTGCAGGCAACCAACATAGTCTCACCAACAGGAATGGCCACAGACCCGGAGAAGACACAGGCCGTGAGAGATTGGCCTCGGCCAAAGAATAAGAGAGAATTGCGCAGTTTCCTGGGGCTGTGCAGTTACTACCGCCGCTTCATAAAGGGCCACGCCCTTCGCCTGCCTGACGGAAGAACACCGACCTTATGTGTGAACGGAGGACGCCGAAGGCACTTTCCAGCAGCTGAAGAAGACACTTTGCAGTGCTTCTATTTTGGGATTCCACAACCAGGCGGCGCCTTCATTGTGGACACTGACGCCAGCGACCATTGCATTGGAGGCGTCTTATCCCAAGTCCAGGACGGCCACGAGTGGGTGATAGCTTACTACAGCAAGACGCTGTCCAAGGCATAGAAGAACTACTGCGAGAGCTATTGGCGGTAATGAAGACCTTGGAGCACTTCCCCAAGTACCTGTAAAATGAAATGTGTAGTGTTTAACGCCCGCTTTTACTACATACGGCACCACAGGCGGTGACACTGATGATACATGAGATGAAGATGGAGCACCGGTGGAATGAGATGGCGGGGAAACCGGAGATCCCGGAGAAAACCCGCCCCAGCGCCGTGTTGTCCACCACAAATCTCACTTTGCGAATATCTGGGATCGAAGCCGGGCCGCCTTGGTGAGAGCCAAGCGGTCTAACCACTGAGCCACGGCGCGGACAAGTACCTGTACGGTCAGCCATTCTACCTGAGGAATGACCACTCCGGCCTAACCTAGCTAGTTACTTTTAGGAACCTGGAAGGCCAGACAGCACGTTGGGTCCAGAGGCTGCAGGAGCACGACTTCATCTCTGAACAGCGTAGAGGAAAGAGCCACGGCAACGCAGATGCCATGTCCCGAAGACTCTGCACAGAAGAGTGCGGTCAATGCACAAGAGTAGAACAGAAGGAACGTGCCGCAGCTGTCAGAGTGGTCACGGCAGTGCCTGCGGACGGCTGGGATAGCGCAGGGAGCAGTTGGCGGACGCAGACTTGGGGCCGCTCTTGAAGGAAGTGGAGACAGGGGCAAGACCGACCTGGGAGGACATTGCACCAAGAAGCATCACATACAAGTCGTACTGGGCCTAATGGAACTCATTAAAGATCAGAGAGGGCGTGCTGTTCCGGGTATGGGAATCATCCGATGGGAAGACGCAGAGAAATGAAATGTGTAGTGTTTAACGCCCGCTTTTACTACATAAGGCACCGCAGGCGGTGACACTGATGATACATGGGATGAAGATGGAGCACCGGTGGAATGAGATGGCGGGGGAAACCGGAGGTCCCGGAGAAAACCCGCCCCAGCGCCGTGTTGTCCATCATAAATATCACTTTGCGGTCGCCTAGGATCGAACCCGGGCAGCCTTGGTGAGAGCCAAGCGGTTTAACCACTGAGCCACGGCGCGGCCAGGACCAGAGAGAACAGTTGGTACTTCCCGGAAGTAAGGTCCCGGAGGTCTTAGAGGAAGTGTATGCCGGTGCTTCAGGACACATGGGAGCAAACCGAACAATCGACAAACTCCGACAGCGCTACTACTGGCTGAGGCTCCGAACAGACACTCAGAGGTGGTGCCGTCAATATCACGTGTGCGCGGTGAGTCGCCGCCCCCAGACTAGGAGCCGGGGTCGCATGCAGCAGTACAACGTCGGAGCGCCATTCGAACGGATCGTTGTCGACATAGCTGGACCATTCCCAGTGTCCGACCGAGGCAACAAGTACCTGATGGTGGTCGTGGACTGCTTCAGCAAGTGGCCGTAGGTGTATGCCATCCCGAACCAGGAGGCGAAGACAATTACAGATTGTCTCGTGGAGCAAGTATTCTGCCGTTTTGGGGTGCCGTTAGAGCTCCACAGCGACCAGTGCACTAATTCTGAGTCTCACCTGATGAATGAGGCGCTGGAAAGACTTGGGGTGAACAGGACCCGCACAACACCCCTACATCCGCAGTCGGACGGCATGGTGGAAAGGTACATCAATACCTTAGAAGAACACTTGAGGAAGGTCGTGGCCAGCCATCAGCGAGACTGGGATGTCAAGGTGCCACAGTTCCTGCTGGCCTACCATCGTCAACACACGACACCACTGGGATGACGCCAGCCAGCTTAATGTTCGGCCGAGATTTACACCTCCCTTGTGACCTGGCTTTTGGAAGCCCCCCGGACGCAAAACAGCCAGTAACCGAGTATGTGGAGATCCTCGTGGATCATCTCCACTACATGCATGAGAGGCTCGTCAGAACATCCAGGAGGCGAGCAACCGCATGAAGACCCGATACGACAGGCAAGCCAACAGCCAAGGGTTCCAGCAAGGTGATCTGGTCTGGTTGTATCGTCCTACTTGGACCAAGGGACGCTGCCCGAAACTTCAACAACCATGGCAAGGACCGTACCGGGTGGTAAAGAGGATCAACGACGTGGTCTACCGCAGAAGGTGCCCCGAGGAAAAATGTTGGTGGTACATCTGGATCGTGTAGCTCCCTACGATGGTGCTGTTTGGGATGACCAGCCTTGAGGAGGGAGCAGTGTCGCGAGCATTGTTGCGGCCAGGCGCACAAAGGGATAGATACTGCAGCCGGAGACAAAAGCTTGCCCAAACAGATAAAGAGACAGCTGACTGGAAGTTTTGATTTATTGTTTGTTACAGAACATTCCAGAAATGTCTAGAAATATCAATGGACGTATAAAAAGGAGCCACAATCGCCAGGTAGGGACAGAGTCGAAGTGGTAATTGGAATTGTGCAGCTGTGTTTTTAAAGTGAATTCTTTGTTTGTGGGTGTGGCAGACGAACTTGAAGGCTGTATTTGTGTATGTTACGTAATTCTCCTACTGTAAGGGTTGACCAAAGTATGTTTCTAAGAAAATAAAGATCATTTTGAATTTCTGCAACTTGTACTTTTAATTTCACGAACCCATAGAATCACAATACATTGCTGAATTACTTATCAGATGCTTTGTTGCAAAAATCATGCTGGATAGTGTAATTATTATGGTGATTCAATTAATTTATTACTTCTCATATGTATATATTTATAAGGAACAATAGGAAGTGATAAATATTTGCATTCCAGAGGTAAATAGACTGTCACCTAAAATTGCATTTTGCAAGTTGAGAGAGAACAAAAATAAAATAATTTTAATACTATTTTTACCACAAATTCTCACTTATGTCTTCTTTTATTCACTCAGATGTTTTATTTAATAACCATTGTTTTTGTTAAGAAAGTGTTTATAAAGAAAAGCATCATTATCCAAATAATAATAGATAAAATTGGCATTATATACCTAAATACTATTCTACTGGCATTTTACATTGCATCCAAAGTTATTTATTTACGAGGGTCATCTGATAAGTCTGGTAAAAAACCAATAATATAAATATATATTTTCCCATGAACATCTCAGCTTATTTCTCAACATAGTCTCCATTAATAGCTACATACTTGGTCCAGCGATGTTCCAGTTTTTTCATCCCATTGGAAAAATAGATTCCATCAAGTTCTGCAAAATACTTGTTGACAGTGACTATCACTTCTTCATTTATTAAACTTTTTTACCACCAAACCAAATTTTAAAGTTTGGGAACAGGAAGAAGTCACTTGGGGCTAAGTGGTGAATAAGCTGCATGAGGAACCAATTCAAAGCCCAACTCATGCACTTTCGCCATTGCAATCGCAATGTGTTATTCAAAACTCGATAGATGCCCAAAATGTGTTTCTGAGAATAACTATTTTTTTTATTTATTGGCAATACTAATTGGTTAGCACAGCAACTATATTAATCATTCAATTCTCCTTTCTGAAACTGTCTCATTGAATGTGAAAAGAAACAAATACCGTAATTTAACTAGTGTAAATTTGAGGTTTGAAAATGCAGAGGTTTTTGAAAAACCGATAGATGCTGATTAACTTTTCTGTGCGAGCGAGAAATTAGCTCTTGAAATTTAGTTTCATTTGTTTTTGTTACTTTTATTTATGTATTTATTATTTTTTATTTATTTTCACTTTTTCATAATGCATAATGTATTATACAACCAACGTGTTAATGTTTTTAAGGATTAATGATTAGGTAGAAACTTAGAAACTAAGTACTGCTACATTCACAATAATTATATAATATTTTGCTTTATTTATATAACAAACATATTGAACACGTAGAAATTTGAAACAATATGAATAAGTAAGCTTTAACCTTTATTGGTAACTTCTAGTAAATCTACATAAAATTCTTTTGCAGTTTCTGGGATTTCAAAAGATTTAGCTAGGTTTTGAACATCCTTTTTCATTTCTTTGCTCACTCTATCAGGAGGCATAAAACTGTGCCAACGTATTGGGTAGATATGTGAAATGCAGGAAGATTTTTTACTCTTCTCCAAGAAAGTAATAAGCATGAACATAATCACACTATTCTTGTTCTGACTAGAGCAAGAGTCTGAAAATAAATGAATGGTAGAAGGAGTGTTGCTGGACATCCTTTCTTCCAGTTCCAACAAGAAGTGGTGCAAAGCTGAGGCAACCTGGTTGCAGTCTTTAGCAGATTCAGTTTCCAACCATGTATACAAAGAAATGTCTTTGTTCTGGATTTTAGATGAAATCATTATGCATAGATTATACAGCCATACCTGCCTTGCATAGAATTGCTAACAGAAAGTTTAGGCAGTGGTTGTTTCCGCTGCATATCAGAGCAAATAGTGATTGCCTCAGCATTTTCCTCTTTCAATATCACATAAAACCTTTTTGAACGCAATTTGTGCAGTCTGTACATGGTTCTTAGTTTGTTTTTCTTTTCCAAGTCTGCCTCTGTCTTAATCTTCATCAGTCCCATTTTGCATTTGGAGCATGTGTTCATTTCACATGCATGTTCAGCATGTGCACATTTCCGTGTTGTGCATGGAATGAAAAATTGAAGAAGTTTTAAAATATGTATTTATATTTTGACAGTAAGTAGACTGGTAGATTTCTTAATCTTCTTTCTTTGCAAAAGTTGTTCCACATTTTTCAGATATTAAGTTATGGACGTAAATATCCTCTCCTTGATTTTGCCCTTCCATAATGGCTTTCTCTGCATCTGTACTTCTTAACGTCTTTGCTTTATAGCAGCAGAAATGCCCTTCTGTAGTTTTCCTGTTCTGTCACTTCCTCTGGTTTCCTTTGGTGCATTACTGGATAAGTGAAACTTTCTAGCCAGGAGAGATAATCTATCTTTTGACATTCCTGTGATTCCTTGGAAGCTTGCAGTGCATACTGACAATACTCGGCCAACATTAGTTCTCACACTGTATTTAATGCTAACAGTCTGCTTCGTATTTGTAGCTTCTTTCTTCACACTCTGCGATTAGAAGATGTAATATGTATATTTTACAAAAGGAATTTATCTTGATCTATTTCATTTAGCACGGAAAGAAGTCAAATTAGCTACATCACAGAGCTTAAGCCTTTTACTTTTAGGATTTCGTGGAGTGCACTCAAGACCACGTGAACATGAAATTGCTGGAGTATGAGCCTTCCTTGATTTGCATTTTGATTTCCTTTCCTTGTTTTTGCAATTTCTACTTCCCGCGCATTCTACAACTGGTTCAGTTTCACAATCTGAGCTCCTGTCCATTGAAATACAAGCGCACAACCTGAGTTCGCAGTTATTGCCAATTCTGCAGCAGTGCACAATGCTTGCAGAAATGAATGAGATTTCCAAGAATCGCAATAGTGAGATGGCAATCAATGTCAACATGTGTTTCAAAGAATTGAGGTTGCTACACGCTGGATCATAAAATCATAAAATTGCATCTATCGAATTTTGCTTTAACTGAGCCAAGTGCATCTATCGAGTTTTGAAAAAACTGCTGATATTCCCTATCATCTACACAGGACATGAATCAAATTTTGAAAAATCTGATTTCACAGAATGATGCAGGTGAAAATTATGCCGATACTATATAAAACTCAATTTCGTAAAATGTTGCATCTATCGAGTTTTGAAAAACGCTCCTCAATTGCTGATGTATGCAACGGTGTATTATCCTGGTGAAAGAACACTTTTTTGTGTTTCAATTTCGGTCTCTTTTAAGTCAACTCATGTTGCAAATGATCCAACAATGAAGTATAATAGGCTCCATTTATGGTTTCTGTCTTTTTCCAAGTAGTCTATGAGGATTATTCCTTGAGAATCCCAAAAAACAGTTGCCATCACCTTACCAGCTGAGAGAATGGTCCTTGCCTTCTTTGGTGCACTTTTACCAGCCTTTGTCTTTGTTTTGACTGCCATTTTGATTCTGGTGTGTAACAATGGATCCAAGTTTTATCTCGAATCACAAATCAGTGTAAAAATTCTTGTGGATTGTGATTATATATCGCCAGACACTTGGTAGAAGTGTTCTTCTGGAAATGCATTTGGTCGACTGAGAAATTGTGGCATCTTGCACACAGCTTTTTCAATGCCAATTTTTCATGCAGGATATTGTGCACTAGCTACAGATACAGCTTCAGCAATCTCAAATATTTTGATTCAGCAATCTTGCATAACCAGATCATGGTTATTTTCAATGGTGTCCTGTGTGGTGACCTCAATTGGGTGACCTGAATGTGATTCCCTTGGTGCCTTATGACCACATTTAATTTCATGATCCAAAAGTAAATGGTGTTCATTGTTGGTGCAGAATACGTGTGAACTTCATCCAATTCAGTTTTGACTGTGCGGTAGGCCAGCCCTTCAAATGAAAATGTTTAATAACAGTATGAAACTCTGTTTCTTTCATTTTCAATTGTAGCTATTGCACTGACCAGTTCAGATGGCTGTCAACAATGTACTGTATATACAAATATAACAATTTGTAACTTAAAACTTCACTTATAAGAAATGATGAACTGTATATTGTTGTCATTCAAATTTTTTGTACAATCTTTTTAATAATTAAGCTTACCACCTACAAAGTTGCAACAAAAATTTCCAACCTTTCATGGAAATTTATCCTCAAACGATCCTTGTAGATAATTTTCAAATCCAGTGATCTCACCTGTTTATTAGCGAAAGGATTTGATGGGTACTGTTTCAGCCTTAATGGGTGTACCAAACAATAAGTATATTTGAATTAACAGCTATTTTGAATCTGGTGGGTATATTGTTGCGATATGTTGCAGGACAATAGAGTTGACCTTGGAAATGAGTTTGGTAGTTAATAATCTCTCTGTAATACGTTATTAGAGAACATAGATAGGGAGCATGTTTGTTCTGTAAATAGCAATTCATCACAGAAACACACAGGATTTTGACTGAATCTATATGACACCTTATAATTATCATTGTTAGAAGCAATAATGTACTCATGAGGGTAGGATGCCAAACAAATAACTTCTGCATGCACAGATAAGAGTTCAAGACATGTCAGTAAGGGAGCATGCAACTGCTTTATACATCTTGGATCAGAGTGTGAGGCAAATCTTCAAATAATGAAAAAGCATTCTCTCTTTTAACAACTTTACTTAACAGATATAATTATTTGCAACAGAAACTTCACATACCTTTAAAAGAAATGATGTAAATTTTCTTATTAATTGAATAAGATTCATTTTCAATTAGTACGAACATTTACATAATTTTCTTTAAAGATAAGTGATGTTTCTTTGTAAATAATTATATTTGTGTAGTATTTATTGCTTCACTGTAACTAGCTTCATTTTTTACCTAACTGTGCTTAAATAAACTAACAGAACTAGGAATAGTTATTAGAATTAAAATACTTCTAATTTTAAAACTATCGTATTGTTTCTGGTACACCCTGCATAAGCTGTGTAGAGCATTATGAGTAGAGAATTTTCAGCTAAAAATATTGAACTTTTATTCAAAAATTTATTTCAAACATATTACATAGAGGATAGGCTTTCTGTTATTTGAGTTGATGATATGTTCATGAGACGTCAGTCTTAGTTGAAATAAAGAAGAAAATCAAAGAAAAATTTTAATTTTGTGCAAATACTTAGCTGACCATAGAGCTGAAACTTTAGCAAAGACATTAAAAAAAAAAAATCAATACGGTAGCAGTGTAACCTGAGACCAGTAATGTGGAATTCAATGGCATGAATAATATGTAATGCCTTTTATGATATGGTATAAATTTCAAGGCAATACTTTGGTGAAATTTGGTAAAAAATATAATAAAACTATCTTGTTTTTTGTTTTATAAACTTTTATTATAGGTACTTATAACTTTTCATGTCACAATTGAGTTTTTAATTTAAAAACTTTAAATTGGAATTAACACTATGAAGTAATGTAATAGTTAAAATTATACAATGAGTTGACTGAGACGCTCTGTACTTCACATACCAACATATTTTCTTTCAACATGTTTCACCTTCAAGTGGAGGCAAAACATGATGAAAGAAAATTTGTTTTTATGTGAAGTACAGAAGCTTCAGTCAACTCATAATTTTAACTATTAGTTTTTAATGTATACAGTTTTAAAGTCACAAATGAATATTAAACTCATCATTTACCATTTAGGTAAAGCATAATCATTTAACTTTCAGTTTCTTCTTTTGCACTGTTATTCAAAGTGTTCCTTAGACCACAATGCATAACTTATTAGCTTGAAATTTTCAGAATAGCTTCAGAAATTTACATTTAAAAATTGTTAGTTTATTGAAAAATTCAATAACTTGTATATTCTCTTAAACTAATTAAAATTAAGAAATGACTGCACAATTTATTTTAGATTTTTACACTAGGTTCAAATTTAATATTTGGGAGTGCTATAATAAATCACAGGGTTCAAGGAACATTTCATAGTACCATTATTAAAATGTGATTCATTATCAGTGATGTTACAGTTTTAAATAGCTTACGATTGATTGGAGGAATTTAGTAACAGTGATGTCAAAATTAAAAAGGATAAAATCTCATCAATTAACAGATCCTAAATTTACCAAATATGTTGTAAGAATTGTGAAAAATGCTACATACCTAGACTAAAAGAAACCTAAAAACTAGAGTCAAAGAGCACTTAAGAAAAATCAAAATGAAACAAGAAGGTAAGTCAGCAGTAGCATTTCATTTTGGGAATGAAAATCATGACATTGATCCAAAATTACTAAAAGGAGTGATAAACCAAAATAAACTGACAACATGGGAGAACATTACACAAATAAAATTATTTAGTAAATATTCTCCACTTAACTTAAGAAACCGATGACAATACTTCTATTATGTTTTTGCGAAATTAATTTCGTGGATATTTGCCCACATCTTCAGTCAAACACGAAATTAATTTTGCAAAAACATAATAGAAGTATTGTCATCGGCTTCTTAAGTTAAGTGGAGAATATTTACTAAATAATTTTATTTGTGTAGTGTTTGTTACTCCACTGTAAATAGCTTCATTTTTCTGTGTAATGGGAGAACATATTCATATGGAAAAATAAGGACCGAGTAATGAACTTCAAAATTCCACCAGTAGATAATTTGACAAAGAAGTTCATAGTTCCACCGCCAGAGAGAAGAGAGCAGACAACACAGACATTAGTTGAAAAAAGGTTGAACTTGGAGGCAAAGGCTTCCGAAACTTGTCCTTCAATAATATAAAAATGTAAGTGATGAAGTTTCAAGAAAACCAACTACAAATAGTTTTCTTCTTTCTATTCTAATGTGTTAATGTGTTAGGCATTTACATTTTAAGATTTCTTTTAAACCCAATAGCCTTCTTTTATTTGTTTTCTTTCATTTATTCGAACTGGGTCATAAAATTTGTTTTTCAATAATACAATCATAAGTAATGTTTTGAGTTTATTTAATTATATTTTTGATTATATATACTAAATCATATTAGTGGATATTAATCAGTTTAAATTATTTATGTTAATTGATGGAAATTAATCATTTCTTCACACTAGCCATATACAGGCTAAGGTATTGGTACTGATAGCAAATTGGCCATGGTAGCTCAATGGGTAAGAGCGACTAGATGGAAACCAGTAGATCCGTGATTCAAATCCCAGGCATGGCATTGAATTTTTCATGTTGACTCTATCAATCATAGTTTAAATTATATTTATGCTAAAAGAGCAAAATTGTCTAATTCACACTGCAACCTATCATTTGCACCATCCAAGTAATTTTGTGAATAAAACATTAATATTAAAACTGCTGATAATCAAATGTAACAAATATAAGAAATCATCCCTGTTATAAACATTTTCTACAATTAACTTCAAGTTCAGTTGAACTATTCTGTATGAAACCTTCATTCTCGTAATATATTCTGCCAATTGGGATAAAGCGTTTTGTCTTTAGGGTGTCCTCATTTGAAAAGTATTCTTTTTATCACCAGGTAGTACAGACCATAATATTCTGCTAGTAAATAAAGTCAATAAAGGACATGCTTCTCTGAATACGGAAGACCATTTAACCAATTGCTGCAAATGCCCTTGAATCATCTTATGCTGTTTTCACAAATCATGAATTGTGTTAGATTTAATGCCTATTTTTTTTCTCCTAAATGTAACTTTCTCTTCATTTTCATTTGTATTGCAGAATTTTCTTCTATCTTTGCCAGTAATATTTGTTTGCATATTGTTAATAAACCTTTCCTTTGAGTCATTGACCATGATTTGGAGTTAAGGTTCCGATCTTTGGTTCATCTTAACCTTAGTTACCCATTTTAGAGGAGCTATTAAGAATTTTGATAGATCATTAAATTTCACATTGGGTCTGTATTTAACATATTTAAGGTTTTGAAGAGATCTGTTTCCTTCATTTCCACTCTTATTCCAGTACTGATGGCTGCAATAGGCATTTTGTTTATGTACATTTGGAGTCAATTGAAGTTAATGCCTTTATGACACACTTCTTATCCAAAAGCATGTTTATTTTCATTCAGTATGACATACGAATCTTCCAAATGCCAAACTCATGTGAGCCACAGATGAATAAGTTGTTTTATGAATTGTTTTATACAATGCAGATAACCTGTAATAATAAACAAGATAGTACATGAAAGATAGGTTCAATACCTTTTAAAAGTTTGCCTACACACAGTTTGTGTGTTAGAACAATCAGTATCATTGATTGCCCTTATAAATGGAAACAATAATAAAACCTTAAAAAGCCTGGAACTTAATAATTATGCATTGCAAATCACTGTTGGAGTATGTGATCTCGAATTTGAAATTTCCTTGTAATCTACCTATAAAATGTGAATCATTTGGAAAATTAATATCATACTGGCACCATGCTACCATGGTAGTTCAGTGGCTGAGGAAAAAATCCTGGTTCAAATTCCAGCAATGGTATTGAATTTTTCTGTTCTGATTCTACCTTTCAAAAGTTTGCCTACACACAGTATGTGTGTTAGAACAATCAACATCATTGATTTTCTTTCTAAGTAGAAACTATTATAAAAGCTTAAAAATCTTGGAACTTACGTACTTATGAATTGTAAAGTAGAGCTTCTCGGGTTAGAGCTTCAAATCTTACTCTATGAATTGTAAGTTGCCATTGGAGTATATAATCTCAAATTTGAAATTTCCTCATTTTCTACTGGGAAAATGCAAATTTGTTGTTCCAGTATTTTGCCAGGGTACCTTAGTGGTAGAGCAGCCATGTTTAGAGCAGAAGTTTCATGGTTCAAATCCTGGCTATGGCATTGAATTTTTCAGTTCTTATTCTACCTTTCAAAACTTGCCTACACATAGAGTCAACATGAAAAATTCAATGCCATGGCCGGGATTTGAACCACGGATTTCCTGGTTTCCATCCAGTCGCTCTAACCCATTGAACTACCATAGCCAACGTGCCGTCCTGACATCAAATTCTCCAGTTGACTCACATATTACCCCGGTAGACCACAAGGGGCTCTCACATTCGAGATACATCATTTTTGTGGCGCCTTACTATTGTAAGTACTTAAGTCCCAGGCTTCATCATTTAACTCTTATTATTTTAGTTAATTGATGGAAGTTAATCATTTCTCCACAATAGCCGTGTATAGGCTAAGGTCTTTAATAGATAGAGTCAACATGAAAAATTCAATGCCATGGATTTGAACCATGAATCTCCTTGTCATTTCAGAAAATAACAAACTACAAACTCTCCTTTACATGGAAAAATGTTCAAAAATTTTTATTTTTTCAAAGATTGTGTTAATAGTTTTAATTAAAACTTACTTATGTGACAAATAAAACTTATATCTTGAATTTTCAGAATTATATTAATACATAAGGAGCATTCGAAAGAGCATTAAATGTGTGTTTAGTTTTTCCTGAGGTCTTTTATATATTTTGATCTATTTCCACATGTTATTAAATGATAGCATTTGCACTTCCTGTCGCACAATGAGCATATGCAGTTGTCATCTGGTTGGTGGAATCTTTGCGTTCTGCATATGCCGTGATGGAAGTCGTGGATGGCTAGTCTTATTACCACATGTCTTTGGTCTTGGCATGTCTCTGTTCATTTTCGGTTGTCATTGCACTGGTGCCGTCAATGTCTGGATTGATGTCTTCGCATTTCCTGCGTCATGTCTCTAGTTGTGCTTGATATGGGCCAGTAGATGGCAACATTAGTTCCAGCCTGAGGTCTTCTATGAAGAAACTTTCTCTGGCCAGTACGTAGACCACCCTTGAGGGTGAATGCTTCTCAATTCCTAGGACTCTCTTTAGGAGCTTGTTAGCTTCTCCCATATTAATTCTATTCCATAGGAGGCTATAGGTTTTATAACTGCATTGAATAATGTCATTGCTGTGGTCAGGGTGAGTTTGCTGATATTTTGAATTCTGTTTGTGGCTGCCATTGCTCTTTCTTGGATGTGTATCTTGTAGGAATTCATGGTTGGTTGTAGGCTTACGCCTAGGTATCGAAAATTGTTCACAGTCTCCACGTTTTCCACTGCAGGGTCAGTTTGTCATATTTGGCTAGTGAACCTCCTTTTGTGAAGACCATATGCACGATTTTTTCTTTGTTGATTTCAAAGCAGTTTTTGCAGGCTCACTGCTTGAGTTTTTTAAGTGCTATTTGGAGATCGCTTTTGCAGTGGGACCCTAGAGCCATGTCATCTGCATACATTATTAGGTTCACTGGGGGGAGGTCCTTCACAATGTCTATGATGTCTGCTGTTACAATGTTAAGTAGCATTGGGTCACCTTGCAGTACGCCTTTTGTCTGTCTGACCTTTTTGGACAGGGCAGTGCCATCATTAATAATGATATAGTTGAATGCCAGTATTGTCTCAATCATTCTGGCTAGGGGGTGTGTGTGTCTCAGCAACTCTTACTTTATTTATGAGGGTGTCTCGATTGACTAAGTCAAATACTTTCCTATAGTCAATAAAGATAGCATGATAGTTCCCCTTCTGGTATCTAAGGGCATACTCTGCTTCTTCTTGTAGGGCTTCCACAGCTTGTAAAGTGGTCCTTTTTTCTTGGAAATCGGGCATTTTCTGAATTATGATGTCTGTTTAATTTAGAGGTAATTTTGTATAAGTAGTATTCCATAAGACAGGCAGAAGCTTATTGCCAAAAAATGTAAATCGCTTTGAAATAACATTTATTTCAAATAATCTTTTTGTAGCATCAGCAATTTCCAAGATATCCATGATTTGAACTTTTCATTAATTTATTTAATTTTTTAAACACCGCCAAACTTCAGTTGTTTGTTGAAGTGTTCATGGAAAAGCAATGCATATATGACCCATTTTTAAAACTTTGACTATCACTTCCTTTAATACTTATAATGAAATGTGTAATGAAACTATTTATGTAAACATTTATGTAAAGTTCAGTAGAAGAATAAGCTTTTAAAGAATACCTGTGAAAATCATACCAAGTCGATGGCCGGTTGAGGATAGAGGCAAAGTCTCTGAAACATGTTCCAGAAAAATTTAAAAGTAAGTGTTGTTTAGTGTCATTAATCGACTCCTTTTAAATTTAAAGAATAGTTTGCAGAAGTTGTATAAAAATAAACTGGAACACATTACGTAGAAAATGAAGCTAGCTACAGTGAAGCAATAAGTACTACACAAATATAAATATTTGTTACAAAGGCTTCACTTATCTTAAGAAATTGGTGTTAATACTTCTTTCTAATGGAGATCGATTTCAAAAATCATGATGAAAAAAATGTGTTTTTGAAATCAGTCTCCATTAGAAAGAAGGACTAACACCAATTTCTTAAGATAAGTGAAGCCTTTGTAACAAATATTTATATTTATGTAATGGAACACATTGTTTGTTTCTTCTTTTCTTGTTTTATCTCAACCTCCTGTTCAATTTCTTAAGATAAGTGAAGCCTTTGTAACAAATATTTATATTTGTGTAATGGAACACATCTTGTTTTATCTCAACCTCCTGTGTGCATATAAAGACATCTATATAACTCGGAACACAGCAGAAAACTGGTAATAGCATCATGCCTATTTCTCTAGTGGCTGAGTAGGCTGAATTCATATCTGCCAACTGTATCCAACAGAGGGATGACAGCATGAGTTTATTTATATCCTGGGTTAGAATAGCACTATAGCTGAGGAAATACAGTCTGAAATTGGAGACGATAGCAATAATGAAAGATACTGCCCCTCATAGAGGCATCTCTCCCAACCACCACACACATATAACATAGACATCATCTGGTTGTTACTTAGTGACCTAACTAATTCTCAGAAATGGATCCATACCTGTGTAAGTAAAACTTCAGTGGTCAACTAAAGAATGGTGGTGATGCACTGGACATTCGACAGCAATTTTGGAGACCAGCTGTTGTTGATTGTGTGCAATATCATCTTGCAAATGCAACTGATGACAAATATGACGATTCTTCCCACATTTTAGTATAGGAACAAGCTGCAGAAACATTAGTGGTTTGCTATATCAGCAATAAAAATGTTTACCATTGGAAGATAGGTTCTTCAGCATTGAGATATCTACATTGTCTGGCCCATTAGCTGAGAGCCTAGATGAGAATAAGGTCTACTCCAGTCTGTGAAAAACGTGCTGTAATACAGTTAAAAGATATGGAAAAGGTCCCTTGATTTAACCTTTCTTAAAAGAGTGTAAAGCCGGCAAATGAACTAAACAGAACGCAGTACACTACCCAGAGTGTCAGCAACATTAATGGCATCGACGATGGTATCACTATTTATCTTAATACCGGTATTGTAGACAGTGTCACTTTACCACCAACTTAAGCTACAGCAAGGCTTGAAGCAATTAGCCCTTTACAAACTGGGATATAGCCTTCTTGCTCGTTTGGTCCAGCGTGCGTTTCTCTTTAAGAGGCCAAATTTTTTAGGACACCTAAGAACCTCTGCCTCATCAAAAATGGCTAGGGTGGAATGAAGATTCTATTTATAGTTGTTTGCCTTGTTCATCTGCCAAGTGGGTACATGTAATATTTGCATTCGTACCTAATGACGTAATGAAAATGATAAAAGGAGTACATCTAACAGAGGACATTTCACTGAAGGCGTTGTTCAAGTGTGCAGAGCAAAAGTCAAATATAAAAGTAATTAAAAGAAAAGGCTTATCTTTTTATAGAAGGCTACCAGAATTTGAAATCAGAAATGTTACTTGCATCTACTGTAATAAAAGTAAACTTTCGTGAACAAGTACTCAAATGATTATTCCTACATACTCTTCTGGAGTATAAACTCTTTGGTTTTCCTTTAATAATCTTACTAATTGTTTCCTTTATTAATCCAAGTTGTGCTTGATTGAAGGTAGGAGTGAACAGTTATTAGAAAGTAATGACTTACATTTCTCAACATCTACAAGTGACAGGAAAAATCTTATCATTCAGTGATTATGATCCTGGCCTGGATAAGCACCTTAAAACAAGTGTAACTCTCTTACCTCACTGGATATTTCACTCTTAATATAATTCTTTATAAGAAGCAGGCTTTATTACAAGCTTTTTGGGGGGGGGCTTAACCTTGTTTGTGAACAAAAAAACAGAAATTTTTCATTATGCATGATTGGAGGAATTTAGTAACTGACATTAAAATTAATTGAAAAAACTATTTTAATTGTTTTTTTAATACTTCATCACTTACATTTTATATTTTTGAGGGACTAGGAGGTGATGGCTTCCAAAACTAGAAAATGTAAGTAACGAAGTATTAAAAAACAAACTACAAATAGTTTTTTTTAAGGAATTTTCCATTGTGCATAAAAAATGTTAAATACATTTACCTGAAGTTGTCTGCTATCAAACAGTTCTTTGGTAGAACTTTCTGGCATTTGGAAGATTTCACACGAAGCCTAAACAAATAACACCACACTTTCTTCACTATAGTATTTTCTTTCAGTCTCGTGATCTTCCAATGAAACTATTTGCTTCTCCTTTGGTGTTGGAAGAAAGAATGCATTATATTCAGTTTAAATCTAGCAGTGAGAAAGGTCTCTTACTCCCAAAATTTGTTTCTTTGGTAGGAAGTGACATGATGTGATTATGAATTGAAACTTTATCTCTCTGAATGTGAACTTTCCAGTCACCCAGAGTTTACAAAGACCAGCATTTTCTTTTTTCTCCCATACAAACTAATAAATGCACTTTATAAACCTTTTTGCAGATACATTTAACTTGAACAAGGTGCAGGAATGTAGAACATTTTGGCAAGCCTTCATTAGGATATTTTCTTTGAAAAGGTATGCAACCAATTAAAACTTGATATCTTGCGCACCTTTTTGATTCCAAGGAACAAATATGTGCCTATCCAATATCATCTATCTGCAAAAGAAAAAAAAAAAAAAAAAAAACCTGAATATATGGTTATCTTTCTTTTACATAAAATGTAAAATTATCAGAAATAAAATTATAATATATTGCTGGGAATCAAGTACCGAGTAGTACAGTCAAATATAGGTACATTTCTGTCCCCCACATCAAATTAGCCTGTAATCACCATGCAGTTGAAAGGTAACATATTCAAAGCTAATATAAAAACAAATACCAGACTACAGCCTAATATTACTTACTTGTATTATGTGCTGCTTTAATTCTACAATTTGTTTCTTGGGAAATGTATCCTCCTCCAGCACAGCAGCCATTTTTATGATCTGATTTGGTGAGAAGCAGGCAAAACAAAATGTAGAAACAGAAGAAAGACAATATAATGTTCACTGCACAGAAAATAAATTAAGAATATGCAATATCCCTCTAAAGATGCAATTAAAAATGGTGCCAGGTCCATACTCAATTAAACATTTGTAATCTTTTTCAAGTGAAATAAAAATATGGCAGGACAAAAATCACATTTATATTGTCACCCGAACGTCGGAACTCCCTATAGGGGAGACGGCAGCAGGAGACGGTAGGCGTTCGCCACGCCCCCCTCATTTATCTTATAGCAGTAACGAGGGATGGCTGGAAAAACATGACTGTGCCCTCTTTCCGTTCCACCTGAGTTCTCGAACTTACGGGATATTTCATCTAATCCAGAACGTTCTAGATCGGCTATCTGACCCTATATAAGCAACACGTTGGGCTGGAAGTCAGTCAGTGCTTGACGAGCTAGTGAACGGACGAGAAGACTGCGTGCGTGCATCGGAGAAGTTTACGTAATCACGAGTGCAAGTGGAACTTTAACGGACGAACTGGTGAATCGTAATTGTGTGCATTACGTAATTCTGTGTAATTGGCAAGTGTTCAACTGTAAGTCGGTGGAAATAAAGAACATTTTTGAGTGGTGCAATTGGACTTTTCATTTCACGAACCCACAAAGTCACAATATACACTGGAGCCACCTCTATCTTGTGAAGAAAGTTGATATCACTTAACTTGCTTTTGGTAAAAAAATGTGCCCTTTACCAATTTCTCATTCTGTTATATAATGTGCTGCAACTAATGACTTCTTCAACTAATGCCTTTTGAAGCAAACGCTGTACTTGGAAGCCATTTTAACATACAGGTAAGATGTTTAAATAAATGGATTGTGTTAATTCATTATACTCAAAAGGGAATTTATAACTAACATATCTTGTAAATGGTATGAGCAATCTTTAAGTAATTAAGCACAAAATTGCCATAATCAAAGGGATCCATAATATGGAAAAGTAGCAGCAGTTGCTAGGTTGTAAACTATTTTTATTAATTAAGTTTATTAGTTTTCTGAGGACAATGTGGAAACTTAACATCATCTGTAAAGAGCAAATTTCTGTAAATGAAATATCAAATATCCCAATGTGTAAGGACTATGATACATTGAAGCACAAAATTAATATAATATTGAGTCGAACTAATACTCAGTGCTCCACTTATTGCTAGTATTTACCTAGAACACATTTCATTAGGATCTTCCTAACACCATCAGCTGTTGTCGACTAATGGATGTTGGTTTGGTGAACTCATTGGTGGCGATAGGTGCGTCTCTGTCGGTATCTTGATGAACTTGAAGTTTGGGTTTTCTTCAAAGGTAGTGTCAAAATTAAACAATTTTCTTTCATATTTCTTTATGAAGACTTTTTCCCACATGGTTAATGCAACTTGGACCTTGGACACTTTTTAATAAGTGGATTTCTCGTTCTATATCATGATTCTCCTTCCAAAAATGGTATGCTACCGCCGATTTATCTATTTCTTTGTTCCTGATGTTCCTAAAATGCTCTTTAAGCCTAATGTTCAAGTTCCTTTTTGTCTTTCCAATGTAAAAGTTGTCACAGCCTTTGCAGTTTATGCAGCACACACCTGATTTTTTGTCTGTGGGTATCTCCTTTGTATTATGTGATTTCAAAAGGTGTTGTACACTAAATCTGTTCTGTGAGGCCAAAGTAATATTGTGCTCTTTGAAGACTTTTTGGAAAAGGTGTGTAGCTCTGGGATGATATGTAAATTTTCTGTATGAAGTTTCATTGCTGATTGGGGAAAGAGTAGTTACTTGTTTGCATCTTTGTTGTATTTTGAATTTATCAATTTTCTTTCTGTCCAATTCAGCACTGAATCCATTGTATTCTGCAATGTGAATGATATTATTGTACTCTTTGAGATATTCCATCTTGTAAAGGTACATTAACCAGCCTGTATGCTAAACTGTTGATAACAGCATGCTTGTGTTGTCTTGGGTTATATCCATCTGCTTTTATGAAATTGTCTGTGTGTTTCCTTCCTGTGTATGCCAAATTCAAGTTTAGTATGTTTTCTGGTAAGTTTCAAATCTAAGAAAGGGATTTCATTGTTTGTCTCTTTTTCTGTGGAAAATTTTATTGCAGGATTTTGTAAATTGAGTACTTTGGCCCCACAGAACAAATTAAGTGTACAACACCTTTTGAAATCACATAATACAAAGGAGATACCCACAGACAAAAAATCAGATGTGTACCGGATAAACTACAAAGGCTGTGACAACTTTTACATTGGAAAAACAAAAAGGAACTTGAACATTAGGCTTAAAGAGCATTTTAGGAACATCAGGAACAAAGAAATAGATAAACTGGTGGTAGCGTACCAGTTTTGGAAGGAGAATCATGATATAGAACGAAAAATCCTTTTATTAAAAAGCGTCCAAGGTCCAGCTGCATTAACCATGTGGGAAAAAAGCTTCATAAAGAAATATGAAAGAAAATTGTTTAATTTTGACACTACCTTTTAAGAAAACCCAAACTTCAAGTTCATCAGGATACCGACAGAGATGCACCTATTGCCTCCAATGAGTTCACCAAACCAGCATCCATTAGTCGACAACAGCTGATGATGCTAGGAAGATCCTAACGAAATGCGTTCTAGGTAAATACTAGCAATAAGTGGAGCATTGAGTATTAGTTTGACTCAAAATTATATCAAATATCCATTGGTTCTTCATAAACGATGCATCACCAGGCTGTTGATTTATTAGCAGTATTCTACAAAATCAGGAACTGCAGAATGTTTAATTTAAATTTAAAAGAAACTTTTATGAAGTGATATGTTTATTTACAATTCATAATCTGTATTGCATAAAACTGTACCAAATAAATTAAGATTCAAATTTAGCAGAAGCAAGAATTCCTTCAATTTTTATACAGCATGTCAATATTAACATATGTATATAGTTTTCATATTTTATGAAAATAATTTGACAGAAAAATTATGAATAGTACAAGGAAGAAAGAACAATGCAAAATTCTTTATAAAATACAGTTCATTATGCAGCAGCTAACATAGTTGCATAAAATCAGCATTCTTGTTCTATTCATTCAGGCATTTTACACAGCATTAATACTATCAAACAGCACATTAAAAAATAACATACCATACTTAAAACAGCAAGCAACCCAGTAGAATATCACTAATTTCAAAAGTAATTACATTAAATAAATTAATTTAAATAATTATGCTTTTATATGAAACAATTTAATGTTTTCTGAGTGAAACTTAGCTTCTGCTTATCTAACGAAATACTTTTCCGTACTCCAGCAGCTTATACTATTACATACAAAACAAATTTGAAATTTTTAACCTTAGCTTGCTAAGCATTTCTCTGCAAGATTCAGTTATCCTATTTGCATAGTCCTCTAAACTTGCTTTTGTGCCAATCTGAGCATTACAGTACTATTTTTTGGATAAAAAAAAGTATTAGTATATTCCAGCAACATTTTTGCATACTCCACGAGATGCTAGTGTAGTATTAATGTAAATAAACATGAACTACCTATTATTAAACTCAATGAGAAAGAAGATTCTAAATGTACTTGCTTTTACACTCAAATAGTTTAATGTAATGTAGATTTTACTCATTTCAAATAAGTTATTCTCTTTCTAATGCTCTTGAGCAAAGCATTGGGATTGTAAAAAAATATATTAACTCAGGTTGAAACTATCTTGAAATTTCAAGAGGATAATACACTTAAGTTAATTGATGGAAATTAATCATTCCTCCATACTAGCCATGTATAGGCTAAGGTTTTGTATAGATAGAGTCGACCTGAAAAATTCAATGCCATGGTCAGGATTTGAACCACGGATGTCCCGGTTTGTGTCCGGTTGCTCTTAAGCTTTGAGCTAACATGGCCAATGTGCCATCATGAATCTCGGCCATGGCACTGAATTTTTCAGGTTACTCTATCTAAAAGGATAGTACTCTTTTAAAAATTACCACAAATAAAAATAAAATAGATGTGTATACAGACTATTTAAAATACTCATTTTTCTATCCACCTTATGTTTGTTACATTAAAATCTGCTTTGAAATGCTTTAAGAAGTTCATACAGACTTAATTAAAAATAATTGTGAAGACAGTACTCTGTTAAGCACAAGCAAGGAGCACAATTGTTAATTTTTATGAGGCACTAAACTAAACTTCAAGGTGGTGAAATCTGAACACACAATGCTAAATATTTTTGGTATGTTTGATACAATAGGAGGAAAAAGGAAAGAAAGACAAAGAAAAAAGACACTCAGCATCTTTCTAATTTTGCTGTTGGAAATTTTTTCCTAATTTAATCAATGAAAATTTAGAGGATAGTGAGGATTATGATTTTTCTTTCCAACATATCACACCTATGATATTTAAAAAAAAAAATCATTAAAAGCTATTTTTAAAACAAACACGAAAATAAACAAATCTTCTCTTTGGAATGGAGGGATATTAAGCAGACTTTCATGCCCAATATAGAATGGAACGTGAGAACTACAAGTTAAAAAGTGCTCATATATAAAAGCTCAATCTCATCTCATTTAAGGATTTTACAGGTGTAACTGCTAGATATAGATAGTTCCTGAAGAAGACCGTGGAGTGCACAAAGGCCGAAAGCTCAACTTTTATAAATTTGTTGTGGCTGATCACCCATGAAGCCTTAATTAGTAATGCTCGCTGTGAAAGCTTCAAGTCTTACAATATAGATAACTCATTATTGAGCAGCTGATCACCTGTGAAGCCTTAATCAATAATACTTGCTGCAAAAGCTTCAAGTCTTACAATATAGATAACTCATTATTGAGCTTTGCCATTTTATGATTTTTAATGACTTACACTTATTTTCTATTAACATTTAAATCAGAAAGCTAAATTTCACTCAATATTAAATACAAAAAATAAATAAACATATGAAAAAAGAGTTGAAACTTTACATCACATACTTTTTGTGCCAGACTGGCTTCTGATTGTGGTGCCCCATGTGTGATTGTTTGTGGTGCCATCTAGAGATCCACTTCCATAGTGGATTTGGTGGCAGTAACTCAAAATTCATGAAACGGTGTCTGTATTTTATAATTAAAATCTACTGTGTATTTTGTATGTCTTAAGTGCTCAGGAACTGCAGACTTATTGTCTGTTTGTATGTTATGTATCTAAAGTGTTCCTCACACCACATTTGCACAACCAATCATATAATGCCAAATATAACACTTCTAAAGTCCACAAAATACACAACAGACTTGGATATTTGGAAAAGATTTTAATTACAAAACCAAACATTGTTTACCACTACCAAATCTGTTATGGAAGTTCATCACTTTACCTCTAGATATCACCACAAACTACTACTACACACGTTACCACCAACAGGAGCAAGTTGGTCATTTCTGACCATTAGAGCAACAGCTCTTGAAACTGGTCAAGGCACAAATGACTGATGTCAAGTGCTTCCACTCTGACTTATTTTTTATACAAACTATATAAATATTAAGATTTATAACACATTTGGGAGGACTCTTGGCTTTAGTAGCACTGGCTAATACTGTGCATATATTTGGTTGATATATCCTCCAATAGGTAGGCCATCAAATATGCTAATTTAGTTCTTAAATGTATTCATTGCTCCTACCAAACATATTGTATAATGCAGAAGTGAGGAATGAGTTAACATAAAGTTTTTAAATAAAATAATTGCAAACAATCTAATTTTCCAATTATTTGCTCAACAAATAGAAACACCACATCAACCACAAGAGGCACATTGGAATGGCCAGTATTGTCAATCATTATAAATCAGAACATCATTGAATGAACAATGCAGCAAGCTTTTGGCAATTGCCACTGCAGCACAATGAAAAACATTTGGGCATGTTTGTTTCTCTCTCTTCATTTTCTCATGCATACACTTTACTTTAAAGCAGGCTTTTTTCCCTCACTACATTAATTACACATTACACATCAATAATTTAACTCTGGTGCTTAATGGATTTGAAAACAGCTTTTTTTTTTCTTTGAGCTTCACATCAAGATAGTGAAAACAGTTAAAATAGCTAAAATATATAATTCTTTTGAATTTCAGTGCTCTTAAAAATTGTTAAAAGATACAAAAATCTTTAACAGACGGCATTAATATATAAATGGCCGGAATATTTTCCTAAATGTGCAGCTATGAAGCAATTTAATTCCAAGATATGTTATTTTACATTTTGATTTGTTACAGTAATCTTTCTCTTATGTGTATACTTAAGAATAAAAGATAAAACATATCTAATAATAATCAACTGTACAGAATGAACGTAAACTTCATGGACAGATTATAAAAGAAGTTGCAATAATTTTTTTCTGCTGAAAGGGAAGTTTCAAAAAACAATAAATAAATCAGAAAACTATAGTTATTAAGAAAGTATCAAGTATACCACAAAGCTTCCTCTTTTATTATTTAAGCTATCAAAATAACACTTCCCTAAAATTATCAGACTTCAAAATTTGATCAGTTAAAATCTACATTCTCGAGTGGGACTCTACAGCTTTTAATAAAGCTGTATTTTTATGCAATGATAAATATGAAATTACTATAGAGAACATAACCATTAAAGCGGGCTAAGGTTAGGAAGCTGAATTTAAATTGAAAATTTCTCCACTATAGGCAGGACTTACACTAGATTAGATTATGCAGATACACCTCTACTATAGAATCATGACAATAACCTCAAAATCCATTTTAAGTTTCTCTCAATTGACTAAAATTCCAATAAACCTCTAAGGTAATCTCAGAATATCAGGTTTATTTCACTGGGATGTAGATATCAGAAATGAAATTTGTCTGGTCATTACCAAAAAAAACTGAAGGCCCATATTTGTAGTTTGTATTGAACTTTACAAACTTGAGCAAATATTTATTCATAATTTATGTAATTTCATTATTTATAAATTAAGTGTCTTTTCGGTAAAATGTACTATACTCACTAACTCATAGAAATGTTGTTTTAACACTTTTAACTTTTCAAGTATATTCCCAAACATGTTTAATTTAAATGACAAATGAGGAGTGTTTTTATAAAACTCGATAGATGCAATACTCCAGATTTTACAAGAGCCCCTTTATTATGTTAAACTCAAAATATGTTTTACAAAAACATATATCACAAAAATTATTCTCTGCTAAGAGGCAATGAGAATAGGTTTTAAAAGATTTGTAAATTTTTTTGACTGATCGACAACAGCTAATGATGTTAGGAAGATCATAACGAAATGCGTTCTAGGTAAATACTAGCAATAAGTGGAGCACTGAGTACTAGTTTGACTCAAAATTATATTAATAGAAATAAATATTTTTATTTACTTACATCTTTGAATGAACCATGACACATAGGTTGTACAGCTAGCTGTATTTGTCTTGCAAATACTTTGCCAACATATAATTTTGGCAGTGGTTGATTTTACTGCAGAGCATAACAAATTTTATTACTTGCAGATTATCATCTTTCATGATCTTGTAAAATTTGTCTACACAAAGTTTATGTGAGAAGATGTGTTTATTGGGCTCCAAGTTGTTTTTTTTCCAACAAGTCTGGCTCTGCTTTTATTTGCAGAATACCTTGCAGGTTGAACAGGAATCTCTGTGAGACTTTCTAAATGATAAGTTGAAGTAATGGCACAATATATACTTGTACTTTGACAAGGAGCAAGTTTCAAGTCCCATGTTTTTTTTTTTTTTTTTTTTTTTTATAGAAATGTTTACAATATCCACAGAGAGAGCTGTGAATGCAGGTATCCTCTGCTAGATTTTCCTCTTGTATAGTGGTTATCCTTGCATTTGTATATCTAGGTCATCTTTTTACTGGTTTTGTAATATCATAATGCTTCTTATGCACAATACTGTCGTCTTTGTTTTCTTTTGGTAACTGTCCTGTAGAATGAAATCTGTTTGCCAACAGAAACGATTAGTCCTTTAAGACAAAAGTTATACCTTGGAAAGTTGATGCACAAACCGGTGCTGTCTGTCCATCTGTTTTCCTGACACTATATTTTATTGATACACTTTGTTTCGTTTTTGAAAACTCTTTATCCACCACCTTATGCTTTGATAATATTATGGTCATTAAGTTCAGAAGCAATTTGTCTTGATCCATTTTGTCTTTAATTTATTGAGAAACACACAAATGTCTTCATAGGTTAACTCTGCTCTGTGTTGACTTCCTTTAGATTTTGAACTGCTCTGCATGCTGTTAGATCATATTATAGAATGCAGCTAGATCATGGAGCATTTTATATTTGGTTCATACTCTCTTGTTTTGTGCTTAGTCTTCTGCTTAATTCTCAATTTTCTACCACAATGTTTCTTAGACCATAATACTTCACCTTCGGTATCCATTTTTCTCCTATAAATGAGAATCAGAAACTATGGAATTGAGCACCAAGAAGGAGAAAAGCTGTCCAAGGAATCACTTAGGTATGCAACTTTTCACCTGGTCAATTTCAGATAGGACTGTTACATCAGTGAAATGCATGCTACTAGAAAGCATGAGCTCACACTTATATTGCATGCATTTCAAGCAGCCTACAGATGTCCAAGGATTCAAGGCTTCATATTTCACTTTCTTCATCAGATTGCGAGGACTGCTCTACTGAGAACACAGTAATTGGAAATCACAATCTGCAAAACGCTTGTAATATAAATGCTACGGCTTTCACGGCTGGCACTAACTCCATTATTCTTTCTAGACTTGTAGGAGGATGCAGTTTTGGGCAAAACATTGGAGGATAGAACTACTGGACCATGGTCTAAAAGCCTGGAAAGAATGAATAATGGAGCTTGTAATATAAATCCTTTACTTCTTGTATGTACTCCAAATAAGGTGTAAAGCATGTATCGAGTTTTGCTTTATCTATGTGAATGTATCTATTGACTTCTTAAAAATCTGGAATACTTGTCTGCCTGTAACTACAGCAAATTCAAGTTTTGCTAACTCTGGTTTTACAGATTGATTAAGAAGCTAAAAAGCACATAGATACAATTTACAGAAATTTTTCGTATAGTGACTTTTGAAAAACCATTTCTCAACTGATACATTGCATATGGATTATGATTTCTGAAGGTTATGCCAATGTTTCTACTGTCCTGTGTACATTGATACTTCATTCTTTTATCACTTTGCAGAATGACTTTCATCCATATTTATGAAGACAGAGAATGTCTACAATTATCTGTTATCTGGTACAGTGAATTTACAATCTTTGCTAACATTAAAAATTGTCCTAAATACACTTTCAATAATAATAATTTAAAAAACTCACATTGCGGGTGTATAGTAATAACAGTTACTAGCTATTTTAGTTACTTCAGCAAAAGCACTCAGTTATAAAAAAAAAAAAAAAAAAATCAAACAAACTTCCCTTCCAGATGGAAGACCAATATGTTTGTGTTGGAGAAATTAAACTGCAAATATTCAGAGATATAGTGTACCAGATGAATAACTTAAAATCACCACTGCAAATATTTCTAAAGCAAAAAGTAATGTATTACTTTTACAGAATTGAGCACATAAATGCAACTATCACTAACATTCCCACAACTATCACACAAGAAGAACTATATAAAGAGACTTACTATTTTCACAAAATTAAGTTCTAACATTCAAAATGTAAAAAAACAATCACTATGACACCAATGTTCCTTTAAAGTATATCTGCTCTAAAGTTTGGATATATGAAACATGTTATCTTTAATTTTCTCTACTACTTACAGCAGGTAGAGGAAAAAATGCATTCTATTCCAAAATTCAATATACATTTAATCAGAAATAGTCTTCATTCTGAATCAATTTTATAAGGGGTGTTCAAAAAGAAATGACCCGGAGTCTGGTATGCACAAACTGGGACAGGATGGTAATATCGTGACATGCATAATGATGTATTGTTCCGACCAGGGTGTGGAAGTTCACAGCCCGCCGCTAGAGGGCATGCATGTCACATGATTATACAAAGTTAGCAGCAGCATGCATCAATCGCCCAATGCTGCCAGTCGCATTGCAAACAGTGAAATGGAGGCATCAAAAGAAGAGCAAAGAGGTGTTGTTCATTTTCTGATAGTGGAAAGAGTAGGGGGAACAGACATTCATTGACAAATGTCACAAGTGTACGGCAAACACTGCATGTCCCTTAAAAGGGTCAAGGCATAGCACAAGTGCTTCAGGGGAGGACCAGTGCCATTAGCCAGTGATGCACGGTTTGAAGCACCACACTGCTTTTACCGATGACATCGTTCAGCTGGTTGATGCACTCATTACCCAGGACCACTGAGTGACAGCGCTATGCTAGGGAAGGGAATGAGTTCCAGGCACGAGTGATGGCTGGAGAGGAGACATGGTGTCGTCACTTCGAATGAGAATCAAAACTGCAAAGTCTCCGGTGGAAGTATCCAGGGTCACCACCACCAAAAAAAGCTAAGGCCATCCACACAAGTGCAGGAAAGGTTATGCTGATGTTCTTCTTTCGCCAAGATAGCCCCCTTCTGATACACTTCCTGCAGCACAGGACAACAGTGAATGCCCAGCGTTACTTGCAATCCTTGACCAACCTTTGCCAAGCGATCAAATCAAAACGACCAGGCAATCTCACCCATGGGGTCATTCTGCTCCATGACACTGCAAAGTCTCATACGGCCAACACAGTCATGGCACTCCTGCAGAAATCCAAATGGGAGGTTCTCGGCCACCCTCCATACAGTCCAGAACTCTCTCCTGTGATTACGCCATTTCTGGTCTCCTTTAAAAGGCTCTAAAGGGCAAACGATTCACCTCGGATGACGACGTTCAGCTGCATGTGTGGAATTGGCTCACATCGCAGCCCCGGGTTTTTATGAGTGAGCCATTCACCATCTTGTGTCACAGTGGCACATGTGTCTCAACAGCCAGGGCCAATACTTCTAACATACAGGTACTAGTTTTTGTAATTATGTCTCCGACTCACTTCTTTTTGAATGCAGCTGGCATATTACCTGGCAAACCATAAGAATTATACAAAAATTATCACATAAAAATGCAGAACTCATTTAAACGTATCATTGTTACAAAAGTATTTTTCTGCATCGTTCAGCTGTTTTTGAAATGTCTGTTCTTAAATCTTTAGGTTTCTCCAGGTAGAACATGACATTCATCTTTCAGGATAAGAGAAAACCCTGGAAAAACCTCATCCAGATAACACCCTGACCACCAAGACTTGAATTGCAGACCTCTTGAATGTGAGGTAGACAAGCTACAGAGATTGGCAATAAAAAACACCATTTTCCTGGTAGCACTATAGTAGATGAATTTGAGAATTTGCTTTAGAGGCATACTTGTTATTAGGTGAGTATAGTATTTCAGAGAGATGTGTCTATTAATCACAAGTTTACATTTATTTGTAACTATGGTAGCTGGCTTCAAGAAAATTAACATCTTGATGAAGGTAGGGTTTTTTTTTTTTTTTTTTTTTTTTTTTTTTTTTTGTGAGATTCTACTCCAAATTTAGGAGACATTATTATAAGCATCTTTCATATAACATGTCTGTTCCAAATTCTAAATTACTTATATAAATTCTTATCACAGTTCACTTATTTTTTTTTAAATAGAAATTAAAAAGTGTGTTTTAAAATCCTCTGATTGCATAAACTTCATTTTCTTTGTTTATTCACCGAATATCATATAAACAATGCATTTAATAAATAACTGAGAAACAGTGTTTACATCCTAAAGAATCACATAACAGTTTTTACCTGTTAGTATATATCTTGATTCATTTCACCTTTGTACAAGACTAGAAACACATCTAATTTTATTCAATACAAAACATGACTTTTTTTAATTACCAATACCTTTATTTTGATTTTAGTTGTGTGAGTTTATTTCAGAAATACTTGCAGTGGTTACTTTTAGGTGATTCATTTGGGATAATGCAAATATACATAATTTTTAATGCTATATTCTGTGCATCTCTCTAATAATTATTCCTCAAAAGTGTGAATTTAATTGATGTGTGAATTTAGTCATCAAATAAAGGTTTTAAGAATATAATAGTTTACTGTAGATCATTGTATTTATATAAAACAAATTTTGCTTGCTCTATTTCTATTTCTGGTGCAGAAAATTTAATGAGTTGATATTACTGAGTATTTTTTGCATACATGGTTCAATAGTTGTTTATAAGCTTCTAAAAACTGTTAAGTTCACTACCATTAAGTCAGTACACTGTTTTTATGTGGTATTTGAACTTCCAATTGGGTGTTGGCAAGTCAGTACATATTATTAAATTACAATAAAGAATCAAGTGAAAACCTTAGGTACCATATAACAGAACAAAAAATAGCCTAATGGTAGAAATAATATGCTATAGCTACAAAAACATCTTCACATCTACTTTTACATTCTGAGAGAATTTAATTCTGTTGAGAAATTGGATCAGACAATCAGGTTTGCATGAGAGTCCATGCATAAATGACAGAATATTTAAAATGCTGGACATAATGTAAGGTTTTCATTAGAATGACCTGTGTAGTGCTTTTATTTTAACTTGTGCAACTACATGTATGATCTTAGTTGCTAATTGACCATAAAATTAATCTATAAATATTTAGTATATATTAGCTGGCAGGACGGGACTCATTTTTGTTACCTAGTTACTAAATAATAAAATGGACAGAATTAAGTGCAAAAGTGTTTGTTTAAACATTTTTTTTTCTGGACTTATGCAATTTCACAACCACAGAAATAATGTAAACATAGTTAACACTGCAATGGTCTTCTTATGACTGTTTATGTGAGGCACATTAATATTGTTCTGATTCAGTTTCAAGTTCTTGACTAGCTTGGATTGTCGCCCTGTTCAGCCTCTACTTAGATGTAGCACAAATTCCTCTTCCTTGGCATTAAATTACTATGGAAGCCTTTGCTCTATTTGGTGACCCCAGTCAAAACTGTCATGACTCAGTTTGTTTAGTCCTAAGTTGAGGGAAGACTACAAGATTTCATTGCACTGATGTAGCTATGAACTTCTGGTAAAGTTACTATTTTCTGTATTACAACTTTTTGCTTATGCAATTATACATATTTCAAAACCACAAAACTTCATCATAAAACAGATCTGAAAAACTTTGCTATGAAAGGCAGTATGCCAAAAAATAAACAGGAATGACTAAATATACCCAAATATTAAAACCCCTACATATATTTGCTTATTCTATAAGGCAACAAAAGTGGCTAAAATACAGTAGTTACCTATCTGTACAAGTTATTCCACATTAAATGAATCAGTACAACATAACCACTGAGGTGTTAATGGGTTGTTCATTCAAAATGAACACAACTCAACTTGGGTAACCATTAATTTTAATCAATTAGTACATACTTCATACAATTGACCAAAGCCACAGTTTATGTTTTAGCATCCCTTTACCTCTGCAGACTGATGAAGCTTAAATAAATAAATAATAAATAAGGGTCATGAAGCTAAGAAACTAATGCTGTAACCATAATGGGATCTCACACAGAAAAGCAAGTCTTAATGCACTTATGAGTCAAAATGAACATTATAAAAAGCTTCACTCTTCTTTTTACTTTCTTACCATATCCCATAGGTAGAGAAGGTGTGGCATTCCCAAAAATACTGTTTTGAAAACCCTGAATAAATAATTTAAAAAATTTATTTGGAAAAATGTCCAGGTCTATGAACAGCGTAACTCAAGAACTAAAACTCATGTAAATAACCAAACTGGTAAAAATAGAAACCTGTCTCCTTCTAGTTTAAACTGATTGTTATTTTTACACAGCTACAAAACCTACCAGCCACCTTACGGTTTTGTCATCTATTGAAAACATTTTAAGGCTGGCTGTTAATTGCCACTAGAATGCATCAGTGCCATTCATTCAAATCAGGGTACTGCTACAGCAAAGGCATTGTTGCTGGTGGGTATTTACTTCAAAACTTGACAAGTTAATATACTTTGGCAATAAAAATACACAGGTGAAATAAATTTACAAGAGTTGAGCAAAGCTCTCAGAATTGAACATTTTTGTTCTTTTATTGTTGTCTTAAATGTATCTAACTGCAAATATTCTGTGAGCTGTAAGAAATTTGAAATTTAATATAACACCTCCAAACATAATGCAGTTGTTAAAATATTTAGCAAGGAAAATAATTGATACCAGCATAAAAACGTAGTTTACTAGAACTGTTAAGTCAGCAACTAGAATATTACAATTATTATAATAAAATATAACAATTTTTTAAACAGTGAAGTTTGTCACAAATTATTATATTTTATTGTAATACTGTATTGCTTCACTGTCAGTAGCTTCAGTTTTCACATATTATTAAGAATATTACGTTTTGACATCCATGACAATCACATGCAATCTGTGTTTCTGACTGACAATCTCGTCTGCTAGTCAGGTTTCAATATTTATTAACAAACTGCTTTATTTGAATGGCTCACTAAAATATGAGTAAAGTAATTGACGGCAAGTGTCCGGTTCAATTTATCACTACTAACAGTAATGAGGTTATCTCCTATACAAAATTCATTTAAATTTTGAATGTTACTTTACCAACCACATAAAAGAATAAAGGTACCATAAAGGTGGAAAAATGTTTACCTCCAGCTTATTAATTTAAGATTTAAAATGAAATATGTATTTTCATTTCCTGCTTATTCCCAAAGATCTTTACTCCGTTATTTGTGGTTCTATTATGTTTTCACAATCTGACATTTGTCAATCCTAAATGAAAATATCAAGACATTTCAGGGTAGAAGTGTCGGCAGATATATTGGTGCTGTCATGACTCCTTGGGTCGGCTGCCCTTGGTCTCCTCTCACTTCATCCTTCCTCCTGGGGATGTTCCACTTGGGGCTTAGGTACAATAAACCACTCGTTTTGGTGCCAAATCCCATCCATAGTAATCCTAATACTACCTTCATTATCAATATTAAATTAAATTTAGTTCCAAATTCATATTACTAGTAATATAATATAGTAATACTATAACTATGATATGACTTATATGAGGGCAATTTTTTTATCACAATATTAATTTAATGTAAAGATAAACAATTTAAGGTTCATGTTGCCAAATATTATTTCATCTCAATTTTTGTAAGATTTTATTATTTTAGGCATTTTATAAGCTTAAAGCTGTAGCACAAATGTCTAATTGTATCTACAATACTCCACAATAGTCATTCCTACTGAAGGCTGTATTACTGTAAAATTATAAATTCTGAGAAACCACAGCATAAGCTGTTGAATCTGGAAATTAGATAGCAGTATAGCATATAGGGAGTTACGGTATTTAACATAAACCTCTTTTGTTTTCCTTGAGTTTGGTTATGATGGTTGCACTGAATGCAAAATACAATGTGCATTAACACATTATTTTATCAGAAATTAATAGCCCTAAGTATCCAAAATTAAATAAATTTGCAACTAATTATTTAAGTAATTTAAATGCTTAATTGTTGCATTGCTTCACAGTGTTAGTTCCAATTTGCTTTTTCAAACTATTTGTTTAGTGAATCTTTTCACAAATCAAACTTTTATAACCCTATGATAAATTTCAGATATAATGGATGTGTTGCCTATAAAATGCTTAATGTTTACTTTTGCTAACTTAAAGTCACTGTCTCATGAATCTCCTTTGGTTGAAAAATGCAACTTTGCCAATTCTGCAAATGCATATGATACACCATGTGCATTATAGTTATAACAATATGATGCAGTTTATTGCAGATTATTAAATGAATTAACTGCTCTAATTTGTATTGTTAATTCTGTATATACAATATTGAAAAAAGTAATTTTATTTGGTTGAAATTGGTACATATAGGGCAGTTGGTAAGAATTTACAAGTTTGGGCAAGTTACTAAGTGTACTGAACTGAAACAACAGCTCTAGAGTTTTAATAAAGTTTGAAAAATATTTAATACCATCTGTATAAAATGAAGTGTAATTAGGATGAAGAGCTTCCTAAAAAAATTTGACTTTTAGGAACACTGATGCACATGCAAAATATTACAAGATTTGAAGAAAGTGTGTTAGATGTTCAAAGTAGTTGAACTGAGTACATTTTATAAGAAAAGCTGTCATTTTAGCTGGAACACTGCACAAACAGAACTGGACATTTTATGTCTAATAGAATTTGATGATTGACCTCACATTTGAATCTGGTAGAAACTAGTAAAACATTAAAGAGTAACTTCAAGAGGCTACTAAAAATATGCAATATATGTTATTGCCGTAATATTCATAATAGTATTTTTTAACAATGTGACCACACTAATTCTGAGCCGATCTAATATTGCACAGTGTATATATTTACTTTCTGAATTGATATGCAATTATCCTTCACTGATTTTCTATTGGATAACTGGAGACTTAATTCATTTGTAACTGAATACTACTTTCCATACTTGATGCCATGATTTTATATTCATTATATTCATTAAAACAAGAAATATACGACATGAAGCAACCCCAAATAAAACAATTAACAATGTATATGTTAAAGTAAAGGGCCTATTTTAAATCTGCTTTCTGTTTTATTGAAAAACAAAGACAAGTATTAAATAGTTTTGAGGTGATGTCAAACACTGATTTCTGACAGTTTAACTGGGGTCATCTGCATAAGCACAAATCAATATTTGCTGTGTTATTCTAATCAGTGCCCCACTATCTTAAACAATTTTTCAGTGCAACAGCTATAGATATCACTTTTTATTTAGCATCTTGGTGGGCCGAAAACCAACAATGAAGTATCAGAAAAGTCTTCTGCTACCTCAAAATTATGACTGTTCTTTAAGAATGTATTTCTTTACTATCACACAGGCTTGATGCTGGAACTGGCTATGGGAACAACAGTTGCTGAATGTCTAACACGCGCATCTCGTAAAAAAGTGCTCAATGCATGATAATATCCAGGACTTGTCCATGTTTCATTGTGCGTTCCAGATTCAAACTGCACAAGTTGCTTATGGTGACTACCACAATTCTGATGTAGCTCTGCCATCATCCGAGGTGGAACTAGTGTGTCGGCAAGACCTGAGATGAACAATGTTGGCACTGACAGCTGTTGTACTTTCCGTATTGATAAGAACTAAAAAATAAAAAGCAAACAATGTTAAAGGTTATATAGAATAAAGAGAAGTATTTCAGAAAGTGGAGTGCCATTGTTACTAAAATTAGGCAAATTAGTCAATCTTGTATATACTTTTCTCCACTTACAAGTTTTTTAATGAAGACTAGTTCCTGGGAACTTCTTCCCTATCCTCAGTTCTGTGGTTGACTGACGTTGTATCCGGTGTCTGCATCTGGCTTGGTGTCATACTGCCATCTAATGTTCTGGTAAGTTTGATGACGTCATCTACGGCAGGAATTTCAAAATTCATCAAGAGGTCCTGTTTCTTTGTAATAAATATGTTTTCCCATATCTGTAGTTCTAGAGCTTTCTTTGCCTGTTTGATTAGTTCTATTTCTCACTTTATGTTGTGATTCTCAGACCAAAAGTGATGTGCTACGGCCGACTTGTCCATGTGTTTGAATTTAATATTTCTGAAGTGTTCTTTCATTCTGGTCCCTAGATTCCTTTTTTTCTTACCAATGTATATCTTGTCACAATCCTGGCAGCTCATTTAGTAAATGCCTAATAATTGAGTTTTTGGTGTGCTAAACCACCCTCTAAAAACTAGCACACCAAAAACTCAATTATCAGGCATTTACTAAATGAGCTGCCAGGATTGTGACAAGATATACATTGGTAAGACCAAAAGGAATCTAGGAACAAGAATGAAAGAATACTTCAGAAATATTAAATTCAAACACATGGACAAGTCGGCCGTAGCACATCACTTTTGGTCTGAGAATCACAACATAAAGCAAGAAATAGAACTAATCAAACAGGCAAAGTAACCTCCAGAACTACAGATTTGGGAAAACATATTTATTACGAAGAAACAGGACCTCTTGATGAATTTTGAAACTGCCGCCGTAGATGACATTATCAAACTTATCAGAACATTAGATGGCAACAGGACACCATGCCAGATGCAGACACCGGATGCATCATTAGTCAACCACAGAACTGAGGATAGGGAAGAAGTTCCCAGAAACTAGTCTTCATTAAAAAACTTGTAAGTGAAGAAAAGTATATACAAGGTTGACTCATTTGCCTAATTTTAGTAACAATGTTAAAGGTTATTCAGCTGTCATTAGCAGCCACTATACTAAGTTTTAATAAAGAACCTTTGTTTGGATGAGTGGCCAAATCACAGGGATTTGCTTGCCCTGCCCTGCGCTGCTTCTAACCAGTTCAGTTTTCCCTCCACTTTACCTCCTCCCTGTGTTACATCTAATCAGTACTGTGCTGATTCTTTGTGCTATATAGAAAACCAATGCTGTAACACTAATGTTTCAGTCTTATATTGCATTTGTGCCCTCATAATGCCAAAAACTTTAGCACTTAGAATCTTTATATGTGAGAAGACTTGCAGAGAAATGAGCAGATTCTCTGCTTTTCATGTACCTCAGAGAGAAACTGCTCATAATCTAGTGAACAGATTTAAGGGAAAAGGGATTTATTCAAAGATAAAGAACCAAAAGTAAATTGCTGTGTTTTGTTTATATGGCCAAGAAGAATTGATGAATGTTAAAGACACAGGGCAGATGTGAGACAGTTTCTGACTGCTATTTTAGTGCCCACTTTGATTTTCAGTTCCTCATCAACAACTATTTAATATAATGAAATGAAACTTAGATACTGAAGATAGCAATTTTTCTCAAAATAATCCATGTAAAATTAACTTTCTATGCTGAAAGATAATGCTACAAACCTGTCATAAACAAAATTAAAAATTTCAAAATTGTTAATGTTATGCAAATATTCAGGTACACTTTCCTCTAAAACTGTCAATTACATGGGATATTTGATAATTATAATGTTTTGCTCATTTCCTTTAATTGTTTAATTACTGAAGCAAAGTTTGTGTACCACAAAAAATTTGCATCACATGTGAAAATATCAGAAAACAGCAATACTAAGTCTGCCTCAGTCTCTTTCTGCGCGAGCAATTACCAAGTTAAATGTTGGTCATTTAATGGTAGGGGATAATGATGGTATTTCCAGAACTACCGTTTATATTGAATAATAATTTAAAGTTTTTGAACAGTGAACAATATTAAGCGGACATCAATTATGTTTACACTAACCTACAAAGCAGACTAAAAGAATACCTCCAGTGCATTAAATACAAACAGCCAGAAAAATCAGCCATAGCAGCACACTTTTGAAACAAGCACCAAGATATTATTCAGGAAGTCAACCTTCTTAAGACAGCAAGGTAACCAACTGAACTCTCAGTATGGGAAAACATCTGCAACAAGTATCAAATTATGAACTTGAAACTCCAACTATCAGAGGAGTTCAACAAATCAATACTACTACCAGCAGAAACTGCTACCATCAATACAAGTAGCTGGTTATCAGCTGATGTTGGGAGCCAACATTCTGATTTTACAAAAGTAAGTCAGGTAGTGAAACATAATTGTACTAATTCATGTTTAATTAATAGTATCATTTATATATTGTCGCGAATGCATTGTTGAGGCGAGGCGGTGCGGCCGACTAGTTCAAAGAGATGGACAGTGCAGTGCGGAGATAAAAGCTCGCCGAAATGGTGGGGGAAAGGAGGCGTATTTCTGGAGAGTTCATCTTTATTCTAGCGCTGTCTTGATTGCTTGAGAACATTCCGGATAGTGAGTAAGCTATAAATAAGGAAGCCACAGCTCATCAAGGGGACACTTGTTAATTGGATTCGTGTGCGTGAACAGCTGTGTGAGCTTTGTTTTGTGGTCGATGACCTTACAAGTTGTATTGTGTATGTGACGTAATTCTTCGACTGTCAGGTTGACCGAAATGTATTTCTACGGAAATAAAGAGCAATTTTTGGAGTTTGTAAAACTGGACTTTTAATTTCACGAACCCAGAAAATCACAATATTTATTTGGAAGCTCTGAAGCAATTCCTTCAGTAGTTTTGTTCAGGTCTGTTTGATTCCTTAATCAGACATAATGCACTTTGTTCACTTTGGTTTCAATGTAGTGTCCACCAACTGCTTAAACTGCTGTGAATGCTCTTTAAACCTAACATTTTTACTCCATAACTCAATAACCAAACTGTCAATGGACCCTTAAATCCCATACACAGTTTGCTCCTTCACTTTATTAACAAAAAATTGCCACAATTGCTTACTGAACCTAAGAGAAATGTGTGCATATCAATTAAATTGCTTCAGGATTTTCTGTCAGGCTGCATTAATATCCTGATATGTATGTCGGTCAGATTTTTTGCACTAGTTAATTATTATAGTACTTACATGAAACATCTAGTTCCTCTGCATTTAGATTTTTTGTTTGACATTGCAATTTTAGCCTCAATCGAAAACATCACAGGGCAATTAAATGCCCAAGAATGCAAATTAGTGTCTGCCACTAACAGACAAAAGAGTATTCAAAAGTATTGTCACATGGTCACTGCCTCCTTGAAAGCTACTGCAGTTATCTTTGACATTAACTGTTACATTACATAGGTAACATATGTTACTTTGTTCTATATGATTTGAATTAGTGACATTACAGTGAAAATGTGAAGGAAAACACTGCATATTGATTAACTCTTAAATGAAATTATGTTAAGTCAACTTCAAATAGCTCCATTTAATAACATGTATTAACTGGCAGTATTCTAACTTGCTAAACTGTAGAATGTTTGCACTGGAGTCATTAATTTTTGTCACAAAATATATTCTCATTCTCAATAACTTACATCAATCATTGCTTTTGACTCTATAAAGTGTACGGAATGACCAATCAAAGAAAAATATGCTAGCTGCAGCCAAGAATTGAGCCTAGTCATAACGCAAGGACATTCAACCACAAAAGTAGTAAAAAAAATCTGATACACTAATTCAGGTATTTTATTACAGATAAACAAACCTTATTTTTATAGAAGCACAAAGGCAAGTACTGTAGAATCCGCCACCCAATCAGGACTTTGGCCATGTCTGGAATGCTAGTGAAGGTATTTTCAAGAATAAGACACCAAATTTTTGCTGCACATTCAGGCCTTGAAGCTATGTCAACTGCAACTGCACCACCTGAAAAAATTATCCACTTTTGATATACAATTTGCATCTGTACAACTATACCATGCAATCAATTCTCTTTTATTACGGTTTGCTTATAAGTAGCTCTAGCAAAGTATGATTAAAAGTAACAAAAAGGTAATTACAATAATATAAGACTTGAAGCTTTCATGGCAAGTGTTATTAATCAAGGCTTCATGGGTGACAGCTGTGTCAGGTTTATGAAGGTTGAGCTTTTGGATGGCCTTCTTCAAGATCTGAATGAAATGACTATACTGTTCCCTCTATATAGAGTGTTAATGAACTACACTGAAATATTTTCAGAGCAAGTGGAGATATCTTTAACAAGTAATTTGAGATAGGAGACTCATGGCCTGTTGGTTCAAATGTGGAACTTATGTCTATAAGTTTCTAATGTTTCAGTATACCACTGCTAATAACACCAATTGAGTGCACAACACATGAAAATAGAGAGAAGTGCCTGAGTAGTCCTTCTGGTGCAATGGTTATGACATTAGCTTTCAAGTAAAAGTTAAACGAGTTCTAGTCTCCTTCACTTTTTTGTTATTTTGTTTTGTTTATATTTGTTTTCTTTGGTTGTTTTTTAATATTTTGTCTAAGCTTTTTGTTCCTGTATAAATGTATGAATTTAATGGAGTATTTTCATCTTGTCAGTCCAATTAATTACAATTCTTTCTAACAAAGATTAAATCTTACTTAATACTTTCACATGCTGTACATTTAAATGGGAAGTGGTTTAAAGGGTGAATAAACTTACATAAAATAAAAAGTAAATGCAACTCTTTACGTCAGTACTACACAAATATTACTATTTGCAACAAAAACTTCACTTATCTTAAGAAAATTATGTAAATATTTCTTATTAATTCATGAGATCGATTTCGTAAATACTTGTTTACATCTTGTTTGATGGCTGAAGATGTAAACAGGGGTTTATGAAATCAATCTCATCAATTAATAAAAAAAAATTACAGCATTTTCTTAAGATAAGTGAAGTTTTTATTGCAAATAGTCATATTTGTGCAGAATTTGTTGGTTCACTGTAACTAGCTTTATTTTTTATGTAATCTTTATGTCAGGTTTATAGAAACTTCGAAATGGCAACCTGCATTTTCAGTGCGAAATTGACAGCAGCGAAGGAATGACTGACGTACTCTGTCCAAAATTTCTTGTGTGTGAAAATAGCTTCATGTGGTGCTATTATTCGGGCAATTAGATCCTCTTCTGAGGTAATAGGTGTTTCATATACCACAGACTTAAAATGACTCCAGAAAAAGAAATCAATTGGGTTGAGGTCGGGAGAGCATGTTGGCCAAGCTACAGTTGGATTCCCCCTTGCACTGGCCAATCAGATTCACATTCTTAGTTACAAATCACTATTAGAATTGATGTATTAAAAAGACGAAGAAAAAAATTAACTATATGATAGGAGCCGAACCAATGACCCTTGGAACCCCAGTTTTCGACATTACAGATTGGGCCACCAGAACACTACAGAAGCATAACTAGAGTAGACCACATTATGCAAGGAAGCAGTTAATTGCTGAAACTAAAAATTACAAACCCTTTTGGAATACAGAACTATCAAAGTTAAAAGAAGAAAGGGACATAGCAAGGAAAAAAGCAGAATTGTGCAATAACCCAACAGATACACAGGAATGGCGAAGAAAGGCAGCAAAATGTAAAAAAAGAAATTCATATTGCCAAAAATAAAAGCCTTCAGTGAATTTATTGAAAAAGCTGATTATAGAAAAGATGCAAAAAAAGTATACAGATATATAAGTAAAATTAATTGTCAGAAAGAAACAAGGAAAGAACCACTCAAACTAAAGGGAAAACACTTACTTCAAATTACTCTATTTCTGAAGCCTTTAATAAGTATTACAGCTCTCAGAATAAAATTTCTTGTGAAGCAAAAAGAAAACAAAGGCAGATTAAAAAAAGATCTCAAAAAATTTAAAAAGTTCACAGAACAAACAAATGATGTATTCAGCAAAGAATTCACCATAAAGGAACTAAATTATGCCATCCATGAGTTGAAAGATAAAAAGTCTCCTGGACCAGATAAAATACATGCTGAATTTCTGAAACACCTAGGACCAAAGGGAAGAAAGGTACTACTGAAATTATTTAATATATCATGGACATCTACTGTACCTACAGAGTGGAAAAAAGTAATAATTATTCCTATTCTAAAAGAAGACAAAGCACCTGACAAAATAAATAATTACAGACCAATTTCCTTAACAAGTGTTATTGCAAAAACAGCAGAACGTATGATTTCAGCAAGGCTAAAATGGTTCTTAGAAAGTAATAACATATTAACAACTGCTCAAACAGGATTCAGACAGCACTTATCTACTAAAGAAAATACAATTCAACTATCCCAAGATGTCAAAGAATCTTTCAACAAAAATCAAGATATGCTATTGATTTTGAAAAAGCATACGATAACAGTATGGAGGCATAAACTTCTTGAGAAACTTTCAAAACTAGGCATCCAATATAACATGTTAAATTGGATCACTCAATTTCTCTCCCAACGTTTCTGTGCTAAAAAATATAATGACAGTACATCCAAATTCCGACAAATAAAAATGGGCCTACCACAAGGTGCAGTACTGAGTACAACCTTGTTCAACATCTACATCAATGATCTTCCCTCAGCTGTAACAAACACAGAAATAAAGACAACCCTTTTTGAAGATGACATGATCATGTGGACATCTTCTCCACAAATAGAGAAATCCAAAACTTCAATGGTAAAGACTCTGATACTTTTGGAAAAGTGGACTGACAACAATTTGTTGAAAATAAATACCAATAAAACAACATTCCAAATATATCGAGATTTAATTGTATTGGAACACCACAGTGAAGCGAAATTATTATTAATTTATAGATGAGTCGTATTTATTACACATTGGCTTCATGTACGTAAGTGAAGCCGATGTGTAATAAATACAACTCATCTATAAATTAATAACATTCAAATATTTAGCTTAAAAAAGAAAATCCCTAAACTAAATCTGCAGTTCAAGAAAACAAACCTGAAACAAACATATGAAACAAAATATTTAGGAACAATTTTTGATTCAAAATTATTTTGGAGACGACATATTGAAGCAGTTGTAAACAAATCAAATAAAAAATTTCACTTTTGAAAAGATTAGCTGGAGTCAAGTGGGGCAGTAATTGGGAGACACTGAACACCACATACAAAACATTCATCAAGCCAATACTTCTTTATAATGCAGAGATAATAATTACAGCAAACAGTTCTAACATAAATCACCTAGAAGTATGCCAAAATCAGGTCCTGCGACTAATAACTGGTGCAGCAAAATCAACTACAATCACGGCAATGCAAGCCTTAACTCGGAACTATCCAATATATCTAACTTTACAGGAGCAGGCACTAATACAACATGAAAAAATGTTGTGGTTAAAAACAACAAAATGGGAGAAAAGACTACTACAACCAATCAAGATGAAAACACAAAGTTATGTTAAAAACAAATCTGAATCTTCCTAATTCGAAAGAAAACATTTTAATCAAAGAAAACCCATTGACTTTTGAACCAATTAATATTCAATTAGAATTAGAACAAAGTTACGAAATCTGAAACTTTCAAACCTGTACTTAAAGCACTAGCATTAGAAACTGTGAACAATAGATTCACAGTTAGATTCATAGACCACCTGAAGAATGGTTACATATCTACACAGATGGATCGAACTTGGACAACAACTCAGGAGCAGGAATTAAGTGTGCACTGTTCTCATTCTATCAACCAGCAGGATACCACACAATAAATTCTGATGCAGAAGTAATGGCTATTCATATTTCACTCCAACACCTTCTATACAGAATAGATAAATTCAAAAATGCTGTCATACTTTCTGATTCAAAAGCAGCATTATGTACAATAAGTTCATATAAAATGAGGTCAATCCAAATTAAAGAATGTCACAAAATGATTCAACAACTTCAAAAACTACAGAAAAGAATTATATTACAGTGGATATGTGCACATTGTGGAATTGCTGGAAATGAATCAGTTGATTTTCTTGCCAAAAAGGTGCAAATTTAATTCAGAACAAAAGTAAAAACTTACCCTTTACATCCATAAAAATATTAATTAAAAACAAATATAAAAACAAACAAAACCAATCAATTTCTAACAAAGCCAAAGATAAAAAAATGGAACATTTTAATTAAAAATCCAGAAATTATTCCAGAAATCCCACGTAAAGCTGCAGTAGTAAATTTTAGATTACTTACGGAACATGATTATTTGGCCAAACACTTACACAGAATTGTCCTCTGTGCAACAAAGAAGAGGAAATGACTGAAGAACGTCTTCAGTCATTGGAAACAACAACAACATAATTTTAATTAGATATTATAGCATGTATATAAAGATTCTCCTATCTATATTATGTTATACAAGCTATATTTTTGTTTAGAAATGATCTGAAATTATGCAGTAAGTGCATACATAAGATGCAGGAACCACAATGAAATGTTTCACTCTGGCAGCATCTTAAAATGTAAATTAAAAAAGATGAACTATAAGCTTCTGTCAGATGACACATTTGGAAAAAAATGCAAACATGCACAGTGGAATTTTTTTAAAACAGAAAAAAGGAGTCCATTGCATTCACATACATTTCTCTGCTCCTTCTACAATTCTTGCAATAGTTTATTCTTCTATCTACTTCTTGTTAATTCAGATAAACATCCATTAATTTTTTGTTGAGGTATAAGAATAATACAACATGCTACACTGATAGTCAAATGTTTTCAAAGCTGGTCACTATATGATGGCTTTGAAATTCTATTCTCTTTGTGGGAATATAAAAGAGAATTAAAAAGGAAAAACAAATATGTGATTTGCAGTTAAAACCACAAAATTATTGGAAATTCAAACTAATAATAAAGGATATCTTACAAATGGTTCCTGGTACAAAATGTATTATTTGACATAGACCGTGTTAAGAACGTCTACATGTTTTGTGTATTAAGATGTTTAACTCTTCAATTATAAGAAGTGTTTCAGAATAAAAAGGACTTCATAGGCTATTCACAGAATATATATCTTGTCCTGAATATAGCTTAAATACATGATATTTGAATACTCTCTCTTAAGTGTCAGTTTTGAAAAAATAAAAGTAAATAATTGAAGCTAAGATGAAGCAAATATAATTCAATCAATTATAATAATTGATGGCTAAACTTCACTTATCTTTGATATTATATGTTATAATGGGACTACTTCTGCAAATTCATTATTTGCATCTTCAGCCCATACAAACTGTTACTGTTACTGCTAGGTGACCTGGTTTTTGTTTCATTACCAACCCCTGAAAGTGAAACAAACTTACTGGCAGAATCAATTGGTGGCATTTCAAAATTTATTATGGATCCCTACTTTTCAAAATAAATATTTTTTCCAAAACTAATAAATCTATGGTTGCATTTAACTGCTTTAATAATTTCGCCTCTGAATTTATTGTAGGATTAAGTGATCAACAATGATCTGCTACTGTTAACTATATTTAATATTTCTAAAAGGTTCTTTCATTCTAGTTTCCACATGCCATTTAGTTTACCTATGTAAAACCTATCACAATTTAAACATCTAAATTGATAACAAAGACTGCAGTTAGGTCTGGGAAATGAAGGGAGCACAAATCAACACTTATAGTTCTATTGTGAAACAAATCTCTTATCTCATTTAAAGATTGACTAGTTACATGTACCGTTGCAGAATCAGACTTTGTTTATGGATACAAGTGTATTGTTCTAACCTTCCTTCACTAAAGGAACTCACTGATCATTATACAATGATTCCTGCTGCTGAGCTTACAGGAATGAATAAGAAGATTTTTAGTAAATACGCTGCCTGTTTGAGAGCAGAAAGTCACATTTCCAAATTTATACAAGGAAGAATTTTAGTACTCATCTACCAGTAGCATTTTTTTTTTTTTTTTTTTTTTTTTTTGTAATTTACGTCCTCCAATGTCAAGTCATATTGGACGGTGAGTGAAATGGTTGAAATGAGCCCAGGGTCCATAGAGCTAAGAGTTACCTGACATTCATCTTTGATGATAAGGGAAACCCCTGGATAAAAACCTTATCCAGGTAACTCGCCCTGACCGAGGTTCAAACTCGGGACCTCTTGTACGTGAGACAGACAAGCTACCATCTACGCTACCGAGGCGGACAGCATTTCTTTGGTGACCCTTGGTTCTTTCAGAGTGTATTGATATTATCTGCTTTGTTGCTACGAAAAGCTATTTAAGATTGTATCTGAAATACGAATATCAGGAAATTTAAATGTCAAAAAACACCAGCAAATCTGAAACATTTCCTAAACTATTTGAAAAAACTCTGGCAGTTGCCAGCATAATGATTCCATTAATATTACCAATAATTGTAATGCTTCATTTTGAAATGCACAAAACAAGTGCCATTACCTAAAGATCGTCCAAAAACAATAATCTCTTTATGGTTCACATCATGCCGCAAAGATAAAAAATTCAATGCCGTCTTTGCATCCATGTAGAGACCTTCCTCACTTGGTGTACCCTGGGAGAGCCCATAACCTCTATATTCCAGCATCAGAATATTACACTTGAGGTTCTGGTATAAACCCAGCACATTCTGCAATCTAGAAAACAAATTGACAAATTATTAGCATCCTTAATGTAACACAAATTCAGGTACAACATGAAAAGCATTCATATGCATGCTGTTCTTCTAGAATTCACAAATTCAGCTGTGGAAAGAACCCTATGTTAAACAGCAGTAACCAAGTGAAAAAGTTAACTATCTCAAGATTCCTACACACCATTAAATTTAATGCATGATTTTGTAGCCTGAATGCAACACAATATGCACAGACAGAAACAAACGTATGCTTTATGAACAAGAAAGAAGTACTTAGGTCAAGCAGATGCTTAGTGCATTTTCAAATCTTGGGAATGTTCTTTTATACAAATTTATTCAAACAACTAACCTGTGACCCATATTTCCTGCATTGCCATGCAAGAAAAGTATTGTAGGAGCTACAGATGCCTGATCACCAGGTTGACGAATGAAAAACATATGCAATAGGGTTCCATCAGCACTACGTACAAAAACATTTTCATAAGGAAGGGCAAACATTGATGGAACTGGTACGAATACTCGTGAATGTGCTGGCATCTCAGGATGATACAACAGGTTGTCTTCCGTGTGATACAGAATACCTGCAACATGCACCAGTTATAAATAAGTGTAATTAACTATGCTGTATCTAAAACATTTATAACTGCAACTTAAAGGGACAACAGATATTAATTAAAAAAACGAAGCTGCTAGTGAAAGTTTACCTGTTGTAGCAAAACATAATAGTAAAAAGGCTAAGAAGCCGCCGTATGCCCAATATAAGAGCAAGCACGCTAAGATAGCGGCTCCTGCCAAAGCCCAGCATCGCATTACTATTCCGATTATTATTCGAAGTACTCTATGGGTTCCCAAGTTAACCCCCATTCCAGAACCAGATCGAATCTTGGCGCTTTTTAGTAAATCTTCAGGAAGATTTAATTTTACGCTTGTTTCTGCTGGGGACATCCTTGCAAAAGCATTCCTGTTACAGCTAAGGAAGTATTACATCGCCAATAATTATGCACTTTTCTGTCAAGAGTTTTCACTCGGCATTATTACTATAATAATCACAATTGCGGATAATCCTTTTTCTTATCTTTCTCCAAAATTATTTCTCTTGTAAGAATTAAAACTGCACCATGGCACCATAATCAGAGCTGCTTGGATTACACAGGTAAGGTCTTTAACAATATTCAGAAGAGAAAAAAAAGCAAAAAAAGACAACAAAACATAAGAGCCTTAGACAAGTGCGAAGCGAAACTCGCTTATGCACAAGCTCATTTCAGTATTATTTTGTAGAATATAATCATTTTGTTAATAATATAAGTAAATATGTCTAATACACAGGAAAATATATGTTTACATTCACATATTTAGCTTTATTTTGGAAGAAAGAGGAATGCAATCTTCTTATTATAGTTACGATATTTCTTGTTTCAATTGTGGCAGCAAAAGGTAAATAGGAGTAAAAAGCTACGAGCGACATCTGTAAACAAAGGTCATATAACCTATAAAACCCATGTTTTGTAGAGCAGTAGATAAAAGAAATCAATAATTTCTAAAGTTTTGAAACAATTTGTAAGCAGCCTGCAAACGTTCCTATTTCTTCGGCATACCTACAGATTTGAGTGGAGAGTTCACGGTACATTTAATACGTTCGATGTGTCAAATGTATATCAAAGTGGAGCATTAGATAAGTATAACATTACAAAGATCGGTTTTAAGAGAAAACCCTGGTTCCGTAAACTTGGCTGCTATGACCAGTTACTTAAGTCATCCTGTGGTAAGTGGCTTACATGTAGTTTCCTTGATATAGGATGGGTGGGGGCGGTCTAAGGCGGGATAAATGTACCTACCTACTAACCAGTTATGCTCGTCAATTCTGTTTAATGGTCATAAATTAAAAATTAAGTTTATTAATTTACTGCATGATGACGGCCTTCTTTACCTGATAGAGTTTATACTGATTCATGATTGGTGTATAAAAAGTGCCTCGAAAAAGTATTCGTCCTCTCAGCTATATCACATTAATACATATTTTATTTGTAAATTAAGACCAGTTCACTGCCAATGTCTGCAGTTAATAAAATGGTATTAGCTGCCTTTTAATGATAAAGCTTAAAATTGGCATATACTCAAGATTATAAGAATGACACAAAAGGTTATAGCACGCTCCACTTGGAGGTCAAACAAGTATTCGTCTGGCAACAACAAAACTGCCCCATTAGATGATTCTGCCTCCACCGGGTGTTCATGTGCTCTGGTCAGTGTGTTTTATGCCTCGAAACTGAGCATCAGCACAGAAAGCATGGGAAGAAAAAAAATAAGGAAAAAACAGAGGAAGAAAGACATGTTGCAGTAAGGTGCTTCAAAAATTGTAAGACATTTCAAGAAATAGCTGAAATATTAAACAGGCCAATTACTACTGTTAAGAGTATCACATATAGGTACAATCAAACAAAAACATACAAAAACAAACCAAGAAAAGGTTGGCCTTCAGTCATGACTCGAGCTGAAAAATGTCAGATAGTAAGAAAAATTAAAAAGGATGCTAAATTGAGTGCTACAAAGATTGCTGCAGAAGTGGAAAAGAATATGGCTGGCAAAACATGTACATCTGCAGACAATAAGAAATATTCTTCATGAGGCTGAATACAACTGAATAGCCTGTAGAAAGACTTACGTAAGGTTAATAGAATCAAAAGACTGCCACAGGCCAAAACTCACATAAATGATGATTACAACTTCTGGAAAAACGTAATTTTTACCAATGAAAGTAAATTTAGTATATCTGCATCGAAAGGAAGAGTAAGGTTATGGCGGCAGCAAAATTGGGAATTGGGAATAAAAAATGTCACAGTCACTGTTAAACATGGTGGAGGATCTGTTCTTATACAGGGTGCATGAGAGCGAATGGTGTTGGTGATCTGTGTTTTATTGATGGCAACATGGACCAAAGACCTTATATTAACATAATGAAGTCACATCTTCCACAAAATGTGAACAATATGGGTGTTACAGATGGCTACGTCTTCACACAAGCCAATGACACCAAACACACAGCCCTGAAAATGAAGCTCTGGTTGTCATATGGCACCCCACAATGGATGGAAAATGGAGAGAATGTTGGAGAAAATTTACAAAAACACAAGATCTCAAACAATAATGATCTTAGGGAAGTTTTTAATGGAGGAATGGAAGAAAATTACAAGAAAAACTACAGAAAATCTTGTGAGATCTGTGGCAAGAAGATTACATGAGATAATAAAGAGGAAAGGAGGGTCCACAAAGTATTAACCCTTTCACCGATATGGACGTCATATGATGTCCAAGTTAAAATGCCCCAAACCGATATGGACGTGTGTAGACGTCCTGCGCATACATGCATTTACTGCTCATTTAATGTCAATTATTTTAATCTTGCTATTTTACAATAAATTTAAATTAGTTCTATAAGGAATGTAAACGTACTCTTAAAGGTTTCGTTTTGAATTGTTCACCTCCAAACCTGGATAAACACCCAAGGGCACATCTGCAGATTCACACCAAATAATATTGGTTTCCTTGCTAACTTCTTTTTGGCAACACGCTACACATTTTCGAAATGGTTACAAGTTTTTTTGGTTGTGGGTGGTATACCTTTAGGAAAGTGTTTTCTCTTAAGTATGAGGGGTGATGTCATGGTCAATTTCCTACCCCCTAGTATAAAGAGGCCTCTGAGTATTATAATACTCAATTAGGTTACGAGCTCTTTATACGCACAAGTACAGGTAGATGAATGTCTTACATGAATTTACAGCTCTGAAAATTAGTAGAAACTGTGCATAGTTACATCCAGTGGTATAAAAATACTTTTTTTTTAACCATTTAACTGTTTTCCGTAAAGAGGGATAGCTGGTAATAGCTGATCCGTATGACCCATATTTGACCCGCCATTTCCCCAAAGAATGGAGTAGGTGACATGCCATCTGTAGACCAGCACACGTCACTGCTACGTATGTCCTAAAGATCTCCTTCATAATCGTACAACAAATCTTCCAGATTTTCTACAGTAATATCAGAAGCCTGTACGCATCATATCCAAGCTAATTTATTTGCTACATTACCGGGATAAGTCATGGTTAACATTGAAATTTAACAATTTCAAATGTGCCATTTATTTAGCTCTTGACAGCTATAAGAAATCACTCTGAACACAGAGTATAAATAACTAAAATACAGAGCGAAAACAGCTGCATAAAGCTACCAGAAACCTTGGTTGAGAAACACTGTAATAACAGATGCTGACAGAGTTTTCATTCCAGTGTGTGAGTGTGTAATGCAATATATTCTCGTATGCTTATCACTTGGTTTAGCATAAATAAACTAAACTTGAACCGGAGAAGTCGCTTACGTAGCTATACACACATACATTGGCTCGTATGCACCCAAAACAAAATGATTCACATATTAGGCGCATTCGGCACAAAGAATGGCTTTTGCTACAGTGAAATAAAGTAGTGAAATTTTAACAATTTATTAATGTAGCCTCTACTTTATTGTTACTGTGGATTTATACTGCCTTTAATGAGCTTTAAACCAGTTTTTGTTTCGTTTAAATAACTTAATAAATACGGAAGATACGGTATTGTATTTATGATGCATTTTTACAGCATTTAATAATTTAAATGTCCTGTTCTGTTTGTTGGGTATCCGTTTCCGACCCCTGAAGGGTTTAAATGGCCATCGGCGAAGCGGTTAAGAATGTATATCCATTAATCATAACAATAAGTTTATTTGCGGGAAATGAATATATTTTTGGCATGAAGAAAGATACTAGTAATATTGATTGTTTTTGTTATGTTTGTTACAATAGAAAATAATGTTTTGTTAATATATAATGTATTATGAGGCCATAGTAAATAAACTGGTACTGAAGATGAGTAATATTCTTTAATTTTCTAACGTTTATTTGCTTTTAAAATTAACATTACTAGTCAGACGAATACTTTTTTGAGGGACTGTATTCAAAAAGCTTAGCAAATAATGTATTCTTATTCAGTTTCAGGAAATGCTTCAGCTTGGATGCAATAATCAGTGGAATACTACAATTGCATATCAGGTTTACATGGATCTGTGTGAAGGTACATATAAGCACAATGTTGTTCAATTTATAATCTTCTCTGTACTTCTCATAAGTGTAAAATATGCTAATGGCAAGTTGTTCTCTGGGCTGCAAAATCTAGATGGCTGTAATAGAAACTCAGATGTGTTTATTTTGCAAACAATATAACAGCAGAAGATGTCAAGAAAATGTGTGATGTCTATGATGTACACTTTGTATAAAATGTGTAGCTCCATATGTGCAAGAGAGGAGAAATGAGAGGAAGTGGTGAGAGTGACAGGAGAGTGGGTGCTATCAGAATTCAGAGCATATAGCGCTGTCACCACCACCATCACTTTTACCACGTTTAAATCCTTCTAGTGAAAAAAAAAGGCATTTTGGATAAGGAAGGAATATGAACTTTTATACACTTCTTTTCTCTGTTCTCTCTCTCTCTCTCTCTCTCTCTCTCTCTCTCTCTCTCTCTCTCTCTCTCTCTCTCTCTCTCTCTCTCTCTCTCTCTCTCTCTCTCTCTCTCTCTCTCTCTCTCTCTCTCATATACACAAACATTTGCACATACTTTCCAAAAATCTCTTGTGCTCACTGCACTACCTGTAGGTAGAGGAAGGGCTGTATTTCATCCAAAAGTTCTGTCTAAATTTCACTGAAATAAATGACCCTGAGATTCCCTGAACCTCTGTCTCTGCATGTTTAAGAGAGAGCAAATGAAACACAGAGAGAGCTTGCCTGCCTCGGTAGCGCAGATGGTAGCATGTCTGCCTCACTTTCAAGAGGTCCTGAGTTCAAATCTTGGTTAGGGCAAGTTACCTGGATAAGGTTTTTTCAGGGGTTTTCCCTTATCCTGAAAGACGAATGTCGGGTAGCTCTAAGCTCTATGGACCCTGGACGCATTTGAGCATTATTTCACCAATTTCATTCATCGTCCAATATGACTTAACGTTGGACGTAAATGACAAAAGAGAGAGAGAGAGCATGCTTGTGTGAAATAGACAGGAGAGGATATTCACAAATGCAACACAGATATTTTCAAAAGATCCTCCCAACTATCATTTACATGACAAAATGTTAATTATCATCTCAAAAAATGATTAACCTATTAGTAATCTGAAATTAGGATTATTAGTATTTTGGGTAATATGATTTTGAGTCGAACTAGTACTCCTTGCTCCATATATTGCTTTAGCTGAGGATGTTAGGAAATGAAACTATTGAATAGGTAAATACTAGCAATATATGAAGCATGGAGTACTAGTTTGACTCAAAATTATATTAACTTTGTGCTTCATTGTATCATAATCCTTGCTCATTAAGAGAATTTTGTGTGTCTAGTCAATATAATGTTTGTTATACTGACTTTAAGAATGAGGTCCATGTGTTAAATTTTGTGTAACTACCCTGAGGAATACTTTTTATTCTGATTGGGATTATTTCGTATAACTGGGAAAGATAAGAGATACAGAGGAACCTTTTGCAGAAAAATTGTAGAACTCATCAAAATAATTTGTGTCTAAAATATCTTTAATGCCATAGCCTTTTACAAAATATTACACATTGTGTGTTTATATTTTCCAAGAGGCCATGTGATATGAATGTTGTTTTTGTAGTCATATAATTGAGCTCATTTTGATTAGTTTCAATTACAAAGGTGAATGGGGTTATATTTAGTATCTCTGTGTATTGG